>JAVJIF010001040.1:0-524033 GCA_038442645.1 Agave tequilana | reverse complement strand
GATTGACGCTACATCCATAGATGTTCAGGAGAGATATCAAATTTCTATCCAGTTTGTCACGTTCACAGATAATGAATAGTGTGACATACTCCCCATGGATGTTGGTCATATTATTATGGGTCGATTATGGTTGTTCGACTTAGATGTGATCATATATGGACGTACTAACTAATGCTCGTTCGTCCATAACGACAAAAGGGTGAAGTTAATGCCAAATCAACCGAAACTACCAACCCGAGAAAAAAAGATGACAAAGACAAAGGAAAAGTGGATGTTCTAACTCTTGAAAAGAAGAGTGATAAGGGTAAAGTAAGATGGTAATGAATTTGATTAGCCACGATCAAATTGAAAAGAGCTTGAATGATGGTTTTACTTGTTATGCACTCGTGGCTCGAGAGGCTGAGCGAAAGATCGAGGTGCAGATCCCCGGGTACATTAAACCAATCCCGAAGGAGTTTTTCAAAATTCTCCCACAAGATCTGCCAGGTGAGTTGCCTCCCATGCAAGACATTCAACATGCTATTGATTTAGTCACATGAGCAACTTTGCCAAACCTGCCCCCACTGCAGAATAAACTCTACTGAATATGTAGAGTTACAACGACAGATAGAAGAGTTACTTGACAAGGGGTTCGTCAATGAGAGATTGAGCCCGTGTGCAGTTCCCGCACTTCTGGCGTGAAAGAAGGATGATACATGGCATATGTGTGTGGATAGCCACGCAATCAATAAGATCACCGTCAAGTATCGTTTCCACATTCCCCATCTTGATGATATGCTGGATCTGATGTCAGGTGTCACAATCTTCTCTAAAATTGATCTTAAGAGGGTACCACTAAATTAGAATCCGCCAGAAGACGAATGGAAAACTACATTTAAAACTAAAGATTAGCTGTATGAATGGTTGGTTATACTCTTTGGACTGTCCAATGCTCCTAACACGTTCATGAGAGTGATGACTCAATTGTTTCAGCCATTTATCAATAAATTCGTAGTGGTATATTTTGATGATATACTGATTTACAACCGAACTCAAGAGCAACATGTGGGCCATCTGAAGTAAGTCCTCTGTACACTCCAAGCTGAGAAGTTTTATGTAAACCCGAAGAAGTGTGCTTTCTGTACAGACAGGGTTGTCAGTCTAGGATTTGTGGTTTCATTCAAGTGAGTTTCCGTAGACTGAGAAGGTGAAAGCAATCACTGAGTGGCCACAATCCTGAACAATTAGGGAAGTCAGGAGTTTTCACGGGTTAGCTACTTTCTACTGTCGGTTCATAAAGAATTTAGTGCTATTATGGTACATATAACCGACTGTTTGAAGAGCGAGGGATTCCAGTGGACTCCTGCCGCCACCAAGGCTTTGCTGAAATTAAGAGAATGATGACTGAAGCTCCTGTTATGCGTCTCCCTGACTTTTCGAAGGCATTTGAAGTAATATGCGACGCATCGGGACTGGCAATAGGTGGAGTGCTGAGTCAAAAAAACCATCCCGTTGCTTATTTTAGTGAAAAACTAATTGACGCTCGACAGCGATACCCACGTATGACAAGAAATTTTATGAGGTTATGCAAGCTTTGCGCTACTGGAGGCATATCTGTAACCTCAGGAGTTCGTGCTGTATTCAGATCATGAAGTACTGAAGTACCTCAACTACCAGAAGAGGCTAATGCGAGACACAATAAATGGGTGGAGTTCCTCCAGGGTTACGCATTTGTTATCAAACACAATGCGGGAGTTGAGAATAAGGTCGCTGATGTGCTCAGCCGACGTGTAATGATTTTGGTAGCTATGAATGTAGAAGTGATTGTGTTCGAGAGATTGAGGGAGGAGTATAACTGATGCCCCGACTTTGGGAAATTTACGTCACGTTACGGGATGACTCGTTTGCGAAATGGACGGCTTTCTGCTGCAAGACGGTTATCTATTCAGATTCCGTAAGCTGTGTATTCCCGTACGTTCTTCAGGGATTCTCTCTTGGAAATACATGCTGGAGGTCTGGCTGGACATTTCAGTCAGAACAAGACAATTGAGATTGTTGAACACTGATTCTACTGGTCGAGTTTGAAGAAAGATGTTGCTAAGATCGTTGGCCAGTGTCGCACGTGTCAACTGGCCAAGCAACAAAAGCAGATTGTCAGACCTTACACTTCTCTCCCTGTGCCCAATTGCCCTTGGCAAGATGTGAGCTTAGATTTCATACCAGGGTTACAAAAAACTCAGAAAAGACACGACTCTATTCTAGTAGTAGTTGACCGATTCTCTAAAATGGCTCACTTCATCCCGTACTCCAAAACCTCCGATACGTCTTGAGTAGTTGTCTTGTTCTTTGATCACGTCGTTAAGTTGCATGGGTTACCTAAAACTATGGTGTCCGATAGGGACGTTAAGTTTGTTAGCTACTTCTTGCAAACACTTTGGCACAAGATGGGTATCAAACTGAAATTCTCGATAGCTTTTCATCCACAAACGGATAGCCAAATCGAGATAGTAAACATGACTCTAGGAAATCTCCTTAGGTGTCTCGTTGGGGAAAATTTGAAAATTTAGGATCTCATTTTGCCTATGGCCGAATTTGCATACAATGGTTCTGTCAATAGACTGCGGGTCTTAGTTCTTTTGAAATTATACTGGCTTTAAACCTAAACATTCAGTTGATTTAATTCCCATAACTCATCATCATTTTAGGGTATCAGACTCTGCATCAGCATTTGTATTTCATATACGTGCACTACATGAGGAGATCAGAGAGAAGATAATGAAAAATAATACAGATTATAAAGTTTTTGCAAATTTATATCGCAGATTAAGAATATTTAATGTCGGTGATTATGTGATGGTCCATGAAATTCGAACGGTTTTCTCCGGATCCGTGAAGAAATTACACGCGCGAACCGTAGGGCCATTCCAAATCCTTAAGAAAATCAATTCTAATGCTTATGTGATGAAACTCTTACCGGACTTTGGCATCAATTGCACTTTTAATGTTGAGGACTTGGTTCCATATAGAGGTACCTTTGATACCCCTTTTGATCCATTCGTGGATGAGCCTGCTCAGGACTTTTTTTTTCTTCTGAGAGCCCCCACTACCTCCACTTTCTCCTAAACTACCCCATGCAACAGAAAACATAGATTCTATCTTGGATGATCAGATTATCTCTACTAGAGACTTAGGGACGCGATGCGCTATCTCATTAAGTAGAAAGGAAGGTCTGATTCAGAAAATTCTTGGATTACCGAGGAGGACTTCTGACATCTTGATCCTGACCTATTGGAGCGCTATCAGAGCCAATAACAGCATCCCCCTATACACTCGACAGGGTCGAGTTTTTCCCACCCTGGGGGAATTGATGAGGACATCACGTCGCTTAGGGGCCGATTCGATCGAGTCTATTTCAGGAAGCGGTGTAATGTAGTT
Organism: Agave tequilana; assembly: GCA_038442645.1. Lineage (NCBI taxonomy): Eukaryota > Viridiplantae > Streptophyta > Magnoliopsida > Asparagales > Asparagaceae > Agave > Agave tequilana. The sequence goes on along the minus strand of JAVJIF010001040.1, from coordinate 520,619 downwards.
CTTTGGTTTTAGCTTAGTTTTGTTTTAGACTTATTTTATGTCATTTAATTGATGTAATAGGTGTTCTTTTTTGTGGGCGTTTAGTACCACATCGGTTATTTCCTATAAATCCCTTCTTGTAAAGCCTATAAAAGGCCCCCGTCACTATTTCATTAGATTATTGAATGGTTAAAACTTTCTTCAAATATCCTGTTAAATTCCTGAGTTTATTTGCTCTCGAGTTTTGGATGGGAAGCCTGCGTAAGGGGTGGAAACCCGAAATTCTATTCTGTTTTAAATTTCAAATTTTAGTTACAATTTGAAGGTGATTAGGATCCAAGCTGATTTTACATCAAGATACTTCAAGTTTTTTTTTTTTTTTTTTTGGAGTTCTATACATGGCTATTACCTATTATACATACTATATTTCTTGGTATGTAATCTATTACGGCTACCGGCTCACGGGAATTGTGCCGTGGGAATTATGGGGTTCAATCCAAACCAAGGTATGCTCCTCATTTCTTGGGGGAGAGTCCAAACTTGCACGACCAGTACTGTAGCTTTAGGGACACAACTTTGCATTATCTAGCTTACAATGCACCATCTCCAAATGTATGGATTAAGCTCTCATGGCAAGCCGGCCTCTCTAACCTGCACGATTTATGAGAAAGTTGTTGGAATCCAGTGACCCAGCTAGTGATCATCTTGGTGCTTCTTGTTGAGAGCCAGGATTAGTTCTATGTAGAAATTTGGAGGGAAATTTATTCCGCTTGGTACCTAGGGATTATAATGGGCCGGGGCTGGACTGAGCCCTGGGTTGGCCTTGGCCTCGAATCAAAAAATTTCAGGGTCTTGTTTTGGGCCCCAACCCTGGCCCCTCGGGCCTTCAGACCAGCTTCAAGGGTCTTTTTTCCTTTCTTTTTTCCCTCTTTCTTTCCTTTCTTTCAATTCTGGTACATGAGAGAGAGAGGCGCTGAGAGACCCTTTCTTTCCTTTCTTCCAATTCTGGTACATGAGAGAGAGAGAGAGAGAGAGAGAGAGAGTCTTTTTGTATGGGCGGGCCGGCCAAAGGTAAGACGCAGCCTTGGCCCGAAAATAGTACGGGCTTAAAACTCGGACACAACCCTGGCCCTATCCCTATTATTGAAAGGGCCAGGGCTGGGTTAGGCTTTTTTTGGGGTCGCCCCGATCCATTATCATCCCTAGTGGTACCATAGTTAGCAGAACTTCATTTAAAACTCGTTTTTTTCCTTTATGTTGGAAATTTGTTTTGGCACTTGAAGATAAACATGTTTTGACTCCCACAGTTAAAAATCTGCTTAAAAAAGAAAACAAGTGAAAAACTAGTATTCTTGACACAATCTTTTCAAACCTGTTTTGATTTTTTAATTTTTTTCTGAAAAAAATACTCTATATTTTATCTTTAATTATTAATATTCTTATTTTCTTTTCAATATTTTTTATATTTTAGATGCATTGGGGGTAGAACTTAAAAATAGACATGAAAAGTGTCCATCATTTGTTAAAATTATAGAATTTGTTTCTTGATCAAATATATATGTGCAAACAAACTAGCTGGCCGACATTAAAATTTAACATATATGTAATGTAATGTTTCTTTACACATCTTTTGGAGCAGAGATGTTTAAAGACGATTTAGTGAATATGTGGACATTTTTTTTTTGCATAGATCTCAAACTAACCCTAATATGTCCTATTCTTTGGAACCACGGGCAATAATATGATCATTTAAAGAGCCTAATACCATGGTGGTTGGTGGTTTTGTTGCAGGCTGTTCAGGAATTTTATCTGGGACAGTTTGATCCTGAAGCAACAGCTGAATTCAACCAAAACCATTCTGATACTTCGATGCTCAAAGATCCTCGGTCCAAAGACGCCTCTCAAAGGTTAAATAATCTTTAAAACACAAATTTGTGGATTGTATATTTTCACTGAGCTAATTAGAAGAGAGAGTGTTATTCAACTGGCTGGTTAATTATGTGCAGATATCATGCTCATCAGTTTACCAATGGGACTGTATGTGACCTTACCAATCAGCCTAGAGAGACCGAGGTACAAATCAAGCACCACTCATTTTCTTCTCTTGGATTTTGTTCTCATACTTATTTTTTCTCCACAGGTTAGGTTTGTGTGCTCAGAGCCCACAGTAATAATTAGTTCGATCAAGGAGATATCTACCTGCAAGTATGTGGTCACAGTTCAATGCCCAATGCTCTGCAAGCATCCGTAAGATTCACATCTATTCTCTCTTTCAAGAAATCTGCGAAAAGTGGGGAAGTTCATGAAAATATTTAAAGTTTGAGAACTCAAGATAAATATTGGGCTCATTTGCTCTTATTTTGTTGCTATGGCAGGATGTTTCAACAAGAAAGGCCAATGTGGCACACCATTCACTGTAACGAGATGCCTGGTGACACCAAGGACTCATCGGCTGAGGACGGAACCAGAGGAGGCACACAGATCACTGTAGTCACCGATGATTCTGGACGGTATGCAACTTGACTTCAGGGATGGTTCAAAGTTGAATTAGATGGTAACTTAACCAAAGATGATGACTGTATACAATATTCAAAAGCCGAGATTTCTGATTATTTACTGGGACAACTTGGCAACTGGCTCTTGTATGTATAGTACTCCAGTGACATGGACTAGTAAAGAATGGATCTCTTCAGTTTTCCTCCCCAAGTTTTCTGTTCTTCGGAAATTTGTCCAGCCTCGAAAATCTTAGTGACGAGGAGAAACAACGAATCAAGCTGTGGATTCGAATTGTGTCATCGGGTTTTGTATTATTGTACTCAATCTATGAATATTGGCTGTTCAATCTTAAAGGAGTCGAATATCAGGCAGGTCTGAGTTCATCTGTTCCCTCTATGCACTGGTTGCTCATGTTGCCTGCATGACTAACAATATCACATTACACATACACTGTATGTGACTGAAACTATGCAAGTTTGGTTGTAGATTGCAGCTCATGTATTTTGCATGATGATTTTATTTTCTCTGGACATTTATTTACTTACTCTAGTCTCAAAAAAAAAAAGTCTATTGCAAATATGAATCTTTCTGCACTAGACAAGTGAGAAAAATAATTAGCTTCATGGATGCTTATGATGAGTAAAAGCAAAGGAAAGAAAAAACACTATGTATAGTTTATTTCATCCTCAAGTTAGATGAGACTGCATGTTTTGGCAAGTGCTTTCCATGTGTTTGTGTGTTGCTTTTCAAAATATAAATATCTAGTAATAGAAGTGACAGAGCATTGCCAAATTTTCATAACTCCTCTATTTTATTGAAACGAGAAGGAACCCTCTTGTTCAAATTCAGCCGAAAATAATTGGTAGTATTGTAAGTTTTAACAAAGAATTTTTTGAGCATGATGCATGTCCGAGTTCATTTTGATTTTTGACTCGTATTAATGCATGGAAGGAAAATCAAAGATGCTTACAAGAGGTGGGGGCAAAATGCATCAAAGGATGGCCTGACTCAATTAAAAGAAAAAATGGACGGCTCATACTTAAGCTCCAAGAAAAATGTTAGAGTAGAAATAAGATTTATATTGAAACTCACAGATGGAGATGGAGGTGAACGGCCTACACACACCCCCACAAACCCCCCACCCCCAAAGTGAGTATCGTAACCATCACGAAATACAAAAACAAATCCAATCTTTCGTGGCTTAGAAAAAATAAATAACTTGTTAATCTTTTTTCAAGTTAAACTTCTTCCCTCTCCCCGTGAACGTAAGTAAATTATCGAATAACATAATTTTTTTTATTTGTGATTACTCATTGTTTTGAGATGATTATAATAATTATTTTAATATAACAACAAGCGAGAGACATCTGAGTCAATTATTTACACTTCAAATTATGATTAAAATTTTAGTATTGATATAATATTGACTAATGGTTTTAGTATTAATATCATTAAAACTAATTATATCGACAAACTCATTCTGATAATGAGTGATATTAAAGGGTTAATATCGTATCTAGTACCTTAAACACGATACAATATTGTAGACATATATTAAAATTACTAAAATTCCCCAACAACATAAAACATTGCACTAAAGTTTCAAAACGTTTTCCTTGCACGAGAAATAAAATGGTAAAAGAAATATTTGCAAGGATTTTACATGAAAATATAGTTCAAAATATAAGAGGAAAAAAAGCCCATTGGCCCAAAACTAAAGACTTGAGAGGAGACTTCCCTCTCCTTTGAACCTCCCTTTTGATTTGGGATCCGGAGATCTAGCTTCTCAATCTCTCCTCTTATTTTTCTCCATCATCATCAACGTCGTCGTCGTCAGAAGAGAAAGGCTTCAACCAGATCCTTGGACTCTCATTCTCTTAAACAAAATCTCAGGTATCTCTCCAAAGATCTCATCTTTTTGTTGCCTCTACTTCCTTTTGACCCGTATCTCACAAACTGATCCCCAAGATCAAATTTTGACGAATGCCCATGTGAGATCTTGCCATTTTATCCTTACGAAGACTAACAAGTTCCAAAGAAAGAACTAACCCCAAATCCTATTTTTAGTGAATTTAATCCTTTGCCGTTTTTTCCCTTCTTCCACCCAAATCTCAGGAACCCTGTTTCAAAATTAAATTTTGACGACAACCCATTTGAAATCTAGCCATTGTTCATAGAGAGGTGATGACCAACTTCATAGCAATTTAATCCTTTCAATGTAATTTGACGAAGACCCCTATGATATCTTCCCATTAGGCCTAGAGAAAAAAATGAACAGCAATTATGCTGTTGTGCCCGTAAATTCCTCTGTAGAACTCCAGCAACAAAACAATGCAGCCTCACCTGGGGACCATAAGATTCAGTCAGAAGAATTCTTTGCCGAAGACTACACCGATGAATTCGATGAAATTGATGACATTCCCCTTATCTATGATGGAGGTCTCCGTCCTGTAGCTCCTGGTTCTGGTGTCCCTGGGGCCGTCTTCAATCTCGCCACTTCAATCATTGGTGCCGGGATTATGGCCCTTCCGGCTGCAATGAAGGTCCTTGGCGTTGGTTTCGGCTTCATGTCGATAATCCTAATGGGAATTCTATCCGAAATCAGCATTGAGATCCTTGTTCGGTTCTCTGTTCTTTGCAAGTCCGCATCATATGGAGAAGTTGTGCAGTCTGCTCTTGGCCGCCCGATGAGGATACTCTCTGAGATTTGCATAATTATCAATAATGCTGGTGTTCTTGTTGTCTATTTAATCATCATAGGAGATGTAATGTCTGGATCAGCTAAGCACATTGGTGTTTTTGACCAGTTGTTTGGGCATGGGATCTGGGACCACCGGAAAATGATGATCCTTGTCGTGTTGATCATCTTCTTAGCCCCACTGTGTGCATTAGAGAAAATCGATTCTCTAAGCTTGAGTTCAGCTGCCTCCGTTGCCCTTGCTATCGTCTTTGTTGTAGTCTCTTGTGCAGTTGCCGCCATTAAGCTTGTGGAAGGAACTATTGAGAAACCGAGGATGGGGCCTGATTTTGGGAGCAAAGCCACAATCCTGGATTTGCTGGTGGTTATTCCAATCATGACGAATGCCTATGTTTGCCATTTTAATGTTCAGCCGATATATAATGAGCTTGATGGGAGGTCGCCTCAGAAGATGAATCGGGTGGGAAGGATCACAACTGTTTTGTGTGTCGTGGTCTATGCTGCGACTGCAATCTCAGGGTATTTGTTGTTTGGAGATCATACTGAGTCTGACGTGCTGATCAATTTTGACAAAAACCTTGGAGCCCAATTTAGCATGGTACTGAATTATGTAGTTCGGATTGGATATGTTCTTCATCTGGTTCTTGTTTTCCCCGTGATCCATTTTTCACTACGGCAAACAGTGGATGCTTTGGTATTCACAAAGTCAGTTTTGGACGATAGGAAGAAGGCATTGCCATTGACTGCTTTACTTTTGGGAGTTATCTATCTTGCTTCTACTGTGATACCCAACATTTGGGTGGCTTTCAAGTTTACAGGTGCAACAACTGGTCTCTCGCTGGGATTCATATTCCCTTCGCTTATTGCATTGAGATTAGATAACCAAGGGAAGAGTTTGACTCGTGGAGAGAGGACCTTGTCGTGGTTCATGCTAGTATTAGCCGTGGTTGTTAGCATTATAGGGGTTGCTGGAAATATCTACAGCATCAAGAACAAGTCTGAATGATTTTCAGTTTCATTACTCAAAATTGTATTCTTTGTGGTACTTGTTTGATTTTCCACGATGAAAACCATTTGTGTGGTTGATGAATTTTCAAATACAAGATTAGTTATCAGATTGCAAAATATACAAGTTTGTTTTTTGTTGGAATTGCGGCTAGCAACTTGCATATGACCTAGTTTCTCTAGGTGATGTATTCTTGCAGAAATGCTAAATGTACAAATGTAAGCTTACCTTTCTTATGTCTCAAATGCGTTCAATATTTCAGCATACACAGAGAGTTGATTCAGAATTGAGTAAAAGTAGAGATATGATCAAGATAACATTTCATCTGGAAAATGTTTCGAATAAGTAAAATTTTCCGCTGTTTCTGATGTTATTGCATATTCCTTTTTATTGCTGACTTAACTATTTCCTCGTTATTTATTTTGTCAAGTTAAAAAATTCGGTCTGGCATCGATACTACTGCATATGAACTCACATTTGAACTGTTTCTGAAATTGTAGAGTGCAGTATATTGTGATGTGGGTCTTTTGGTTTAAACTGAAAGACTTTTGCAGAATGGTATGTTTCGGTTGCCAGTTTCCATTTCAAATGTTTTTTTTTTTCACAAGTCATACCTTTTTCAAATTATGAGCTAGAACATTGAAAACCCTGTGAAGGTAACTCCGGGAGCAGTCAATTTCTTAGCTGAATGCCTAAACAAATCTGATATTTCTTTAAATTCATATAATTGCTCTATTTAACAATTGCTATAATGCTGAAACTTATATCATCATTTCTGAAAAAAGGAATTTGAACATTTAGGGCATGTCATTTTGGCTATTTCATGTGTTGTGAGATAGACAATATTGGCTCTCTTTATATCACACCACCATTATCATGCAACTTCGTGTTTTTGGCTACTCTGTGGAGCTTAAAAGATCTTTTCCTTCCCCTTATGGCCATTGGCTTTATATCCATTATAATTCCCAGAGGTAAACAATGCTGGCTCTCTTCTCGCACTTCTTTTTACATTAAACTAGTTTAAGAAGCCAAGGACTCGATAGTATGGATATGTAGAACACATGATGCTCAATACCTTGCAAGACAGGAAAGAGAGAAGGAGAAAAGAGGGAAACAGATGTTGAATTTTTTGATTTTAGAAAAAACTGCCCCTGTTAGATGGAATGAAATTCACAGCAAGCAACTTTTTTGAGTTTTGTTTGGCTTTGATGATACTGCAGTTTTTGGAGTTTAGCCATGTAACTCTCAAAAACGAGACCTTATGTCTGCTTTGACTGTAAAAATTGGTTTTTAACTGTAGTTTAGAAAAATCAAATAAGAGTGGATTTTTCTTTAACTCCAAAATTTGTTTGGTCAGTAAAACTTTAATTTAAAAACTACATTGCAAAATTCTAACTGCAAGTTAACATAAACTCTAGTTTAGAAAACTTACAAGCCAAACAAACCTCAACAGCTTACGATCATGCAGCAAAGGAGGCTGAGTATATTGATGAAAAGGAGGCAACATATGAAAGCCGAAGAGAAAAAGAGAAAAATGCAACCCCATATTGGATTGTAATGTTGGCTAGAAATGTTTCAAGGAAAGGAATCAAAATAAATTAAAGTAGAGAAGTTGTAACATCTTAGGAAGCAAACCCTTGAATTTGACAATGGAGAGGAGAACTAGCTAAACAAGTTTATTTCAGGAGAAAACAATCTATACAAATGAAGAACAGCTAGTTACCAGACCATATAATAACATATCATAGTGATATCATGGAAAACTGTAACCTGTCATATGTTGTGATGAAATGGATATTCTACTATACTAATTGTTACTCCCAGGGTTGACGTTTGCATAACTTGGCAATATGATCAGTACTTGTAAAAAAAAATATATATTATAAAGCAAACCAGCAATACTTGAACAAAAAAGTAATAAGAAAGAACACGAAGTTTTAACGTGATTCGGCCCAAACTTGGCCTACGTTCACGGTGAGAGAACTTAAGAGAGCTTTATAATAACTTGGTGCAAAGAGATCTAACATTCCTCTTGATGCAACAAGTGTATTCCCTTCCTCCTTAATTTAGACTTAGATTACAAGATTATTACCTTATTTCTATACATTCTCACCTTCCTCCTCTCTTTACTTGGTCTCTTTCTGATCTTCTTGGTGTTCTCCATTTTTTTTCTCTTTGAGATCAGCTTGGTTGAGACAATTACAATATTTGATTATAACTTTTATTTATAGGATTTTACAATACAATTCTTATTTGGACTATGAGATGATTTTGGCATTTGAATGGTTGAAAATCTTGATCAATCCTTTTAGGAATTGATCTCCTTGATCTATAAGGATTTTAGACCATTTAATCTTTATAAACAAAATTTCATTGAATAGGAGTTTAATCCAATTCGTACCTTACCAGAATAAGGAAACTCGCAATTGTCTGAAAAGGAAACTGTTTCATTTTGATTTGCTTCTTTTACTTCAAGCCATCGTCTTCTTCAACTCAATTGGATTTTTTTAGACCATCATCTCCTCTTACAAACAAGGCAAACTCCTAATAATCTCCACTTTGACTTGCTTCTCAAGTCTTTAGTAAAATAACTTTAGATTTCAGATTAATACCTTGATTCTTTCCTTGATTGTAACCATACCATGAAGCGTTTAATTCTTGCCTCCTCTTCCCGGGGCCTTTGGTTGATTTACCGCCATAACTTAGGCTATCTTGGGCCTTACCCGAATGCACCCTTTCTTCTTCCTGCAACATTTTGACCCGGTTCATGTCTCGTTGCAGTCTTTCTTGAAGTTCCACCTCGAGATGAACTCCCTTCCAAGCTTATCCTTGAAACTCCACCTCGAACTGAGTTTTCTTCCTTAAACTTGTATGACCCTCCACACTTCTCTCCGTCTAAGATTACCCTGTCTCTTTGGCTAACTGTAACGATGTCTTGTTGCACTTGAATCCGGCATCCTTCTTCATCGAGCACCCTTATAGATGTTAGATTGTAGCGTGCCTCTGGGGCATACCGGACCGCCTCCAGAGCACGCATTGTCTCATCTCTTTCGTAACCTTGACTGTCCCAGTGCCAATGACTTTGTAAGCTGAGCCATCCACCATCTTGACAATCCCTTCCTCCTTTGCAACTAAGGAGTTGAACAACTTCTTTTGGGAACATACATGAACTGTACTACCTGAATTAAATATCCAGCTTTTACCTTGAGAAGTGTTATCTTTGTAGGAAGCTGTTAATATTTCAGTTTCTTCTAAACCTCTCAATACTACTCCTGCCTCCATAGCTTGCCCCTTCTTCTTCAACGACTCTTGCCAATACTTGCAATCATTCTTCCAATGACCTTCTCTGTGACAAAAGTGACATACTTTTGACGAGTTCGAACCTTTCTTTCCTTCTCCTCTTCCTTTCCTTCCCGTGACCACCAAAAACTCGATCCTATCTGCTCCTCTTGATTTGGCCTTTTCCTAATTTCTGTTGGCCTAGAGGCCCTTCACCTTAGTTTTGATGATGACTAACTTATGAAGGTTAGTTTGCTAATGATCTTGTGTTTAATAAAGTTTCAGATATTGATTAAGATCTTAGCAGGTGATTAGATTCAATAAAAGATTCAAAGCCAGTTTTGGAGCTAACACATAATAATTCAAGAGCTCGCGCGTCAAGATCACATCTAACACTTGGTTGGAGTCAAGCTCTTTCGATCATATTTGGATCAAGTTGTCTTGGAGAAGGAGTTCTACAAGAAGACTTTAGTTTGTTTAGTTTAGTTTTATTTTAGATCTTGTGTAAGTTTGATTAGTTTTGATATGCTTAAGTTTACAACACACACAAAAGTTAAAATAGTTTTTGGTTTTGGTTTAATCGTTTTGGATCAATCTAGAACATATCTTTAGTTTTCATAAATAGATAGAATCAAAACAAGTTTATATGGTTTATATGTATAGTGGATTCATCCATATACCTTGTTTAGTTCTTATTATCTAAAAACTTATTTTGATGATTCTAGTTCATGTGTCTCAAGTTTTCTCTTTTAACAAAACTTAGTTTTGGATTTAATGTCAAAAATATAGATATATTATTTACCATGTGTATTGAATTCTATCCATATACAATATACTTTAAAAGTGTTTCTATATCATGTTTTTGTATTTATATAAGTTTTGGAGAAAACAGATTTTCATTTCAAATCCAAGTTTGAAAAATACCATTTTTAGTTTAAATCTTAATTCTATATCACAAACATAGTTCAAATTGTTTGAAATATGTATTGAATTTTAATCACACATATTTGTTCTTTAAATATTTATAAGAACTTATTTTTGTGAATTTTATGTGATTTTAAGGGATTTTATGGGTATTTAAAAGATCAAGTTTTCAAACCCTAAAATCCTGGCTGTGGACTGCTAACGGTCGGTCGCCAAGCCAGGCTTCGGTCGACCGATCGGTCGACTGAAGCCTGGCTTGGCGACCGACTGGTTGACAAATGGGCACAGGCTTTAGCGGTCGACCGCACGGTCGACCGTTCCAGACAATCTGCTCTCTGAATATGGAACCGGTCGATCAACCGACCGACCGACCAGAGAGTTTATCCTCTGGTTCTGACCTCGGTCGACCGGGCGGTCGACCGATAGGTAAATTGCCTTGGGGCGGTCGACGGTAGACCTAACGGTCAGAAATCTGACCATTAGCTGGTCGACCGGTGATCGACCGACAGGTCATTCTGGACCTGTTTAGACCCCAATGACTATATTTTTAGACCCCTATAAAAATGAGTCTTTGGGGCTGTTTCTTCTAAGATTTTTGAGATCCAAAATTTTCATCTTCTACAAAGTTTTAGCAACAAGTTTTAAACAAGTTTTTTGTACCAAACATCTTTATCTTTATTTTGTTTTCAAAGTTTTGGAAAATCAAAGAAAAGCTAGATTTGAAAAATTTGTTTTGTTCTTCATTTTATATATCTATCAAGAAGTTTTTTTCAAGTGTTTTCTTTGTTATTTATTTTCCAAACACTTTGTTTTTCTTACACTTGAGCTATCAATTCTATATATATCTATAGGATCTTGTTTTTATGAGAAAAATTGTTTGTAGTCTATTGAGATCACCGAGAGAGTTTGTGATCATTGGATCACCAAGTTGTAAACCTTTTCTTTACTTATGCTTTATGCCTTCTCTCTTGTGTAAAGGTGTTTGTGTGAGAAATAGGAGTTGTGTATTCTTGATGTTGAGTTGTAATTTCTCAGTGGAGGTCCCTTTGTTGAAGGTCCTATGTGGACATAGTGGAAATCCTTCTGTGTGAAGGCGGGGACGTAGAGCAGTGGCTCGAACCTCGAAACATATCTTTGTGTTTGTTCTTGATCCATTATCTCTCAACTCTATCTCTCTTATATTTTGTATTGTTATTACTTGTTCATATTCATATGCTAGATAATGTTTCTGTGTGTCCATACTTGTGTTCAACCAAGAGAGCTTATTAAAGCACTTCAACTCTTAGTCTAAAGAATCTAGAGGAGTAGTTCTAGAGCTCTTCACGGAGAATTCAGGCTCACTCTTGGTTAACACATAGTGTGTTTGCAATTAAGTTTTAAGTTCCGCATCATTTGTCCTAAATTAGCTAGTACACCTATGCACCCCCCTCTAGGTGCACTTTCAATTGGTATCAGAGCCTCCGCTCCTGATATTCGATTTAATCACCTAAAAGTGAGATCCTTGGATAGCTAATCTAGTATTGTATTGCACATATATAGTTTATACGCTCATGGATTTTCTTGCCCCTCCCATGCATGATGTTTCTAACATTGATATGTGAAAGTATAAGATGAGTGCTTATTTAAAAGCCTTAGAATTTCTTGTTTACCTTGCCATTACTAAGAAATCTTATCTTGGTAATGACAAGCATATAGAGGCTAATGCACAAGCCTTAGAGGCACTTAGGCATAACTAAGCAAAGAATATCTTTCTATTGTTTCTCATTGTGATTCCACTTTTGCAGTGTGGAACACATTGACTTCTCTCAAGGAACAAACGGTAAATGTTTTGGAGAAGGAACCTATGGTGAATGAGTTTGACGAATCTTGCTATATGATTCAAGGGATTGACTCCCTTGAGGTACATTCGGATACTCATCTAGATGATAGTGCTAGCTTTTCTAATGATGATCATGATAGTATGGATGCCCATGTCTTAAATGAAGAGCTTTCCCTATTTTGTGAAAACTTGTTAAATAAATATAAACTTTTAAAAAAGAACATTTTATATTAAAAGAAGAAAATGAAAAATTATTTTCTAAATTAAACATGATTTTGCAAGAGAGAGTTAAGGCTTCAAATGAAAGAGATTCAATTAAAACCCAACTTGACCTTGTTTTAAACGAAAATAAAATTTTATAAAATAAAAATGAGTTTGATCATATTTTGAAGGAAAAAAAAAAATGAAGTTTTGTCTTCAAAGCTTGATTTCGTTTTAAAAGAAAATGATTCTTTAAAAAACAAAATTATTTTAATCTCTAAAGAATTGGAATCTACTTATTTAGAAAATGTTTCTTTGAAAAATTATTTTAACATGATACCCTTTAACCTGCATGTCGTCTGGAGTGAAGGTTATGCAGGGGGCATGTTGAGAGGCGTGGAGGCAGTTTTCTTCATCTTCCTTCTGTGGTTCAGCTGGAATCTGGGCCATGAAGACTCAACATCAGCTAAAGCTTCTATCAGAACTTCCCTTGTTGACTTTAATTGTCTCAGGAGCTTATAAGGATGATCCAGACCGGGATGTGGCCAGTTGAGCCAAGACATCAAAGTGGTAAGGTGCTGAAGATTCTTCCGCTTTATCTTTGGAAGGGCCTTGGCATACCGAAGCTCCTTTTGCTTCTCCAGTGTTGCTTCGTGGATTGCTTGGTTGGCGTTGGGGTAGGTTTAGGCGGATTTACCACCATTTTATCATATTTCTTCAAGTATGACTGACCCGAGTGGGTCCCTGCTAGGAGCGGTGTATTCAGTTCTGCAGTAAGGACGATTGTCTTCTCCTCCGAATCAGTTAGCGAGGGGACATCGGTGTGTGCTTCCCAAGAGGAAGCACACACCACATTGCAAGGCGAAGCTTTTCTTTGCCCCTGGACTTCCTCTTGGTAACAATAATTCACTGTTGGTCTTCCATGAGGTCGGGATGAACCCACATGATCTCTCCCTGAGGAGTAGAAATAGGTACGAAAACTTTCTCCCGCTGGTGTGTGGATCTGTATTAAGCACCCTTAGTTCCCCTTTCGGGATGGGAACTACTCTGGCCGGCATTGGAGGCTGTACCCAGACCTGAAGAAATGACGTCATATTAGTTGTTACTTTCTTCTGCTCCGGGTGAAGCTTAAGCACCTCAGCATTAATCAAAACTTGGAGGATGTCTTTGAAGACGTAACAGCTCTTTGTAGGGTGCCCTAACATCTTGTAATACAAGCAGTAATTGGGGTTGTCGGTGTTGCCCACCTCCTCAGGACGCCTAGCTTCAGGAAGCTTCAGTCTGTTGCTCTTGTTGAGTAACTTGAACAACGAATCTACATGCTTGTCCTTGAAGGAGTACTACTTGTTGGCGCGTGGTTGGATTGAAGAGCTACCCCCTCTAGCCGGTCGGGGCTTAGAGGGAGACTTTGTCTCTGTTGCCAGTGTGTCCTTCCTTTTAGCTTGGAAAGATGCTTCTGGTGCGTGCTTTTCGGGTCTGAACTTGTTTTCTTCTGCCTTAACCCTGAAGACAATCTCTTCTGCCTGTTCACCTTGCTGGACCAACTGGTTTCAGGTACGACTTTCAGCTACTCCTATTTGAGTTAGGAGTGAGATTTGCAAATTATGACGACATGTTTCCACCAGGGTGGCCTGGGTCATACTGTTAGGACATCGAAGTGTCATATTCTGAAATGTCTCCAAAAATGCTTTAACTGACTCTCTTTTTCGTTGCCTCATCGCCAGGAGAGTTGACAAGGTAATCTCTGAGTCGTCTTTGAAGAAGCGTAGAAGGAAAATCTTCTCCAGATCACCCCAGTTCTTGATGGAGCCTTTTAGGAGCTTCATGAAGCATTCAAAGTGATCCCCTTCAGGATGCCGATGAATAAATGTGCCAGAATGGCATCATTTGATACTACATTCATTGTCTGAGACTTGAAATAGTATATATGCTGGTTCGGTGACCCTTTGCCGTCGAAATCCTGTAGGGTCAGAGCTTTGAATTTAGGAGGGTATGGGACAAGATCTCACTTAGATGGGTACGGCCAGACCACTTCTGCTTCTTGTAGACCTTTCCGACTAGGGTGGTGTAACACCCCGCTCCCGGAATACGTACTTAGTTGCGTATTCAGATTTTTGATCGTATTTTTCGATTTACCTTCTGCACCTAGTCGACTAATTTTTCCTGAATCCGAAACCCAACTCTCTGTTACACAGTTTTAGTCGACTATACCAGACTGTTAGTCGACTAACCCCTCTATTAGTCGACTACCCTTTCCACCTAGTCGACTAACTTTAGCTGTCTGTTATGGTTGATTTCTTTCTTGAATAGGAACCTTATCCTCTAGACTTACATCACATATTGGTACTACTTGACTTGTCTCTTGACAAACATCATCTTCCCTTCTCTCTTTCTCTCTCCTCTTCACTCTACATATTTATATCATATATTATGGCGCATCCCGAGTTCCGTGGATTTCGGACCTTTCGGCTTTTCGGTGATTTAGGCGAGTTGTCTCGCTCTTCTCTCGTCTCTATTTGAGTTTCCCATTTCGTCGGGACGATAAGTATTTCACTTCTTATTTCCATATTCATGTATCGCCCTGTAATTGCTTGTATTATGGTAGCTTCATTTTTTACTTGTGCCATGCTTATGATATGCTTGCTTCTTTATCGTATACCATGCGTGGCCGACCCTTCGTGGTCGTTGGACTTTGAGTCACTTCCATGTTACCACTTGCTATTACTCAGACCGTCAATTACATGTTTCTATTTAACACATGTATATCACTTGCCAACTGATTGGTTATCATCTACTACCTGGCATGCCACTACTTGGCAAGACCCTTTTTGTTATGCCATGACTTAACCTGACTATTATCAATCCTTTGATATGCTTGGTTGTTTATTAAATATCATCATTCTGTCATGCTATCACTTAACACCCAGCATGATAACTTGACTTGTGATTATCTCCTTTACGGGAACTTTACTTTATTATCCTGTATCATGATCAGTGACTTGTATTCCTGCTTTATATGCAGTGACCTGACTATATAGTACTTATGTACTCCTGATTTCCTGATCATGTCCTGTTCCAGTTATTCCCGTAAAGTGATAATTAAACTAATGAATCCTAAAAAGGATCAACTTGTATTGGGTCGGGGGAAACATGCAGATATCAATATGTGTTCGTGTTTACAGTGGCTTTTAGGAATGTTGTGCAACTACATGTTCCGGTCTGACCTGTGGGCCTCCAGGGGACCGAGGGGAGAGCTGGCTCCCTCATTACTGGTACCATCATGATAAGGGCATACATAAGTCCCTCCTGTTAGCCTTGCGGCTGGTTTCCGTTACCATGCAACGGAACAATCCTGGGCCGTGGTCCGGGTATGTACGGGACCCACTGTAAACATAGTTCGTTGATACCCCCGCTGGTTTCCAATAACAACCTTGTTTTACTCGGATATGGATCTATGTGCGTTGGGACGCTAGTTCACATACCTAGATATATGGGTAAGACGAGTAATAATAAAGTGTCATAATAACCGGCTCTTTAAGCTGTAAGTGGAGGTATGTGGAATGGGACGCATACTAAAGCCTGCAACTTAAACGGCTATGAATCTGTGTTGTGCCTTACCATAATTACTTGTTCCGGACTTTATATCAGATTTCCTGTTTTATGAGTATTATGTTATGACCACCTTGTAACTCAGGTTGTATGTGCTTAGATTACGATGATATGAGATAAAGGTATATAGATGAGGGTTTTCTTGTTTGGATTATTCCTTCGATGTACTAGTCTCATAGAACCGTGATCTAAAACCATACAATCAGATTTACTCGTCCTTGGTTTTATTCGAATTTCCTGTTTTATGATTATTATGCCACACCTGTTCATATCTGCTCTAACCTATCTGTCCCCTGAGTATTTCTTACTTGATATCATTTGTTATATGCATACTTGTACTCACCCTGCTTCGCCACTTGGTATTGGTACTACTCGCCTGGGGAGTGTCATTTGACTCCCCTGGATCCTCATGTCCAGGTCATGGAGCTTGGAGCGTGTAGATTCTCCCCCTTGCGGATCAGAGTAGCGCAGCGGTAGCGTGGATCCCCAGCCGATCATCCAGAGCTCCATCCTTCCAGGCCCCCTGTGAGTCTCTCGAGTTTTTCTTTTAAACTCGTGAGTGCCTTTCATACTGTTCATACTTGTATATTTCCTTGTATTCTCGCATTTGCGCTTATTAGTGATGTGATATTCATGTAATATTGGATCACTTCTGGTGATAACTTTGTGATTGTATTCATGTGTTGGAATGTATAATGTACCATTGCTTCCGTACTCTGATTCTTGTCTGTACTGATGCTTAGCGTATATACGGGAGGGTAGTTCTGACCTACGTATATACGTTGCAGTGACGTCCCCGTACCCGCGGGATCGGGGCGTTACAGGATGGTATCAGAGCTTAGGCTCTAACTTCCTCAGTACGTCCAGAGGGCAAATTAATGGTAATGAAATTTGCAACTGGAATACTTGAGTCTTGGTTATACATTCCAACTACAAGTGCAGAGTTATCTAATTCTTGACCATCCTTCCTTTGATTCCTAATCCCTCCTATCCTTTCCCTGTTTTGGTTTTATGAAGCCTTTATGCCAACTTAAGATATGATTAGACTAGAGAGGTAGTGGCTGGTTCAGAATGAAGCTATTATGTGACCTCTTCGGCGAATTCTATGAAGCTTGGTATTCTCCAGATTGATCCTGATCTGGCTATCTTTCAGAAGTCAGCAGTCAGAATTCTCTACGGATATTCTCTCAGAGTGATTGGTGCCTGGTATTCGGGATTCTTAATTATCGGTCTTCTTTATTATTATACTCAGGACTATCAGGATTTCCTTTATCTTCAGTATTCTGGCTTATTCTCGGAGGGCTATCAAATATGCAGTACAACTGGAATTCTAAAGATTTATACAGCCGGAAGTGCGGAGGATGATTATTGTTCAGTCGACCTGAGAGCCCTACCTATAGTGCTTCATATCTTAATTGGTATAAATTCCACCCTTGACCTCTTTGTGTTCATTTTACCCTTACCGAAATTGCGAGGACGCAATTTTTTGTAAGGTGGATGGAATGTAACACCCCGCTCCCGGAATACGTACTTAGTTGCGTATTCAGATTTTTGATCGTATTTTTCGATTTACCTTCTGCACCTAGTCGACTAATTTTTCCTGAATCCGAACCCAACTCTCTGTTACACAGTTTTAGTTGACTATACCAGACTGTTAGTCGACTAACCCCTCTATTAGTCGACTACCCTTTCCACCTAGTCGACTAACTTTAGCTGTCTGTTATGGTTGATTTCTTTCTTGAATAGGAACCTTATCCTCTAGACTTACATCACATATTGGTACTACTTGACTTGTCTCTTGACAAACATCATCTTCCCTTCTCTCTTTCTCTCTCCTCTTCACTCTACATATTTATATCATATATTATGGCGCATCCCGAGTTCCGTGGATTTCGGACCTTTTGGCTTTTCGGTGATTTAGGCGAGTTGTCTCGCTCTTCTCTCGTCTCTATTTGAGTTTCCCATTTCGTCGGGACGATAAGTATTTCACTTCTTATTTCCATATTCATGTATCGCCCTGTAATTGCTTGTATTATGGTAGCTTCATTTTTTACTTGTGCCATGCTTATGATATGCTTGCTTCTTTATCGTATACCATGCGTGGCCGACCCTTCGTGGTCGTTGGACTTTGAGTCACTTCCATGTTACCACTTGCTATTACTCAGACCGTCAATTACATGTTTCTATTTAACACATGTATATCACTTGCCAACTGATTGGTTATCATCTACTACCTGGCATGCCACTACTTGGCAAGACCCTTTTTGTTATGCCATGACTTAACCTGACTATTATCAATCCTTTGATATGCTTGGTTGTTTATTAAATATCATCATTCTGTCATGCTATCACTTAACACCCAGCATGATAACTTGACTTGTGATTATCTCCTTTACGGGAACTTTACTTTATTATCCTGTATCATGATCAGTGACTTGTATTCCTGCTTTATATGCAGTGACCTGACTATATAGTACTTATGTACTCCTGATTTCCTGATCATGTCCTGTTCCAGTTATTCCCGTAAAGTGATAATTAAACTAATGAATCCTAAAAAGGACCAACTTGTATTGGGTCGGGGGAAACATGCAGATATCAATATGTGTTCGTGTTTACAGTGGCTTTTAGGAATGTTGTGCAACTACATGTTCCGGTCTGACCTGTGGGCCTCCAGGGGACCGAGGGGAGAGCTGGCTCCCTCATTACTGGTACCATCATGATAAGGGCATACATAAGTCCCTCCTGTTAGCCTTGCGGCTGGTTTCCGTTACCATGCAACGGAACAATCCTGGGCCGTGGTCCCGGGTATGTACGGGACCCACTGTAAACATAGTTCGTTGATACCCCCGCTGGTTTCCAATAACAACCTTGTTTTACTCGGATATGGATCTATGTGCGTTGGGACGCTAGTTCACATACCTAGATATATGGGTAAGACGAGTAATAATAAAGTGTCATAATAACCGGCTCTTTAAGCTGTAAGTGGAGGTATGTGGAATGGGACGCATACTAAAGCCTGCAACTTAAACGGCTATGAATCTGTGTTGTGCCTTACCATAATTACTTGTTCCGGACTTTATATCAGATTTCCTGTTTTATGAGTATTATGTTATGACCACCTTGTAACTCAGGTTGTATGTGCTTAGATTACGATGATATGAGATAAAGGTATATAGATGAGGGTTTTCTTGTTTGGATTATTCCTTCGATGTACTAGTCTCATAGAACCGTGATCTAAAACCATACAATCAGATTTACTCGTCCTTGGTTTTATTCGAATTTCCTGTTTTATGATTATTATGCCACACCTGTTCATATCTGCTCTAACCTATCTGTCCCCTGAGTATTTCTTACTTGATATCATTTGTTATATGCATACTTGTACTCACCCTGCTTCGCCACTTGGTATTGGTACTACTCGCCTGGGGAGTGTCATTTGACTCCCCTGGATCCTCATGTCCAGGTCATGGAGCTTGGAGCGTGTAGATTCTCCCCCTTGCGGATCAGAGTAGCGCAGCGGTAGCGTGGATCCCCAGCCGATCATCCAGAGCTCCATCCTTCCAGGCCCCCTTGTGAGTCTCTCGAGTTTTTTTTTAAACTCGTGAGTGCCTTTCATACTGTTCATACTTGTATATTTCCTTGTATTCTCGCATTTGCGCTTATTAGTGATGTGATATTCATGTAATATTGGATCACTTCTGGTGATAACTTTGTGATTGTATTCATGTGTTGGAATGTATAATGTACCATTGCTTCCGTACTCTGATTCTTGTCTGTACTGATGCTTAGCGTATATACGGGAGGGTAGTTCTGACCTACGTATATACGTTGCAGTGACGTCCCCGTACCCGCGGGATCGGGGCGTTACAGGATGGTATCAGAGCTTAGGCTCTAACTTCCTCAGTACGTCCAGAGGGCAAATTAATGGTAATGAAATTTGCAACTGGAATACTTGAGTCTTGGTTATACATTCCAACTACAAGTGCAGAGTTATCTAATTCTTGACCATCCTTCCTTTGATTCCTAATCCCTCCTATCCTTTCCCTGTTTTGGTTTTATGAAGCCTTTATGCCAACTTAAGATATGATTAGACTAGAGAGGTAGTGGCTGGTTCAGAATGAAGCTATTATGTGACCTCTTCGGCGAATTCTATGAAGCTTGGTATTCTCCAGATTGATCCTGATCTGGCTATCTTTCAGAAGTCAGCAGTCAGAATTCTCTACGGATATTCTCTCAGAGTGATTGGTGCCTGGTATTCGGGATTCTTAATTATCGGTCTTCTTTATTATTATACTCAGGACTATCAGGATTTCCTTTATCTTCAGTATTCTGGCTTATTCTCGGAGGGCTATCAAATATGCAGTACAACTGGAATTCTAAAGATTTATACAGCCGGAAGTGCGGAGGATGATTATTGTTCAGTCGACCTGAGAGCCCTACCTATAGTGCTTCATATCTTAATTGGTATAAATTCCACCCTTGACCTCTTTGTGTTCATTTTACCCCTTACCGAAATTGCGAGGACGCAATTTTTTGTAAGGTGGATGGAATGTAACACCCCGCTCCCGGAATACGTACTTAGTTGCGTATTCAGATTTTTGATCGTATTTTTCGATTTACCTTCTGCACCTAGTCGACTAATTTTTCCTGAATCCGAAACCCAACTCTCTGTTACACAGTTTTAGTCGACTATACCAGACTGTTAGTCGACTAACCCCTCTATTAGTCGACTACCCTTTCCACCTAGTCGACTAACTTTAGCTGTCTGTTATGGTTGATTTCTTTCTTGAATAGGAACCTTATCCTCTAGACTTACATCACATATTGGTACTACTTGACTTGTCTCTTGACAAACATCATCTTCCCTTCTCTCTTTCTCTCTCCTCTTCACTCTACATATTTATATCATATATTATGGCGCATCCCGAGTTCCGTGGATTTCGGACCTTTCGGCTTTTCGGTGATTTAGGCGAGTTGTCTCGCTCTTCTCTCGTCTCTATTTGAGTTTCCCATTTCGTCGGGACGATAAGTATTTCACTTCTTATTTCCATATTCATGTATCGCCCTGTAATTGCTTGTATTATGGTAGCTTCATTTTTTACTTGTGCCATGCTTATGATATGCTTGCTTCTTTATCGTATACCATGCGTGGCCGACCCTTCGTGGTCGTTGGACTTTGAGTCACTTCCATGTTACCACTTGCTATTACTCAGACCGTCAATTACATGTTTCTATTTAACACATGTATATCACTTGCCAACTGATTGGTTATCATCTACTACCTGGCATGCCACTACTTGGCAAGACCCTTTTTGTTATGCCATGACTTAACCTGACTATTATCAATCCTTTGATATGCTTGGTTGTTTATTAAATATCATCATTCTGTCATGCTATCACTTAACACCCACCACGTTCGCAATAAATTCAGGGTACTTCGCATCAGAGAAAGTTCTCCTTGTGCGGGAACGACGCCTTTTAGCCGAGCGAAAGACTGACGTAGATGATAACCGTTTGAACACCGATTGTTTGCAGTGGCATCAGGGAGCACCGTTGTGATGATCTATTCGTAGCAGCATAGTGTTGGCCTAAAGGCCCATCACTCTAGTTTTAATGATGATCAACTCATGTAGTTATAGTATTAATGATCTTGTGTTATTTAGTTTCAGATTTGTGATCAAGATCTTAGTAGGTGTGTAGCTTCAACAAAGGATTTAAAGTCAAGTTTTGGAGCTTACACGGTTTGATCCAACGAGCTAGTGATCGAGTTTGGATCGAGTTTGGACCAAGTCAAGAAGATGAGAAGACTTCAAGATGAAGACTTGTGTCTACGTTTGTTTTTATAAGATTCGTTTTTAGATAAAATGTAAAGGATAGAATAGTTGGTGGATTGCTCAAGTACCATACACACACACACTCTTGATATATAGATAGGTTTTTCATAAAAGAATTTTCATTTTGAAAAAATGCAAAAGAGTTTTCTTTTTGAAAAATACCGGTTTGATTTTTGGTATTCAAGTATTATATTTTAACCAAAACCATATTTAGATCTTAATGTCAAAAACATAGATATTTCACCATGTTTGTGTAGTGGATCATATCCATACACTCTATGCTTTAAAAAAGTTTAAATATCTTATTTTTGTATTTGGAGAAGGTTTGGAAAAATAAGTTTTAGAAAAATCATTTTGGAAAATACAGTTTTTGGTTTGAGCCAAAATTTTCAAGTTACAAAATAGTCCAAATTATTTGTAACATGCCTTAATTTTGTGCAAGTATGTTTGTTTATCAAAGTATATTGGTAAAACTATTTTTGTAGATTTTTAGTAATTTTATGGGATTTTTATTGAGCCAAAATGACCAAGTTTTCCTTCCCTAAAATCCCTTGTGTTTGCGATTACTCTTTCTCTCTCTCCCTTACTTGTTTATATCTTGCATGATATTACTTGTCTCATCTTTACATGCTTGATATATTGTGTGCTAAATTGATATATGCTTGGGGATCGTTTGTTAACACTAGTTTTCAACCAAGAGAGCCAACGCGGCACCTCAATTCTTATTTAGAGGAATATTGAGGAGTTTGTACAAAGCTCTTCACGGGGAATTCGGCAACACTCTTGTGTTAAACTTTGTGTTTAGTGTAATAAGTTTTAATTTGCATTAAATAGTTTTTAATTTCGCATTTAGTGACTATTAGATTAGCCATCACCTATTCACCTCCCTTTAGGTGATTTTACAATTGGTATCAGAGCCAAGTGCTCTTGATTTGGGTCTTACAACCTAGAGTTAAAGATCCTCATTTTTTTTGACTAATCACTATTTTTGTACACACACCATGGACTTCATGACACCTTCCACCTTTGACATTCTTAATGAAAAAACACCTAGAGGGGGTGAATAGGTGTAAGTGCTAATCTAGGAACTAAATGCGCTAAATGCGGAAGCTAATGCAAATTTTGCAAACACACTTAGTACAATCAACAAGTGTAGCCGAATTTCCCGTGAAGGGCTCTGGACTAACTCCTCTTGATTCCCCTTGAATGGGTTTAGCTGCTATGTGAAGCTCTTATTTATTAAGTACAAGTGAGGCACACACAAACAACCAAGCATATAAGGATGAATAGCAATATGAATTATGCAAGGCACAACAAGCAATATATGATATGAATGAAGTATGATGCTTTGCACAAATAAATGAGAGAGAGAGTTGAGAGATATTGGATCAAACGCAAACACACGGATATGTTTCGAGGTTCGAGCACCTTGCTCTACATCCCCGCCTACACCACCGTGTAGGATTTCCAATCCACTATAGGAGTACCGAATTCCTCTCTCAATGCCACCGAGGCAATACAACCACAATCCACCTCTACCGAAGAGGGATAAGGCCCGTAGCCAATACAACTAACACAATCACCTCTACCGAAGAGGGATCCAAACTCAATACCACTCCGATCAACCTCTACCAAAGAGGGATACAACAAAAGTAAGGAGGGTTTACAATTTAGAGGCTTAACCTCAAACACTTCTCTTTTTCTCTCTTTTCCACAAAACAAGGATCCTAATAGATTAGGATAGTATGATACCTCAAGTGTGGAAACAAGGTGTTTTTGGAAACAAGCAACAAAGAGAAACTACTAGGGAAATCTCTTGTAAATGATAGAAAATGAAAATCAATACAATCTCCCAAAACCCTAGTTTTCTTTGATTTTTCAAAAACTCAAAATAATAAAGATGAGAAGTTTTAAAGCCCAAAAACTCTTTTGAAAAACTTGTTTTAAACTCTGGAAAAACTGGGATTTTTCTCTTGTAAAAACCTTGGCCAAAAACCCAAAGAGATGGGGTTTTTATAGGCCAAACCAGAAACTAGCCGTTAGGCTGATGTGGCAGCCTGACAGGCTGACGGTCGACCGGCCCGGTCGACTGCCAACGGTCAGAAATGTGACCGTTGGGCAACCACGGTCGACCGGCCCGGTCGACCCAAACAAACAGAGAGCACTGCTCTCAGTCCAGTCGACCCGGACGGTCCCAGTGTCTCCAAACGTGCACAGATTTGTGCACGTCGGTCGACCGACCCGGTCGACCGACTTCAGCCAAGTCGACTAAGTCAGTTGACTTAGTCGACTGATTGAGGCCTGAAACAGAAAACTGGGTCAGAAAAACAGTTTTAAAATATTTTGAAAAATCTTTTAACACTTCTAAAAATCCACAAAACTTGTTTTAACATTTTGTATTGAAACACAAACATGTGATAAAAATTTCAAGACATATATCAATCATATCAATTCATTTTTGAGTCTTGCAAATTTTATCAAAAACAAAACTTATATTTTTATCAAACTTGATTTTTCAATACATGAATAGGAAAGTCAAAATAAGTTTGTATAGGAAGTGTAAGCATGTATGTATAACTAGAATACATCTATTATACATATAAACTATGTAAACTTGTTTTGATCTAATATTCATGAAAACCAAATCCAAAACATGAAAACGTGTGTTTGTGCACTTGAGCATATCAACTATACTAAGCTTTACAAATGGATCTAAAACACACAATATAAACTATGGATACCTAAGTCTTCTTGATGATCTTCATCTTCAAGTTGACTTGCTCCAAAACTCCATCCATGGGTTAGGCAATGTGTGATCATGAAGTTTTGGCCCTGGAATCACTATGAAAAGCTTCTAAACTCCTTGTTGAAGCTAATCACCAACTAATATCTTGGTTAATGATCTGAAACTTAAATAACACAAGATTATTAGTAAACATAATTACATGAGTTAATCATCATCAAAACTAGGGTGGAAGGCCTTTGGGCCAACAATCTCCCCCTTTTTGATGATGACAAAACTCATGGAGTTATATATGCATGGATTAAAGTTAAGCTTCAAAGAAGTTCCCCCTTAACTCATGCATAAACAAATAAAAATATATGACAATGAAGCTCAAAAATATGTATGCAAATGTATGGAGATAAAACATATCAAATTCTTCAAATTCTTTTTCTCCTATTTGCAAAACAAAACATATATGCATATCTATTGTTTATTTGTTAAGCATGAGAAAACTAAACACAAGTATGCATATAAACATGTATGCATCAACATGCATAAAACATATTCTAGAAGCTCTATATACCAATTAAATTAATAAAACATTAACAAAAACACTAGATGCTCTAGATACCAATAAAACTTAATATATGCAAAAACATAAGTATGCATATATAAAACTCAAAACTCAAAATCTTTCTCCCCCTTTTTGTCACTCATCAACAAAGGGGTAAACAATCAAAACAATAAAATGAGGGGTAAAAACTCTTTCTTCCCCTTTATGTCAATCAAAATAATAAAACAATGTTCTCCCCCTTTTTGTCTAAAACAAAAACAAAGTCAATAAGGGGTGACTATAAACAACATGATATCAATAGAAAAATATGTCAATGAAGCATCTTGATATCAATTGAAAATAAACAAAGATCAATAAATGTTATATGCTATATACATTCATGAAGAGGAAGACGCTAAGTTAGCTTCCCTACACATATGCATTACATGAAAGAGGGATGTTAAGCCCTAATTCACATAACACACATTATGTAATGCATAAGAGGAAATGTTAAGCTCTCCCTACACACGTGTGCCACATAAAGAAGAGATGTTAAGCTCTTCAATACAAGATACACTCATCATGAATCTATATGTAGAAGAGATGTTAAGCTCTCCTTGCATATAATTAATATAAATCAAAACTTTTGTATATTTTTCTTTAAACAAAATTTTTAGATACCAATATTAAAACATAAGACTTCTTGATATCAAAAGATAGTATTTTCTTTTTAAGTCATATAAACAATTGAAATAACTATTTTCTATCATAAAGTAAGAGAGTGGAAATACAAATACCAATTGAAATATGAAAAACGAATTTTCTCCCCCTTTATGAAATACCAACAAAAATTATGCGTAGGCTTGTAATAAGATACCAATTGAAAACTAAATCAATTGAAATGAAGTTGAAACTCAAGCTCTAGCATAAACAAAATTTGTGAGAAAATTTTATATCTTAAGCACAAATAAAACAAGTATATGTGTATGAAATAGAATGAGTACCAATCACCAATAGATGATACCAATTGAAAATATACATACACAATAAACATATGAGTATACAAAAAGATCAAAATGATACCAATTGAAAGAGTTCAATGATACCAATTGACATAACAATAAAAGCATGGTATAACTCATATTACAATACCTCCCAATCAAGGTTCAAGTTTTTAAATGATTTTCATTTTAAAGCATACATGACCATGATCTCCCATCCATCTTCCCATCTCATGCACAAGTTTAAAAAAAAAATTTCAATATAAACATACAAGGCATGAACTCCCATCCAACCTCCCGTGGATGGTAGGGGTTTTCAAAAATAGATTTAAAAAATAAGCTTTGTTTGAAAAACTTTACCAAAATGAAGAATACCGTAGCAAGTTAAATGGAAAATCTTTTAAACTAGTACGAAATCCTTCAAGTAAGGAATACAACAAAATAATTTTTCATAAAACATGAAATCCACATGATATCAAACACTCAAGTCAATGAAGCATAAATATGACTCATGAAAACAAAACACATGAGTAAATAAGAAATGTGAGTGTACAAATACAATGTGAAGAATATGATCATGAAAATATACAATTTAGCTCAATATTCCTTTAAACACGAAAATCATTAAAACTTATTTAATCTTCAAGGTATATGTATGTCCCACACAAATTAAGGTATACATACATATCCAAACACAACGAGTCCACAAAATTATATGCATGAAGGCACGTGGCTCAAAAGGATGTATATGTATAACAATAATTTGGATAAAATGGACATATACATGAAGTTAAACAAATAAACACGAAATCAAGAAAAACTAAATATTCATCAAAACAAATTTCATTTCAAGGTATATGTATGAATTGTCAATACAATAAGTATACATACATATCCCTAAACACAATTTGAGTCCATATATAGATTTGCATGAAAGGCAAATGACTCAAGGGGTATACATGTATATCTTAAAATTTGGCAATACAAATATATACATGAAGTGAAAACTCACAATCATAAAACAAATCCAAAAATAGGAATACAAGTTTAAAATGTATGAATCATCAAAACTAGACTATACTAGCACATCTAATGGGTTCAAATAAGCAATCAATCCCAAACATATATAGATTTATTTGTGGCCCACTATATGCACAAGTATATAACTAGTCTTAATGAAAACTAACACTTAAACATGTAATCTTAACATGAAGCATCAAAACACAATAAAAATCAACATGATAAACATAAACATGATTATTATGAATGTCCACATGTTATTAGAAGTATGATATACGCAATATCAACCAAATAGTGAGAACACAAAAGAATTTATCAATCTTAAACATGGGTGTCTCAAAATAACTAAACATGTATATCACTAGTCTAATAAGTATGGCATTTTCATACTAATCACTAAATAATGAAACATGCTAAAAACATATGATATGAAAAGCATGTAAACAATAATAATAAGGAGTTAGAGACCGTTACCAAAACCTATGAGGCAACTTCCCTTGTCTCCAAAACATGGTGGTCCTCTCCACCAAATCTTCCCTTGAAAGTGATGCATCCATTTGATTTCCATGAAGCTCGGAACGCATCCACTCTAAGGTACCTTCACTCTCACGTCATGTGAGAGCCCACACCTACATCAAAACACGAGGGGTGGTCTTTGGTACCCATATCTTATTGGGTCCATGGGGGTAAGTACCTTCTCTAACCCAAACAAAATTCTTTGCTAAATTTACATTATGTAATCTATCATAGCAAAATTTAGCAAGGTGGCCCTTACGTCCACAATGTGTACATGTGTACACATGAGCATACATGTGAGGAGTGTGTCCGTGAGAAGCATGTGTATGCCGTGGAGGGTGTGCATGAAAAGATGGAACATGTTTCTTTCGAAACAAAGATTCCAATCGTGTATGCCCAACAACACATTGGCTCAAAGTGGAGCCCAAACAATCAACACTCTTCTTAATCAAAGATATATCATTGTTAATTAAAGAAGAGGTGGAACATGCAATAGGTGATCTAGGTGAAACTACCCTAGCATGGCAAACAAGAGAATCTAAATCATTTTTCAAAGATTTATTTTTCTTTAAACAAATTTCTAATTCTTTTGAAATAAATTCAATTTCATTTTTCAAAGAATGGTTACTTTTTAAAACAAAATCAAGTTTTGAAGTTAAAGAATCATTTTTCTTCAAAACATCTTCACAATCATTTTTATTTTTCAAAATTTTATTTTCATTTAAAGCAAGATTAAGTTGAGATTTTAATGAGTCCCTTTCATTAACAATCTCATCCTTCTCTTGCAAAATAACATCAAGTCTAGCAATCAAATTTTTATTATCATTGTTAAGGCCTAGACTTTTCTTTTTCAACAAATTATATTTTTCTATTAATTTTTTACACACAATAGATAGTTCTTCATTTAAAGCGTGGGGATCAACAAAATCATTTAAAGAACTAGCACAATCATCATTATCTAGTTGAGATTCCGAATGTACCTCAAGGGAGTCATTCCCTTGGATCATAAAGCATTGAGACTCGGATTCTCCACTAGACTCCTCCGGTTGATTTGGCAATTGAAGCTTGGAGGTGGTGGTGGTTGTCAACAAATTTCACACTGCAAAGGCGGAATCAAAGTTAGAAACACGCATAAGATATTCTTTAGAAAGTGTGCTTCTAATGGCCTCAAGGGCTTGTGCATTGGCCCCTATATGATTGCTATCACTAAGGAATGATTCCTTGGTAATGGCAAGGTAAACCTTATGTCCTAGGGTTTGTAAAAAAACGGTCATCCTAATCTTCCAAACATGAATGGTGGAAGGGTCAAAACTAGGTGGGGTCATGAAGTCCATGGTAAACTATATGTGTGCAAACAAGCAAATGCAAACAATAGATTAGTAAGAAAATGGATCTCACTCCTAGGATGTTATGCCTAAGTATCAGGAGCACTAGCTCTGATACCAATTGAAAAAACACCTAGAGGGGGGTGAATAGGTGTAAGTGCTAATCTAGGAACTAAATGCGCTAAATGCGGAAGCTAATGCAAATTTTGCAAACACATTTAGTACAATTAACAAGTGTAGTCGAATTCCCCGTGAAGGGCTCTAGACTAACTCCTCTTGATTCCCCTTGAATGGGTTGAGGTGCTATGTGAAGCTCTTGTTGATTAAGTACAAGTGAGGCACACACAAACAACCAAGCATATAAGGATGAATAGCAATATGAATTATGCAAGGCACAACAAGCAATATATGATATGAATGAAGTATGATGCTTTGCACAAATAAATGAGAGAGAGAGTTGAGAGATATTGGATCAAACTCAAACACACGGATATGTTTCGAGGTTCGAGCACCTTGCTCTACATCCCCGCCTACACCACCGTGTAGGATTTCCAATCCACTATAGGAGTACCGAACTCCTCTCTCAATGCCACCGAGACAATACAACCACAATCCACCTCTATCGAAGAGGGATAAGGCCCGTAGCCAATACAACAGACACAATCACCTCTACCGAAGAGGGATCCAAACTCAATACCACTCTGATCAACCTCTACCAAAGAGGGATACAACAAAAGCAAGGAGGGTTTACAACTTAGAGGCTTAACCTCAGACACTTCTCTTTTTCTCTCTTTTCCACAAAACAAGGATCCTAATAGATTAGGATAGTATGATAGCTCAAGTGTGGAAACAAGGTGTTTTTGGAAACAAGCAACAAAGAAAAACTACTAGGGAAATCTCTTGTAAATGATAGAAAATGAAAATCAATACAATCTCCCAAAACCCTAGTTTTCTTTGATTTTCAAAAACCCAAAACAATAAAGATGAGAAGTTTTAAAGCCCAAAAACTCTTTTAAAAAACTTGTTTTAAACTCTGGAAAAACTGGGATTTTTCTCTTGTAAAAACCTTGGCCAAAAACCCAAAGAGATGGGTTTTTTTAGGCCAAACCAGAAACTAGCCGTTAGGCTGATGTGGCAGCCTGATAGGCTGACGGTCGACCGGCCCGGTCGACCGCCAATGGTCAGAAATGTGACCGTTGGGCAACCACGGTCGATCGACCCGGTCGACCCAAACAAACAGAGAGCACTGCGCTCAGCCCGGTCGACCCGGACGGTCGACCGTCCCAGTGTCTCCAAACGTGCATAGATTTGTGCACGTCGGTCGACCGACCCGATCGACCGACTTCAGCCAAGTCGACTAGGTCAGTTGACTTAGTCGACTGATTGAAGCCTGGAACAGAAAACTGGGTCAGAAAAACAGTTTTACAATATTTTGAAAAATCTTTTAACACTTCTAAAAATCCACAAAACTTGTTTTAACATTTTGTATTGAAACACAAACATGTGATAAAAATTTCAAGACATATATCAATTATATCAATTCATTTTTGAGTCTTGCAAATTTTATAAAAAACAAAACTTGTATTTTTATCAAACTTGATTTTTCAATACATGAATAGGAAAGCCAAAATAAGTTTGTATAGGAAGTGTAAGCATGTATGTATAACTAGAATACATTTATTATACATATAAACTATGTAAACTTGTTTTGATCTATTATTCATGTAAACCAAATCCAAAACATGAAAACGTGTGTGTTTGTGCACTTGAGAATATCAACTATACTAAGCTTTACAAATGGATCTAAAACACACAATCTAAACTATGGATACCTAAGTCTTCTTGATGATCTTCATCTTCAAGTTGACTTACTCCAAAACTCCATCCATGGGCTAGGCAATGTGTGATCATGAAGCTTTGGCCCTGGAATCACTATGAAAAGCTTCTAAACTCCTTGTTGAAGCTAATCACCAACTAATATCTTGGTTAATGATCTGAAACTTAAACAACACAAGATTATTAGTAAACATAACTACATGAGTTAATCATCATCAAAACTAGGGTGGAAGGCCTTTGGGCCAACACTTAACATCCAAACTTGGAAGGTTAAGATGTCTTTATTCCTCAAAGGTCTAGGAATTCATGTTTATTTTGTCACCACTAAAGATTCATATTGTTTAAATGGCAATAATTTTGAGGCTAATGCAAAAGCCCTTCATGCTATAAAATTAACCCTAAATGATGATTATTTATCTAGGGTTTCTAACATTGATTCGGCTTTGTAGCATGAAACACCCTCATCTCCCTTGGCGAAAAGATCCATACTATGAGGGGAGCGACTCGGATGTTGGAAGTGACACCTCCAACTTATGCTACATGGTCCAAGGGGATAACCCCCTTGAGGTAACTACTGAATCCGAGGTTGAAGATAATGATATGTCATATGATGAGCTTGCATCTTTTTTTCAACAATCACTTGAGAAATATGACATGCTTAAGAAAGATAATAAAAATTTGAAAAAGAATTTTGATTGCATGCTAAAAGAAAATGATTCATTTAGAACTAAGGTTGCATGCATGGAAAAAGAAAATGAAATTTTGAAAAATGAGAATGTTTCCTTGCTTTCAAAATTGAGTGATCTTTGTGAAGGAAACACATCTTTGAAAAATAAAATTGTTTTGGTGAAAAAACAAAAAGAAGTTGCTTTTCAAGAAAACACTTCTTTGAAAAGAAAAATTATTGAAAATGAAAAAGAAAATTTTTTTCAAAAGAAAAAGAAAAATGATTGTCAATCTCACCATGCTTTTCATGCCACCATTGATAAAAATGAGAATAACACTTTGAAAAATAAAATAAATAGTTTAAGCTCTACTTTGAGCTCATGTGCATTTAACCATAAGAGATTGGAGACCTTGTTTTCAAAGAAACAAACTCCATATGTTCATGCACATCATCATCATGCATATGCTTATGTTGCACGTCATGATCACACTCACACTCATATGCGTTCTAAGGTGTACAAATGTACACATTGAGGCCGCAAAGGCCATTTAGCAAAATTTTGTTTTGATAAGATACATCATGTAAATTTTGCTAATAATAAAAATGTTTGGGTTCCTTACAAAGCTAACCCTCAAGGACCAAAAGAAAAAATGGGTACCAAAATCCCCATCTTTAGTTTTTGATGTAGGTGAGGGCTCTCACAAAACGTGAGAGGAATGGTGCCTTGGTGGTGATTGCACATGGATTAGGACACATATTTGATGCACCGCTATCAAGGAGGTTTGGTGGGACAACCACCATGTTTGGAGGTTTGGAGCATAGTTCTTTGGTTTGGTAACTATCTCTAAAAACTCCTAGATTATGTACATGCTTTGTTCATTTATGATATTTTTAGTATGTTCATGTTTTATTTGTTTTTATGCTTCATGTGGTAAATACTAGTTTAAATGTAGCTTTTATCAAAACTTGTATTTATACATGTACAAATAGTGAACAACAAATTGATTCATATATGTTTGCACTTCATGATCATTTATACTCACTTTATGCACATGTATAGGCTAGTTTTGACGATTCCCTCATTTACACTTGTTTTGCCTATTTTCATATTTTTACTTCATGTATATGCATTTTTATTCAAATCTAATAAATATATATGTATACCCTTTTTGAGTCTCTTACCTTCATGCAAATTATATCATAGACTCTTTTTTATGTTTGGGATATGTATGCATATTGTTAGTTTTGGATAATTCATACATATACCTAGAAGTTATGTTTAAATGAAAAATGACTTTTCATTTTTTTTTTGATAAAATGACTTTTGTTTTGAGCTTTATTGACTATTTTCATGAAAAATGCTAATTACATGATTCTTGTGCACTCACACTTTTATTTGTTTATTCATGACTTTGTTTCATGATTATTTTTGAGCTTCATGGACTTTGAGTGTCGAATTTTGTGTTTTTTGTATGATTCATGAAAACATATGTTTTGATTTCATGTTTTTGAAGGATCTTTAACTAGTGTTTCAAAAATTATTTTTAACTAGTTATTATTCTTCAATTGGGTAGTGGTTTTCACTATAAAATATTTTCAAACTCTATTTTCGAAAACCTCTTCCAACACCTTATGGGCGGATGGCTGGGCGGTATGCCTTGCGAACTTTATTGGAAAATCCTTTACCTTGTGCATATAAAGGATGGTAGGTTATGAGTTATATACTTGATTTACATTGTTATTTTCAATTGGTATCATTGGATCTCTTCAATTGGTATCTAAATTGATATTTTTGTATATACTCATATTTTGTTTATATATATGTATGCTTTCAATTTTGAATAATATCAATTTCTATTGGTATTCTATTTCTCATACATATATATGATTTTCATGTGCTTGTTTTACAATTGGTTTACATATTTAAAGCACAAAGTTTGTGCTAAGCTTAAGTTAAAACTTTATTTTCAATTGGTATCTTAATTGACATTTTAATAAAGCTTATGCATTATTTTTCAATTGATATCAATATGTTTCTATTTCAAATTTGTTATAAATTTACAATTGGTATCAATATGTATTGCCTATTTGAAAAATTCAAAATTTGTAATGTTTATTTACAATTGGTATCAACATGATTTTTTTTTAATTGGTATTTTCTTAAAATTTGACTACAAGTGGTACCTTAAAATTTTTTTATATGATATCTTAAAATTTGATTTACTAAGATATCTCAAAATTTGTTTTATTGAGAAAAATTCAAAATTTTGTTTGAACAATTAAAAATCAAAATTTTTTGATGTGTATTGCCTATATCAAAGGGAGCTTAACATCTCTTCTACATATAGATTCATGTTGAGTGTATCTTGTATTGAGGAGCTTGACAACTCTTCTTTATACGGTACACGTGTGTAGGAGGAGCTTCACATCTTCTCTTATGCATTATATATTATGCGTTATGTGAATTAGGGCTTGTCATCCCTCTTTCATGTAATGTATATGTGTAGGGAAGTTAACTTAGCGTCTTCCTCTTCATGAATGTATATCGCATATATCCTTTATTGATTTGTTTAATGCCACCCCTTTTATTGATTTTTTTTGCTTTTGACAAAAAAGGGGAGAACATTTTGTTTTTACTTTGACCCCTTTGTTGATGATTGACAAAAAAGGGGGAGAAGTATTTAGTATATATGCATGTTTTCCTTGCTTTATTCATAAAGGGGGAGAAGGATTTATGTTTATGCATATATGTTTTGTATTGCAAATAGGAGAAAAAGAATTTGATTTGTTTCATGCTTATTTATCTCCATACATTTGCATACATATTTATGAGTTTTCATTGCATATTTATTTGTTTATTTGATATGCATGAGTTAAGGGGTGCTTCTTTGGAGCTTTACTTTAATCCATGCATATATAACTTCATGAGTTTTGTCATCATCAAAAAGGGGGAGATTGTTGGCCCAAAGGCCCATCACTCTAGTTTTGATGATTATCAACTTATGTAGTTATAGTACTAATGATCTTGTGTTTATTTAGTTTCAGATTTGTGATCAAGATCTTAGTAGGTGTGTAGCTTTAATAAAGGATTTAAAATCAAGTTTTGGAGCTTAAACGGTTTGATCCAACGAGCTAGTGATCGAGTTTGGATCGAGTTTGGACCAAGTCAAGAAGATGAGAAGACTTCAAGTGAAGACTTCAAGATAAAGACTTGTGTCTAGGCTTGTTTTTATAAGATTTGTTTTTAGATAAAATGTAAAAGGATAGAATAGTTAGTGGATTGCTCAATTACCATATACACACACGCTCTTGATATAGATAGGTTTTTCATGAAAGAATTTTCATTTTGGAAAAATGCAAAAGAGTTTTCTTTTTGAAAAATACCGGTTTGGTTTTTGGTATTCAAGTATTATATTTTAACCAAAACCATATTTAGATCTTAATGTCAAAAACATAGATATTTCACCATGTTTGTGTAGTGGATCATATCCATACACTCTATGCTTTAAAAAAGTTTAAATATCTTGTTTTTGTATTTGGAAAAGGTTTGGAAAAATAAGTTTTAGAAAAATCATTTTGGAAAATACAGTTTTTGGTTTGAGCCAAAATTTTCAAGTTACAAAAATAGTCAAAATTATTTGTAACATGCTTTGATTTTGTGCAAGCATGTTTGTTTATCAAAGTATATTGGTAAAACTATTTTTGTAGATTTTTAGTAATTTTATGGGATTTTTATTGAGCCAAAATGACCAAGTTTTTCTTCCCTAAAATCCCTTGTGTTTGCGATTGCTCTTTCTCTCTCTCCCTTACTTATTTATATCTTGCATGCTATTACTTGTCTTATCTTTACATGATTGATATATTGTGTGCTAAATTGATATATGCTTAGGGATTATTTGCTAACACTAGTTTTCAACCAAGAGAGCCAACGCGGCACCTCAACTCTTATTTAGAGAAATATTGAGGAGTTTGTCCAGAGCCCTTCACGGGAAATTCGGCAACACTCTTGTGTTAAACTTGGTGTTTAGTGTAATAAGTTTTAGTTTGCATTAAATAGTTTTTAATTCCTCATTTAGTGACCATTAGATTAGCCATCACCTATTCACCCCCCTTAGGTGATTTTACACATAGTGGAGTGATTTAATGGACACTCATCTTCTTTTTCAAGTAATCCCTTAGATCCGTCAGAGGGGGGATCGAAGAGACCAGCCTCGAGTCTTTGAGGACGAGGACTTTTCAGCTCCCTTCTGACCCTAGCCGTTGGAGAGCGAATATTAACCTCATGTCGCAACTCTGAGACGCAAGTCTCAGGGGCACATGGTTCAGAGATGCGGAGTTCACGTTCTATAGAACAGACGCAGCTCTCGCGTTTTGGCTTTGAGATGCGGGTCTCGTGCCTCTGCTGATAAGAGCGAACCTCGCTGTTGGCCCAGAGGCCTTCCACTCTAGTTTTGATGATGATTAACTCATGTAGTTATGTTTACTAATAATCTTCTGATTTTAGTTTCAGATCATTTAGCAAGATATTAGTTGGTGATTGCTTCAAAACTCCGTGATCCGGAAGCTTTCACATGTTGTTTTCAGAGCCCGAGCTTCAAGATCATATATAGCATTCGTTGGAGTCAAGCTCGGAGTTTTGGAGTTTTGAACCGAGTCGACTTGAAGATGAAGATCATCAAGAAGACTTAGGTATCACAGTTTAGTTTAGTGTGTTTAGATCCATTTGTAAAGATAAGAATAGTTGATATGCTCAAGTGCACAACACACACAAATTTTATGTTTTGTAATTGGTTTTCATGAATAGATTGATCAAAATAAGTTTACTTTGTTTTTATGTATATTAGATGTGCTCTATATACATACATACTTACATGACTTATACAAACTTAGTTTGACATACCTATTCATGTAGTTTTATGTTTTGGTATTTTTAACAAAACATATTTTTTAGATTTAAAGACAAAAACTATGATATGTATATGTTTCATGTATATTGGACTCATGTCCATATGCAACATGCTTCAATGTGTTTAAATATCATGTTTTTGTATTTCAATGAGTTTTAGAAAAAAATCAGATTTCCTATTGAAAAATACAAGTTTGATAAAATACAGTTTTGGTTTTTGGTAAAAATGATAAGACACAAAAATAGTTCAAATTGCTTGATATTTGAGTTGAAATATTTATCACATGTTTATATATCAATGCAAAATGATAAAATTATTTTTGGGGATTTTTTACAAGATTTACAAGATTTATTAGAATATTTTAAAGCATGTTTTTCTGACCCAGGACAGTGGCTGACAGACCAGGTCAATCGACTGCACGGTCGACTGAACTAAAGGCCGGTCGATCGACGTGCACAGCCTTGTGCACGTCTGGCAGGCAATGGGCCGGTCGACCGGACGGTCGACCGGACCAGCGAGCTCTGCTCTCTGTATCTGGGCGGTCGACCGGGTGGTCGACCGGGTTTGCCCAACGGTCATATTTATGACCGTTGGCGGTCGACCGGCCGGTCGACCGCCAGCCTGTCAGGCTGACAGATCAGCCTAACGGCTAGTTTTCTTTTGAGCCTATAAATACCCCATCTCTTCATGGTTTTAACCAAGATTTTTTGTGCCAAAATTTTCTGATATCTCCAGTGTTTTAAACAAGTTTTCAAAAGAGTTTAAGTGCCAAAAAGATCTATCTTTATTTTGTTTTAGGTTTTTGGAAAAATCAAAGAAAAGAGTATTTTTGGAGATTTGTCTTCATTTTCTATCTTTTACAAGACTTTTCCCAAGTATTTTTCTTTGAGTTTTTGTTTTTCAAACACCTAGTTTTTCACACTTGAGCTATCATTCTATCCTAATCTATTTAGGATCTTTGTTTTGTGGAAAAGAGATAGTTTGTGGTCTTTGTAACCACTTGTTGTAAACCCTCCTTATTTTATTGTATCCCTCTTTGGTAGAGGTTGATCGGAGTGGTATTGGTTTGTATCCCTCTTCGGTAGAGGTTATTGAGTTTGGTTGTTGGCTACGGGCCTTATCCCTCTTCGGTAGAGGTGGATTGTGGTTGTATTGAGTCGGTGGCATTGTAAGGTTGAGAGAGGAGTTCGTTACTCCTTTAGTGGGTTAGAAATCCTTCTCAGTGAAGGCGGGGACGTAGAGCTAGGGGCTCGAACCTCAAAACATTTCTTTGTATTTGCGTTTGATCCATTATCTCTAAACTCTCTCATTACATTTGTGCAAAGTATAATTCATTCATTCATATCTTATTACTTGCTTTTGTGCCTTGCATATTTTCATATTGCTCATTCTTATATGCTTGGCTTGTTTGTGTGTTCCTCACTTATACTTAACCACAAGAGCTTCATATAGCACCTCAACCCTTATCTAGGGGAATCAAGAGGAGTTAGTCCAAAGCCCTTCACGGGAAATTCGGCTACACTTGTTGGTTATATTAAGTGTGTTGAAAAATTATTTTAGCTTCCGCATTTAGTTTCTAGATTAGCATTATCACCTATTCACCCCCTCTAGGTGATTTACAATTGGCATCAGAGCCTACGCTCCTGATACTTAGGCTTAACATCCTAGGAGTGAGATCCTTTGTTTGCTAATCTATCATTTGCATTTGCATATATTTGTTTGCACACATATAATTTACATCCATGGACTTCATGACCCCACCTATGTTTGATGCTTCCAACATCATTGTTTGGAAGATTAGGATGTCCATTTACCTACAAACCCTAAGATATAAGGTTCACCTTGCCATTACTAAGGAATCCTACCTTAGTGATAGCAAGCATATAGGGGCCAATGCACAAGTCCTTGAGGCCATTAGAAGCACGCTACCTAAAGAATATCTTATGCATGTTTCTAATCTTGATTCCGCCTTTGCAGTGTGGAACAAGTTGACAACCACCACCACCTCCAAGCTTCAATTGCCAATCCAACCGGAGGACGAATCTAGTGGAGATGAATCCGAGCAACAACAATGCTATATGATTCAAGGGAATGACTCCCTTGAGGTACACTCGGATACTCAACTAGATAGTGCTAGCTCTTTATTTGATGATCATGATGATATGGATGCCAATGCTTTGAATGAAGAGTTGTCTATTGTTTGTGAAAAACTCCTTGAAAAATATAAAGTTTTGAAAAAGAAAACTTGTAAAATAAATAAAGAAAAAGAGGATTTGTTTTCAAGACTTGAGTTGGTTTTGCAAGAGAAGGTTGAGATTGCTAATGAAAGGGATGCATTGAAATCTCAACTTAATCTTGCACTAAAAGAAAATAAAGTTTTAAAATCTAAAAATGATTGTGAAACTCTTTTGAAGAAAAATGAAAATTTGTCTTCAAAAGTTGATTTTGTCTTAAAAGAGAATATTGCTTTGAAAAATAAAATAATTTCTATTTCAAATGATTTAGAAAATTGTTTAAAGAAAAATAAGTTTTTGAAAAATAAGATTGTTTCCCATGTTTGCCATGCTAGGGTAGTTTCACCTAGATCACCCCTTGCATGCTCCACTTTATCTTCAAGTATTAAAAATGATATAAATATTTTGAAGAAAAGTGTTGATTGTTTGGGCTCCACCTTGAGCCAATGTGTAGTGGGTCATAAACGTTTGGAATCCTTGTTTCGAAAGAAACAAGTTCCATTTTTTCATGCACACCCTCTACGGCATACACATGCTCCTCACGAACACCATCACACAATTGATGCTCATGTGTACACTTGTACACATTGTGGACGTAAGGGCCACCTTGCTAAATTTTTTTATGATATAATACATGTTTCAAATTTAGTAAATAAATTTGTTTGGGTTAGAGAAGGGACTAACCCCCATGGACCCAATAAGATATGGGTATCAAAGACCACCCCTCTTGTTTATGATGTAGGTGTGGGCTCTCACATGATGTGAGAGTAGCGGTACCTTGGAGTGGATGCGTTCCGTACTTAAAGGAAACATTTTAGATGCATCACTTTCAAGGAATGTTTGGTGGAGAGGACCACCGTTTTTTGGAGACATGGAGAGTTGCCTCATAGGTTTTGGTAACGGTCTCTAACTCCTAATTATTGTTTACATGCTTTTTTTTAATTCATTATTAGCATGTTTGATGTTTATAGATTATTATGAAAATGCCATGTTTATTAGACCCTTGACATGCATGTATAACCCTTTTGAGACACCCATGTTTAATATGGACTATTATTTTTGTGTTCTCACCATTATTTAGTTATCATGTTTTTCTTAGCTCTAATAACATGTGAATTTACATAATAATCATGTTTATGTTTATCATAATGATTTATGTATCGTTTTATACTTCATGATTTGAATATATGTTTAAATGTTAGTTTTCATTCAGACTAGGTATATAATTGTGCATATAATGTGCCACAAATAAATCTATATATGTTTGAGCTTGAATGCTTATTTGAACCCATTAGATGTGCTAGTATAGTCTAGTTTTGATGATCCATGCATTTTAAACTTATATTCCCATTTTGGTTTTGTTTTTGATCATGTGTTTTCATTTCATGTATATGTCTATTTTTGCATAACTTTAAGATATACATGTATACCCCTTGAGTCATTTGCCTTTCATGCAAATCTATATATATGGACTCAATTGTGTTTAGAGATATGTATGTATATTTCTTGTGTTGACAAATCATACATATACCTTGAAATGAAATTTGTTTTAATAAAAATTTAGTTATTCATGTTTTCATGTATTTATATTTAAACTTCATGTATATGTCTATCTTGTCCAAATTATTAGATATACATGTATATCCTTTTGAGCCACGTGCCTTCATGCATATATCTTTGTGGACTCGTTGTGTTTGGATATGTATGTATACTTTAGTTTGTATAAGACATACATATACCTTGAAGCTTAAATAATTTTTGATGATTTTCATGCTTAAGGAATATTGAGCTTAATTGAATATTTTTATGATCATGTTCTTCACATTGTATTTGTACACTCACCTTCATGTTTACTCATGTATTGTTTTCATGAGTCATACTTATGCTTCATTGACTTGAGTGTTGGATATCATGTGGATTTCTTGTTTCATGAAATATAATTTTGAATTATTCCTTGATTGAAGGATTTTGTACTAGTTTAAAAGTTTTTCCATTTAACTAGTTCGTATTCTTCACTATGGTAGAGATTTTCAAACATTCTATAATTTTCAAACCTATTTTTGAAAACCCCTACCTTCTAAGGGCGGTTGGATGGGAGATCATGCTCTTGTATGCTTTATAGTGAAAATCATTTTAAGCTTGAACATGATTGGGAGGATAGGTTATATGAGGTATACACTTGATATTATTGTTGTTTCAATTGGTATCATTGGATTCTTTCAATTGGTATCAGTTTTGACCTTTCTTGTATACTCATATATGTTTGTATGTATATATGCTTTCAATTTCAAAGAATATCAATTTCAATTGGTATCTATTTTTCATACATATATATGTTTGTGTTTATGCTAAGCTTAAGTTTCAATTTTGTTTCAATTGATTAGTTTTCAATTAGTATCCTTAAATAAGCTTATGCATGTTTTTAGTTGGTGTTTCATAAAGGGGGAGAAAACTCATATTTTAGTTTTCAATTGGTATTTTGTTCCCTTACTTTATGATAGAAAATAATAATTTCAATTGATATCATATGTTTAAAATGAACAATTATTTCAATTGGTATCAAGATGTTTTCATTTTTTTTTTAAATTGATATCAAGAGGCACTTCATTGACATATTTTTAATTGGTATCATGTTTAAAGTCACCCCTTATTGACTTTGTTTTTGTTTTAGACAAAAAGGGTCAAAACATTATTTTTATTGTTTTGGTTTTTACCTTTTGTTGATTCTTTGTTTCGAACACAAAATGAGAAAAAAAATTTATTATTTTGATTTTTACCCTTTTGTTGATGATTGACAAAAAGGGGGAGAATTATTTGTGAGTTTAACATGCATATAAAACTCTCAAATATTTTTATATGTATATTAATGTTTTGCATATATTAAGTTTAATTGATATCTAGAGCATGTTTTGTTTTTGAAAATTTCATTAGTATCTAGAGTCATTTTATTGTTTGTGCATATCTATGCATGTTTCATGTTTCATGTTCATTTCATATTTATGTTTATTTGTTTATGCATGAGTTAAGGGGGAGCTTCTTTGAAGCTTAACTTTAATCCATGCATATATAACTCCATGAGTTTTGTCATCATCAAAAAGGGGGAGATTGTTGGCCCAGAGGCCTTCCACTCTAGTTTTGATGATGATTAACTCATGTAGTTATGTTTACTAATAATCTTGTGATTTTAGTTTCAGATCATTTAGCAAGATATTAGTTGGTGATTGCTTCAAAACTCCGTGATCCGAAAACTTTCACATGTTGTTTTCAGAGCCCGAGCTTCAAGATCATATATAGCACTCGTTGGAGTCAAGCTCGGAGTTTTGGACCGAGTCGACTTGAAGATGAAGATCGTCAAGAAGACTTAGATATCACAGTTTAGTTTAGTGTATTTAGATCCATTTGTAAAGATAAGAATAGTTGATATGCTCAAGTGCACAACACACACAAGTTTTATGTTTTGGAATTGGTTTTCATGAATAGATTGATCAAAATAAGTTTACTTTGTTTTTATGTATATTAGATGTGCTCTATATACATACATGCTTACATGACTTATACAAACTTAGTTTGACATACCTATTCATGTAGTTTTATGTTTTGGTATTTTTAATAAAACATATTTTTTAGATTTAAAGACAAAAACTATGATATGTATATGTTTCATGTATATTGGACTCATGTCCATATGCATCATGCTTCAATGTGTTTAAATATCATGTTTTTGTATTTCAATGAGTTCTAGAAAAAATCAGATTTCCTATTGAAAAATACAAGTTTGATAAAATACAGTTTTGATTTTTGGTAAAAATGATAAGACACAAAAATAGTTCAAATTGCTTGATATATGAGTTGAAATATTTATCACATGTTTATATATCAATGCAAAATGATAAAACTATTTTTGGGGATTTTTACAAGATTTACAAGATTTATTAGAATATTTTAAAACATGTTTTTCTGACTCAGGACAGTGGCTGACAGGCCGGTCGGTCGACCGCAAGGTTGACAGAACCAAGGGCCAGTCGACCTGGCGGTCGACCGACGTGCACAGCCTTGTGCACGTCTGGCAGGCAATGGGCCGGTCGACCGGGCAGTCGACCGGACCAGAGAGCTCTGCTCTCTGTATCTGGGCGGTCGACTTGGCGGTCGACCGGGTTTGCCCAACGGTCATATTTATGACCGTTGGCGGTCGACCGGCCGGTCAACCGCCAGCCTGTCAGGCTGACAGATCAGCCTAACGGCTAGTTTTCTTTTGGGCCTATAAATACCCCATCTCTTCATGGTTTTAACCAAGATTTTCTGTGCCAAAATTTTCTGATATCTCCAGTGTTTTAAACAAGTTTTCAAAAGAGTTTAAGCGCCAAAAAGATCTATCTTTATTTTGTTTTAGGTTTTTGGAAAAATCAAAGAAAAGAGTATTTTGGGAGATTTGTCTTGGTGTTCATTTTCTTTCTTTTACAAGAGTTTTCTCAAGTATTTTTCTTTGAGTTTTTGTTTTCCAAACACCTTGTTTTTCACACTTGAGCTATCATTTTATCCTAATCTATTTAGGATCTTTGTTTTGTGAAAAGAGATAGTTTGTGGTCTTTGTAACCACTTGTTGTAAACCCTCCTTATTTTGTTGTATCCCTCTTTGGTAGAGGTTGATCGGAGTGGTATTGGTTTATATCCCTCTTCGGTAGAGGTGATTGAGTTTGGTTGTTGGCTATGGGCCTTATCCCTCTTCAGTAGAGATGGATTGTGGTTGTATTGCCTCGGTGGCATTGTAAGGTTGAGAGAGGAGTTCGGTACTCCTTTAGTGGGTTGGAAATCCTTCTCGGTGAAGGCGGGGACATAGAGCTAGGGGCTCGAACCTCGAAACATTTCTTTGTGTTTGCGTTTGATCCATTATCTCTAAACTCTCTCTTTACATTTGTGCAAAGTATAATTCATTCATTCATATCTTATTGCTTGCTTTTGTGCCTTGCATATTTTCATATTGCTCATTCTTATATGCTTGGCTTGTTTGTGTGTGCCTTACTTATACTTAACCACAAG
This sequence comes from Agave tequilana, assembly GCA_038442645.1. Taxonomy (NCBI): domain Eukaryota; kingdom Viridiplantae; phylum Streptophyta; class Magnoliopsida; order Asparagales; family Asparagaceae; genus Agave; species Agave tequilana. The sequence continues at coordinate 476,953 of JAVJIF010001040.1, read as the reverse complement.
AGCTTCATATAGCACTTCAACCCTTATCTAGGGGAATCAAGAGGAGTTAGTTCAGAGTCCTTCACGGGGAATTCAGCTACACTTGTTGGTTGTATTAAGTGTGTTGAAAAATTGTTTTAGCTTTCGCATTTAGTTTCTAGATTAGCATTATCACCTATTCACCCCCCTCTAGGTGATTTACACTCACGTTACTGATTGTCGCGTTTGTCTGGTGATACTTGAGAGACGCGGACTTCATAAGTCTTGCGTTCTGGCGTAGAAACGCGGGTCTCGTATCTTTGAGTAAAGACGCGGACTTCGCTTTGTTGAACATCGTGCCTATGAGGTAGGGCCTCGAAAACGCGAGCCTCATGAGCTTTGCGCTTTGGTATCCAGACACGGATTTCATGCGTTTGATGCTGTTCAGAAGAGACGCGGGCTTGAGCCTCGCGTCATGTATCTGCTAGACACATGGCTTTTCCAGCTTCTTCCATCTGTTGTCAACGTCGACGCCTTTGTCAATGTTTAGCATTCTGGTTACGCTTCATGAGTTGGTGGGGACCCCCATAACCTGGAGCTGAGGAAGAGAAGAGGCGTGACAAGATTGATCCTCAATGATGTTTGCCTCGCGGGTCTCGTGTGAGACGTTGACACGGGCCATGCGCGTGACGTGGATAAAAATAGCCCTGTTGGCGAGGCCATCTTTGGAGATGTCTCCGAAGGAACTTGAGAGGAGATCTGCGAGGAGACCCTGTGGTACTGTCGTGCCACCCTGGTGCTCTTTGAACTAGAAGAGAGGAACTCTTCGTACTTTACCTAGTCGAATTTCACAACGAGTGACTCGACCGTTTTTTCTCATGAAATTGATGTCATTTTGCGTCACAACTTGCTCATCAGTAAAGAAAGTAGTCCCCAGCGGACTCGCCATCTCTTGTACAGGGGGAGATTTTGAAAGTGTATATCGTAAATTTTCCTTATACCAATGAAAAATTACAACTCAAAATTCAATTACAAGAGAGAGAAGACGCTCAAGCTCAGATCTTCTCTTTGTTTATGGTTGGGTTCTGTGTGTAGCGGTGGAAAGTAATTTTTGTTTTTCGTTGATCGGGTGAACGTCAAGCTCTTCTGAAACTCTTCTCCTTGAATTATAAATGGAGTGGCACAACTCCTATCCAATGAAATCTCAAAGAGACTTAGGCAATAACTTGAACTCAGCAAGTTGGTAGAAGGGTTGAACTCTTTTTAAATCTTCCTGAACTGAAGAATTTTCAGCCCCTCTTCAATAGCAAACTTAGCTATTCATAGGAGTTCCAGGGGTAAAACTGTCCCCTAAAAACCCTCCATGATGGGTGTTTAATTTCCCTCATTACGTGGGCAGTACTTGACCCAGTAATGGAGGCAGTTATAACTGAGACGCAGGGCTCATTTGCAGTTGAAACGCGGGCTTGAGCTTTGCGTTTAGCCATTGAGATGATGCTAGACACGAGTTGCGTTTTGGCATTGATGTGGTATTGAGACGCGGGCGTTGAACTCTGCTGAGACGCGAGCTTCGAGCCCCGCATCTTGACTTTGCAGTGATGCTTTCGAGCCTCGCGTTTTGACACTGCATCAATAATTTTTATCAGCCTTGCGTCTAAAGTATGGGCTCTGTATTTGATTACTTGTCTTCAGTGATTTTCAGAAAGTCTATAACGGTATGCATGAGGCCCGACATTGTACATGTAGTTGGTGTTGTGAGTAGATTTCTTGCTAATCTCATAAAAGAGCATTGAGATGCAGTAAAGTAAATCATGAGGTATCTCAGAGAGATGACGAAAGGCAATTTATGTTTCGATGCGGGATAATATGAGCTTGTGTGTTGTAGTGATGCTGATTGGGCCAGAGGGGAGATGTATTTTGGCAGTCGATGCTATAGAAGTGTGTCACACTCTCTACCACATAAGCATATTACATAGCTATCATAGATGCCAGTAAAGAAATATTATGGATAAAGTGGTTCTTGAAGGAACTAGGTCAGACTTAGCGGGAGTATAATGTTCAAAATACCATACATCTCAAAGTATACAGATATTCGCTATCATTAGATAAAACGTGCTCGATGAGAAGAAATTACAGCTTGAGAAGGTCTATAAAGATAAGAATAGTGGATGGATATGACAAAGACATTCTTAAAGGAGAAGTAAAGAACATGTCAGCGGCCAGTCGGCATGTACAATGCTTCATGAGCCAGAGGTCACACTAAAAAGAGAGAATTTCATGCGAGTTTTTTCTTCGAGTCGGCAGAAAAAGCAAGCGTTTGGAGAACTAGAGAAGGATTGAGTTTAGACATTTGATCTTCTTGGAGGAGGATCGACACACCATTGCAGCGGTGGGTTGAGTCTGTTGTGGCGGATAATTTCAGGATGACGAGAGTTCGATAAAGTGTCATTGATCTCTTTCTATTTGTATTCTTGAATCTTTGATCTCATTTCCATGGATATTGTAATCTTTTGTTCTCATAATGGATATTTACTGCTGCTTGCCCCGTAGTTTTCCCATAAAGGTTTCCATGTAAATATTGCTCTCTTTTAATAATTGTTCTTGGCTGGTTATTCTTCATACTCTGTCTAGATTGATATTGTGGATTTGATTAATAATTTTGAAAAAAATCCGCGATCGGTTACTGTTGTCAAATCCTACCACATAATGTTAACTTAGCAGTGACGTGTATACCACATGACCATCGTATCTTTATTTATGAAATAATGAAGTTAATTTTTAAAGAAATAGATTGTGGGATCAATTTTAACTACATGTATTTTGATCTTTTTCAACTTCATTGTTAATGACGTGCGGTAATCTCTTTAAACTGGTTAGGTTTATTCATCCATTTTTTAGAATTCATGACAATGCTTTGAAAACGGAGAGAAGTTCAAGATAGCTTGTCTAATGAGCGGGCCGAGCTCGGCTAGCTTGGCCCACTCTACAGGCCCATTGGGTAAATATTTGTGGATGAATTCTTATAAAGTTTAATTCTTAAAGAAGTACAATCTTTTGAATCACTTTAATAATTGAAAAGGTTGCCGGATTAAGGAAAGAGTCCAAATGTAAGGTCCTAAAACTTTTGGATATTGGGCCTGATTTGGACCCAATTACTTTAACGGCCCATAAGGCCACATTATCCAATTCTTTCATGACTAGTTTCGGCTCCTCTTGTCAGGCCCAAGGTAATTTATTTTTCTTTCGGAAATAATTATGATTTCTAATACATGAAACATAATTCCTTCACTTCATTAATAGTTGAAAATTTGACTTATTACTTGCACTTTCTTAAGAAGTTAAATAGACTTAAAGGCTCAACTTATCAGATAATAGATTTTGGACACGTGCTGCGCACATGAAATAGAAAATAGAATTGATGTAAAATAAAATTTATTAAAAAAAACTTTTTTCAGAGGCTTTTTGCTTAGATTTTAGAGAATTTTAATCTTGAATGGAAAAAAAAACACAAAAGAAAACTTCAATTTTTTTTGATAAGTATCATATTTTTTCTCTGTAGTAAATATTCTTTTTTTATTCAAAAATCTTTTTCAAAATAGAGATCACCAATAACGGTTTTCTTTTCATTATTTCATACTTTTTTATGAATGTAAATGCTATGATTAGGTTTTTAGGTACAACATCTTTATTTTATTTCACTTTCTTCTTGACATAAATGGATAAAAGAAAGAGATAAATGAGATTGAGAAATTTTAGATATTTAATCATGAAGATTGATGTGTACATTGAATTCTTATCTCTATCTAATAATGTTATTTTTTATTTTAAAATTTCTTTTTTAGATGAGGATGTATATCTAGATTTTAAGACTTGTTGATAATTTGTAGGTAGATGGATAGATTCGATTTGAACGTGATACAAACGACACAAAGGTGAGTCAAAATAAAATGTTATGGTAATAATACTAAAAATCGTTTGAAACCTTATATTAACCAATTACTAAGAGGAAGATCACTTAAATATGGGAGAGATACTTGCCGTAGGTCAACACACACTCATCGATAATTATCCAAATTGAATCTCTCGTTAGACAACTGTAGAATTGAATATGGAACCTCTCCCAGAAAAAGAAGGGTGATGTCGGCGGGTTAAGTTTTTTTTTTTTTTTTTTTGGCCTTGTTCCGATTCATGTATGTCTAACTTGAACGTAGTTCATTTGTTGATATCAATGACCATCATATTTATTCGTCTGGTGAAGTTATTCGAGGATAATATTATGCATTTATCATCAAGTTTAACTTTGTTCTAGATATTGAAATTGTATTAACTCCTGGTGTCAAATGAAGCAATAGTTTCTCATCGGTTTTCTAGATGAACAAAGTAATCTAATGCTTCTATTTACACACATCCAATTTCTAGTTTCCCGGGCACAACTCTCTCCCATAATAGATGAGAAAATGTACATCAGCCGTCAGCTGAGATACTCTCTCAGCTATCGGTGACATGGTTGAATGTCAACCACAGATGTTGAGCGCAATGCTATCATGGTCGCAATTTTTTGTGAGGACTGCGACGGAGTCGCATTATTTTTTTTTGGAGGACTGTTATCGTGGTCGTAATATTTTTGTAAGACTGCTACCATGATCGCAATGTTTTATGAGGACTGCCATCATAATCGCAGTGCTAATTAGACTGAGAATATCTGAAATTTTAGAGCTGCGATCAGGCACAGTGAGACGCTGACTTCTGAGGTACAAATACCTCATAATAGATATACAACTCATCCAAGCTATAAATCTTGATGCACGAAATCTGAAAAAAGTATATACATAACTTAGCTAAACAATAAATCTTGATACAAAAAAATAACATGGTTGACATTAACATTCAGACGCAAATTGAGCAAGGAGGTAATGCCTATTATTGTGTTTGATTTCCTCCAGCATCTAACTAAAACCCCATGTACATTCTGCCACACAAAAAGGTGAAACAGAAAAGATACCCTTGTCTAAGAAAGACATTAGGCAAGCGCTTAAGAAAGAGAGGATGAGATTTATATTTGTGTATTGATGGTATTGTTGTGACAAGATAGCTATGTTGAGACTAATAATCGGGTTTCAATATCAACTGTTGTGCACGCTCAAGGTCGTGATCGACGTTGCGGAACCATGACAATATGTAGTACTTGTAAAAGAAAATTATTGTAGAGCAAACTAGTAATATCAAGACAAATGGCCTGTTTGTTTCATTGCAAAACGTCGCAAGTCGTAAGTCGTAAAATGAGAATGGAAAAAGTGAACTGTAGCAGAGAAAATATATTGTGTTTTACGGTGTTTGGTTGATAAAGTGAAGTATAAATGGAAAAGTATATTGTGTTTTACGGTGTTTGATTGATAAAGTGAAAGTGTAAATGGTAAAGTATATTGTGTTTTATGGTGTTTGGTTGGTAATGTAAAAGTGTAAGTGGAAAAGTTGACCACAAAATTAACTGTAGCCGTGATTTAAATATTATAAATACTATTAAATTAAATCTACTATTGCAAATTAAATTGTATTAATAAATTTGAGATAAAAAATTAATAATCTTAATATTTTATTTATAACAATAATATTAATAAAATATTAGTATAAATAGTAAAATATTAACTAAATAAATAATATAAAATTTTAAGAAAATCTAAAGAACATTAATAAAATTTTAAGAATACTAATAAAATATAAATATTAAAAATCCTTACAAAAATAATAAAATATAGTTATAATATTATATTATAATATAAATTTTATTATAATATTATTGTAATATTATAGAAATATAAAATTAACAAAGTAAAATATATTATAATTTAATAATAAATTATCATTATAGTATTATTATACTGAATTATTATTACAATATTAACATAATAAAATATTAATATAATAATAAAATATATTATGATATTAATAAAGTATTTTTTATATTAAAAAATAAATAACTAAATATATAGTAATTTTATATTAAAGTATAATATTGTTATATTAATAAAATATTAACTCTAAATAAAATAATAAAAATGGAATAAGTATTACTAAAATAATAAAGTATTAAATAAAATATTAAATAAAAATATTAAATTAAAATAGTAAAATATTAAATATTAAAACAATATTAAAAACAATAAAAAAATTAAAGATTAAAAATATAAAATAATTAAATAATTAAATAAGAAATTGAACACCATTTAAAATATTAAATATTTAATAATATTAAATTATATATTGACTATCAAGAAACTGTTTTGAACTGTAAGTGTACTACAAGTGAGAGTTATATGACCACAAAATTAACTGTAGCAACTGCAAGTGAGAAAATATGAGTGTAAAAGTGAGATTTACATGACCACAAATTTAACTGTAGCAACTGCAAGTGAGAAAAGAAGAGTTGCATTTTGCAACTTGTTTTTCAGCGAAACAAACAACGGAAAATGGAAAAGAAGTTTTACGACTTGCGTTTTGCGGCGTTTTGCGGCGAAACAAACACGCCCAAGAGTAGAAAAAACATGAGAATTTAATGTGGTTCGGCTCAAACTTGGCTTATGTCCACGAGGAGAGAACTTGAGAGAGTTTATTAATAAACTTGGTAACCGTCACCTTCTTCTCTCTTTTTTGGCTTCATCTCCACCTTCCGTATTTTTTACAATGTATTAAGTTACAATTTTTATTTATAGAGTTTACAATACAAATCATATTCAAATTATAAGATGATCTTGACCGTCGGATACTTGAAGAAGTTAATCAATCATTGTAAGAGTTTCTTGATCTAAAATAATTCTAAACTCTTTAAACTTTAGAAACAAATCTTCGTTGAATAGGAATTGATATCTATTCGAATTCCACCAGAAAAAAAAATCTAAACGCGCCTGAATATGAAACAAAATTTTGATCTGGCCTCAGGCTGTCCACAGGCCATTGAGGGCTGTCGACAGGCCCCTGTCGACAGACCGCTGTGCCTGTCGAAAATTTGAGATCCCTTTACTTTCTATTGCTTGTTGTTGACAGGACTTGTCGACAGCCTTATGTGTGTGGTCGAACTGCTGCATTTTTTCCCTTCTAAATTTCCTTCTTTTTCAAGTCTTGTTTCTTCCTCCAATTTGGTTAGATATTCTTGGACCATCATCTCTTTCTTGAAAACAAGGCAATATCCCAACAGGTATAGGACCATATCTACATGACAATGAAGAAAAATAAAGCAAATGCTTATTCATTTCAGACAAAAGTCCACGCTAAATGCAGCCCTTTTTTCTTTCATTTGTTTATTTTTACATGAAAAATAGTCATATGATTCCAATGAAAACTCATTGCCTATTATTGAGAATGCAGGCCATAATGAATGAAAAAAGCAGATGCAAAAGAAATCACAATGCAGAAGAGTCCAAGACTAAGGGTGTTGATTCAGCAAATAGGATGAAGCCTGGATGCAACCAAAATTTGAACCCAAACCTCATGTAAATTCCTAGCTGTTTTTTCACTGCTGCAGCCACACTTGCTAGAAAACATGCAACTTTGGTTGATAAGAATAAGCACCAAATTAATGAAAAATGCAAAATCAAAATAGATATGTTGACAAAGAATTTTGATGGATCCATTGCACACAACACAGCAATATGCTTGTGAATAGAAACAAAAATCATTATGATTTCCTTCTTCCTGAAAATATTCCATCTCCCAACTGAGAAAAGGGTTTTCACATTTAAAATGGCTATTGGTACCACAAATGCAAAGCTACCAAGCTATTGAAGAGCATGTGCACTCAAATGATCCCAGAACCAGTCATCTCAATACTTCTCTCCAACAATCACAAATGAAGTGCATGCTCTTTGCACAATGAACACTTCAACAAAAAAATCCTCTGAATTGGAATATGATTCTGCGAGAAATACCTATAGTTCATCACAATATAACAAAATCAAGGTCAGCACCTGTATCGTGCTTTTTCAGCACCAAAAGATTTCCCCATTTTATTTGATGAACAATATTGCAGGAGGCAGTGTCCACTGTTCAGTGTGTTTGCAGCACTTGGAAACATATATTTACATTGTTTCACTAAGAGTGCAGAAAGCACCAGCATCCATTTATATACAAGAGTGCATGCCATTTAAGTGTTGTTGCGGATATTGAAGGAAATCTCGTGTTCTTGGGGACTCCTTCATGGCACCTCACTTTTGAACACAGATTCCTACTGTCCAGATTTCCATTTCGCAATGAATCAGTCTGTACTTTTCTTTACAGAATGTCTAGGTTAATGTCTGAAGGAAAGATAATCCGGGGGCTTGTAGAAGAGAGTACCGCCTAGAAAGCCATCCTCGTGATGGAGCAGTTCCGTGTACATTTCAACCAGCATGACAAAAGCCCCGTGAAACTTGTCTCAGTTGGCTGGCGAAGATCACTTTCCCATCTTTCCAGAGCTCTTAGAAACTCCTCCGAGCTTAAGCTTCCATCACGGTTTGCATCAAATACATGGAATATGACATCGACCACATTGTCAGAGACAGAGATACCACAAACCTACCGACATATAAGAGACAATTTCATTATTTTAACACTTGCAATTTAAACAGTAGACTAAAAATGTTGTTTGGAAAAATAAAATACTAGAAGCTATTGACTTTGTACGCAATTACATATTTGTTAGATTTTTGATTATATCTGGCAATACCTATAATACAAACTAAAATTAAAAGGTGTAGTGTTCATGATATGGTCACAATGAAGAGTGTGCAAATTTGAAAGTATTGTAATCCAATTAGCCAAAGAAGAAAGAAAAGGTATTTGTAATCCCATAGGGCCATAACTATAAAATCCCATTATATGTGTACTGTTAGTAGCAATAAAATAGAGTCACATTACAGGTTAAAAAGAAGTTTAATCAAATAAATTCTACATTAGAAAGTTAAACAATAAGTAAATAATCCGATGATATTCATGAATTATTATGATATTGATGTCATTGAATAGAAGTCATATAAAAACTGTGTCAGGAAACCAAAGAAAGAAAACCCTGGGTTTCATCTATAAACAAATCAGTTCTAACTCCTAACCACATTATTGTAAAAATGACATTATAATTAATTGATCTTGGACAAAATCACAGCCATAGTTACAGGATTCAACAATTACCGCACCAAACCACATATCAATTTTATTTTATTTTCCAGTGTTAGTGAGATGGGGGTGGACAATATCTAAATTAGGTATACATTGTAACTCATATGACATGTTAGTATGTCACTCTTGAAGGACTAGTCAAGAATGCACTGTTTTATAAATGAAATTTAATACTTCTATAGTAAATTAACATCCCGGAAACAAGATCATACATGTGATGCAGCCCGTTGGAAGTCCTGTTTGGTCAACAAACCATTCACTTTTCCGTAACTGAAGATAGCAAGAGCCAAAGGTTGAAGACTTCTCCGCAGCTCAGCAAAAGTTTTGAAATCCTGAAGTTCGGCAAGAGTTTGGCAAATAAGCAGCCAGAATAAATTCTAGAAATGCAAAACTATAACAGATTAAGGTGTCTGACCTCCAAGGTAATGCGTGCATCTCCTAGATGTGGATGGTCATCCAATTCATCTACCCGCTCAAGGAACTTGTTTATATGGTTAATGTCAGCAGAAGCAACCATAGACAATGCAAAATCCTTAGCAGAGATTGTTCCTCTTGATTTGAAATCATAATGGGCGAATTCCAGTCGCACAATCTACAAAAATTGAGTAACTTTTAATCCAATAGTGCAAGTTAACCAAGATATAATCTCAAATAAATACACCACAAAACTTTTTTCTAGATAAAAAAGCCTCATTATCCTTGTAGAATAATGAGATACAAATTTTAGTTCTAACATGAACAATTAAAAAAATGATTATTTACATGAATACAAAACAATGAAGATCCCCTCAGGGACCACTGATCAGATACTACCATGAATATGCATTATCGTAATTCCTCAGAAACTTTCATACAACTGAATTCCTTTAAGTGTACTTCTTGAGAATGCAAAAAGATGAGCATTCCATGCACACATACAAACTTGTGTTAAGTTTTAATACAAAAACACAGATAAACCAACATATAATCTAAACTAAATTCATCAAGAAACATTTTCCAGATTTAGAGATGAAAGAAACTCATCATCCTCTGGGAACAATGAGAAAAAAAAAAATCAGTTTTTACGCAAAAAAAAAGATGACAATTCATTACTTTAATCAATACAAGATGACACTAGTGGATCAGATATAATCAAATGATCCATTATTTTAATGCTTCTAAAACCTTCAAATAACTTAATTCCTAAAGTGGTATATACAAAAGGATAAGCATCCCATGCACTAGAAACTTGTGCTTTCAGGAGTAGTTGTTTTGTCTGTTTTAACGAAGCACATGAAGCGAGCAAGGGAAAGAAACATGAAACATCTAGCATTGAATTAGATTAGAGCTAAAATGTAAGGTTAAAAATCTCGGAATCGGCATCGGTATCGGCCAATAGTTTTTTAGTATCAATATCGTCAATATTAGCCATGAATATCAGTCATATTGGCAATATCAGCCCCAATATCGACCGGTATCATAGGGTTCATATCGTATCGGGTACCTCAAAACCCTATACAATTTTGCCGGTATAAATTGGAATTGGCCGATATTTGAAACCATGGCTAAATGGGTCAATCAGTGTACTCTAGCATTTCAGATCCATGAATTTATGACTGAACTGCTTCCTGGCACTTGATGATGGTCAAATTCAAGCCAACAACTTGCACAATCTTAAATACAATTTCTAAATATAAGATTGCTTCAATTTTATATTCTGCAATATAAGCCTCTCCATCATAAAAGATCACCAAAATCCAAAACCATTCATTATTATCCTTTGGTCTGTCATGCCAACGTTGAATGACATTCCACTGGAGAGATCAATCTTGTTGTCACATGTCCCAAAGAGAAGTTTATGCGTATATACTAACATGTAAAACAAACAATGCATGAAAATTTTCCCATATGGTGGTTCACTTTCAACAGAATCCAATAATATTGCATGCAGACAAAGGCTTAAATATGACCATATACGACATGCTCTTAAATTATGGAAAATTCTGGAACTAAATTACACCGGATACAGGCAAAAAAATATGATATGATATAATACACATGTGATGCGGTTAACCTTGAAGAACTGGGATAAAATATCGCAAGCATCTCCTCCTATTAGTCCTTATATTTTAATTTCTATTTTTCTGTTTCTGATGTTTTCTCATGTTATTGTTTACGAACATTTTAGGTAAATCAAATAAGATAGTATTATATATTCAAGTAAGATAGTGCTATAAATCAAATACTACTAGACCAACAAGATATTTCTCAAAATATCATCAAGGCTCCAAATTGGTTCATATAAAGTAGAAGGCCTAGTGTACGAATATATCAATATTCAGTATGGCTTAAAATAATTCCTTTGTTTAGTACTTTAGTTATTCAAAAAGAGAGAAATAAAATAAATACATCCACCATCAAATCGAATCATGGATGCATGATGCATCATATAAAATCAATGTATATCTATTTGATAATAATTTGGGTTTTAGCCTTTTAGGTTGTAGGTATCTAACAATATTCTTGATATTAGTCTCCACAAACTTGATATTTGACAATAGTTCCTAGGAATACGGGACAACCCATTATGAGTCCTTTGGAGGAGTAATTTGCAAACATGTCTCACATTGTTAGGGAATTCAATTAAATATCAAATAACAAATTCATGAGAGTGATATCAAGTAAAGCTAATGTTAGGGACATATATCTCAGTTACCTGATAAATTTAAGCATACATCAAAAGGTGTACTGACTACTGACATATCGAGTATCAGATGAATATCCAACAAGTTTCTGGCTTCTTCCATCATGTGTCATGTTTTCAGAATTGGCAGGAATAATTCTAGGGATAAATGGTGGAATAGCAGATCCTTCTTTCTCCATGTATCAAAAATGTAATAATATCAGAAATACACAATGGTTTTGTGTGATCACCGGCAGCCGATTCTTATTATGGAATATCACTTTTGACATAGATGATTCTAGAGATAAAGGGGTTGTGGAAGAAACCTCCAATTGTGATGTTTCCGAATAAAGGCCTCTTACTAGCACAATATTATAGGATAAGTTTGGATACAAAGATCTATATTTTTAGAGACTATTTGAAGGATATTGAAGTTGCAAAGGATATAATTACCCCAAAGTTTGGAGAAATTTATTCTGTAGAGAAATATTTTTCCACAAGGAGGTGAATGCTCAAAGAAAATGGCATATAAGTGGAAGAATGAATCAACAATTATTTTCTTTTTGTGTGGGGGTGCAAGTGCATGTAAATCCTCTGAATTTAGGGAGCTACTCATACATAGACAAAACACCAACACTATTTGCTTACCAATCCAAATTGACTACATTGAAATGAAATTTTGGAGAAACGTCAATCCAGGAACCAGTTTATTAGGTGATTTTTGTTGAAGCAAGCAACTAAAAGTTCCATTGTCAAAGACTTTTATTTTCACAAATAATTGAAATTAATGCCTACAAGGCCACAATATTCCCATAGGGTTGTGCCAAAACCATATTAGTAAACACATTTAACCAGTCATAATAAAGAATCTGTAGATGAAATGAGAATGTTGGGATGGAAGAACGGCAATATTGCAGAGATGAAAACAAGGAATGTCTGCATCAGTAAGAAGTTGAGGTAGATTCAACTAAGATGATGAGACAAGAAAATAGTATGAGATCATTTGGGCATGCACAACCAACGCGTGCACCAAGTTCCATGCACCACCGTGAAACCTCGATTGAGGCAGTGGAAAAGGATATATAATATGTGGTAGTCGTAAAAAAACAAATAGACCATCAGTAGAACCTGATGGAGAAAAACTGAAAAAGAAATCATGTTGCTGACCTCAAAATTTTGGAATAACAGGCCTGTTTGGTCTTGTTGCTATATTAGTAAAAAAAGGTTAAAATCTGAAAGGGTGGCAGAGCAAGATGAAGGAAAGCTTCGATCATGTTTTAATGATAGACTACGAGTAAACAGATATATGAAAAGATGGTAACATGTCCAAGAACATAATCCTCAAAGAATTTATAAAATTAGCCTGCTATTAAAATTCTAAAGAAAGCTTTGTACTAGAACAAGGGATACTGCTAAAATTGAAGGAAACTAGTGAGAGAAACATGAATACCTCATCATGCAAGTCGCTCAAAAATTGAACAAACCTATCGTGATTAAGGCGCCCGTTTCCATCTTCACCAAAGAAATACCCCAGCAGACCCCCATTTTCCACAGATTTCCCGACTTTAAGACCAACACGTCGGCCATCCCTGTGACCAGCCCCTTGTCTATTGTAAGATCGCATCAATGCCATGACTTTGGTGAACTCCTCCCTTTCTATCTCTCTGGAAGAATTCATGAAACCAGTTACTTATTCTTGCACTAAATTGGCCAGAAAACAACAAAACATATGGTAAATTGTACAATGCAGTGAGAGCCCCCTTTTTACCATCAACTAACATATAGTGATGATTGGGTAACTTTGTCAATGTAGTGAGGCCTCTCTACCACCAAGGCATCAACTAACAGATAGTGATGTTTGAATATACTCATATAAACTGGATCTTGAATTGGGTGTCAACAAAAAATTGACTGCGTGCGAGTAGTCACTAGTAAACAACAAAATAGTACAACACCAAGTAAATAGCATACTTGTACAAGTATTACTATAGACAGGAACCAGTAAAGATACATAGCATGAAGGGCATAATAAAATGGAATCTAAACATGCATGTGTTTTATATTCAACAAAGAACATATCTAGAATGATAAAGTAGATATAATAAAGAGTTTTTTTTATCATTAATTTACAGAAGCACTCTTGAGATATAATGCAAGGAACCAGACTGGTAATCAACGGCTAAACCTCATTTTCGCTATTTTTGCGCACTTCTAAACATTGTTTCAGGCACATTGCTCCTCTGGCCTTTTCCAACTTCAAAATTTTGAGATAGAACACTACAATTTACTGAATGTCCAGAAAATTCAGATTCAAAGAGAAAAAAATACAACTCAACCTGATTCTGTTTAATCCACCTTATGAAAGCATCACCAACTCATAATCCAAACTCCACCAGGAAGAAGTATTAATTGCAAAAAAAACAATAAAGGTACAACAAGCATCTGCTGAGGAAACTTTTCTATTTTTAAAGTTTGAAACAATACAGCATTGTAACATCCATGTCCGGAGTTTCAGACTTAACTTGAAGTACCAAGTATGCTGAAAGAAACTAATTATGGTAAAATAAATAAAAAAAGGGTACCTTTTCTATACATATCAAGCATTACTTTTATGTTGTATATTAGAATTTTATTTGTGAGAGATATCCTACAAATTTTTAAGTCTCTGCCTTCAGATCAGAGATACATAGACTGACAATAAAAAAGGAAGAAATATGGAGGATAGACAGCCTGAGATGATAAGATGGCCACACCCTAGTGCAAATACCTATAAACAATATCTAAAGCTATGCAGTACATGATGTTGACAAATATAATGCATTATTTAGGTGAATTTTCTTCGAGTGCCAATAACTATGTCATAACAAACTGCATACAATACTTTGGCAACCCTGTAAGGTTGAACATTAACTGAAGAAACAATCTCTCATACTGTGTGGAGGTAGAAATACCACATTACCACCATAAGCATATAATTAATAGGACACAACCTCTTATTGATTTTCTGAGACCTATTTCTCTTTCCTTGACAGGGAAGTTAAAACCCAACAATCATCAGATATGCCAGCTGATGCATCATGTTATCAATCATGAAAATTCACTAGTAGCTACAAATACATAAATTTAAAAAGATTCTGGAATCAGGTAAATTCAACAAAAAGTATCAGACTAAAATGTGTATGCCATTTAAACATAATGCTAAAAACCTAAAATGAGAGGTTTGCAGTTATATTGAAATGTAAAATACCTACCCATTATGATCAAGGTCAAACATTTTGAAAGCCACACTGAAGCTTGATTCTGGAATGTTTAACAATGTGACAAAAAATATGTACCTGTTACAAGGGGCCAAAAAAGGAACAAAAAGAAAAATATAGATCAACAACAAAAATGAAAAAGTATCGAACAATTTCCCCAAGTTCTACAAAGAGCTTAAAAATCACCGACTTACTCAGGGAACGATATAAGTCCATCATTATCAGTGTCGAAAAGCATAAAAAAGTTGGATGGAGCACAATGCAACTCGCCAGGAGGGTGCTCCCCTCTGAGAAATCCTTCCCTAACCCTGTCGGATTCAGAGGAAGGGAACACAGGAACAACCGCTCTCATCAAATCTGCCGGTGACATGAACACCTCGCCATCTGGGCCGCGGAAAGATGCAAAGTATTCAAAAATCTGAGAAATTTCAAGAGGAAGTCAACATATAGTTTGCTAGATATGCTGATGAACCAATGCATTAAAACAGTTCAAAAACTATAACTTAAAATTAGTTAGAATTACAACAAAATCTTTAGAAAACATAATTTCTAATTAGTAAATGTTGAGTTCCTTGCTTTTGTTTTTTTTTTTTTTTAAAGATATACACAAAAAACTTGGATATATACATTTGTTATTTTCATATATTTTGCCCTCATTCCACCTTTAAACTGAAATCATTTGGATTTGAGGGGTATATCAAAATACAAAGAGAGGGAAGAGTTCAGGGCATACTTTTTTTGAGATAAAGGATGAGGCAACCTGCCCCAGCCATTTTCAGGGGTATATTTAAATAAAATTGATACAACTTCAGCTAATAATATTGCAAATAATACGAAATATCCACAAAAATATGGTAAAATTCCTCAAGAGAATGTACCTTTTCAGGAGGGCTTTGCATCCTGATCCGCTTCTCATAATTGAAAAACACCCTTCTTCGATATGATTCTGCAATAACACAAAAAAAGTACTCATCAATATATTTCTCTCCACAAAAAGAAAAGAAAATGAGGGTTTTATGTGAAAAAAGGAGGAGAAAGAAACCTCGAAAAAGGAATCTTGATTTCTTCTCTTGATTCGCCGACGACTCGATCCACGGGGTCGAATCGGATCCGGAGTCGGCGAGAGCGGACAGCGCGAAACCCGACCCGCCAAGGGCGACGATCCCCGCCACCGCCCCCGCTAACGCCGTCAGGTCGCGGTCGGACGGGGGCCGGGCATTGTCGCCTCTGGTGGTGGATCCCGCCGTGAGAGGTAACGGCCGGCGAAGGGCGTTGAGAGCTCGGAGGAGCGAGGGGCGAGAGGTCAGCATTGAGAGAGAGAGAGAGAGAGTGTGTTTAAATTGAACTGAATTTAATAACGCGTGAGATTCGAAAAAACAGGGGGTTTGTTTGTCTGGGTCCAAAGGGCGTTGGTCATTTTGCAGAATAGTCCCTCGTTGAAAAGTCAAAACGTGCATTCTTCTTTTTCCTTCTCTTTTACTTTTTCATTTCTTATTTTCTTTTTCTTGTTGCATTTTTCTTTTTTTTCTTTTCACTTTTTGCATCTCTTTCTTTCACTTTTGAATCTCGTAACTAAAGTCCGGTGTTAGCTCGTTTTCTTGCAATTTCTAAAACTCAATTACTACGAGGGATTAAAATGAGGTTTTATTTGATATTGTACTTATCAGAACACGTAAAAGTTGTAATTACTGCATTGTTTAGAATGAAAAAAAAGCCAAAGTGCTTAGTTCTTATGCGGGATGAATGGAAAACAGGATCAAAAGTTAAATCTCAAAGGTATTGTTATCAAAATCAATTGCACGCACGCATGGGAGGTTCCAACCATCTTCGAGAAGGTTGTCATGGCCCTTAATTTTGATTTGATTTGTGCAAGGTTATTTATTAATTCGCGAATACAAAGCCTTTTTTTAGGAAGTTTTCAACATACGGCTGATCAACTAGAAAAACCCATTCAAATACAACTCTTGATAGTCCAAGAATTCAGCAAATTGCAAAGTTGAAAATCCATAAAAAAAGACAGAGAACATCAAGAATATTTGGATATATATATATATATATATATATATATATATTATATATTATATATATATATATATATATATATATAGAGAGAGAGAGAGAGAGAGAAATGTATATCAGCCCGCGGGCTGAGAGTACTCTCTCAGCCTACGTGACGTGGCTCAATTTGTCACCTCACTGACTTGCGGCCCGCTTTTAGGGAGAAGTTAAATTACCAAATACCCCTTATGATAACTTTTCCTTATTGTGTATTATTATTTTTCCCCCCTTTTATTTTGCCGCTCTTTATAGGATATAAATTACTTTTCGCCTTATTTCTTTACCTCTTTTTTGAAAGATCTAGTTTCTCCTTTTCAGCCTGGGATAATTTTTTTTTGAAAATATAAAATCTTTTCAGATCAATGTTTTCAGCCTGCGATAAAATTCTACTTTATAGTTTATTTTTTTTGTATATAATGTAGTCAGAGTCTTTGGTCGCATTGTACATTTAAACTGCGACCTTAGTCAAGACTTTGGTCGTAGTGTACATGGTTAAATGCGACCAAGGTCGCAGTGTTGTTATTGATAAAGATGGCCAGCAACTGCAATCTAAGGTTGCATTACATGGACTGCGACTTTGGTCGCAGTACGTTAAGTAAGTGTTTTCCTTTAGATTAACATGCATAGCGACCAAGGTCGACACTGCTGTTTTGGTTTAAGACTGCCGCCAGCAACTGCGACCAAGGTCGCCGTGTTGTTGTTTTATTAAGTGTTGTTTTGGATTAAGTCATTTTTTTGAATCTAAATGAAAAATGAAAAGTTGTCTGTTGTCTGATGCGACTTGGAGTCACTCCGTGAGACGCGACCTGTCATAAAGATTTTATGAGATCTTTTTAACGTCAAGTCTACGTTGACGAACCCGCACCATTCGTCAATTCCCGAAGCTGTTGTCCACGCGTCGGCTCTTCATTGGGTTTAGGCGTTAATGTCTTTTAATGCCAAACCGGCGCTGGCGGTTGGAGACCATTAAGGCCGACGGTTCTGATTAATGAACCATTAATTATGGTTATTATGGACTGGCTATAAATAGGGCTCACACTCTCCCTTTAACAGCCCATAATTAGACTGTTTTCATTTGAGAGCAATTGCTCTGAGAATTTTCGCCTTCTTCAGAGTCTCTAACAGGGGCCTGCCTCCATGGATGAAGATGACCCTATGCACGAAGATGGCCCAGAGCTTGATTGTCCTTTTTCAGGTTCGCTGGGCCTCTGGGAGAATATTTTGGCCGGTGAACTTGATCGATGTTCGTCCACAAGGGAAGAAGTCATGGTCCTCGTCGTCCGCAAGAGAAGAAGTCATGGTCCTCGACGTCCACAGTTTTTTAATACACGGGGACCTCAATAACACCACTGCTCTTATTCAACAAGGGCTCTTTTGATGTTTAATCTTCTTTGTACTACTATATTGTAACACTCAATCTTATTGTATAAGAGAGCGTTTTGTATCATTTTCACATGCCTGGAGATAAATGCCTGGACATAAATAAAAAGACCTCAATAACACCACTACTCTTAGTCAACAATGGCTCTTTTTGATATTTAGTTTTCTTTGTACTGCTATATTGTAACACTCAATCTTATTGTATAAGAGATCGTTTTGTATCATTTTCACATGCCTGGAGATAAATGCGTGGACATAAATAAAAGCATATTTGTTTTTTTAATAAACTACGACCTTTGGTCGCAGTCATGCATTTCAAACAAAACAACTTGGACCAGAGACGACACTGCGACCAAGGTCGCATAAGATTACAGTGCAAACAGAAACAACTGCGACCAGGGTCGATATTGCGACCAAAAACTGCGACTAAGCAACTGCTGCGGTGACGTGTCACCTCGTCGCAGTGTTGTTGTTGATTAAGACTAAAGAGCAGCAACTGCGACCAAGATTGCAGATTATTTTTTTAAGACTGCGGCCATCAACTGCGACCAAGGTCGCAGTGTTGTTGTTGATTATTTATAAAGACCACCAACTGCGACCAAGGTCGCAGTGATGTTGTTGATTAAGAGTAAAGACCAGCAACTGCGACCAAGGTCGCTGTGTATTTTATTAAGACTAAACACCAACAACTGCGATCAAGGTCGCAGTTTATTTTATTAAGACTACGGTCAGAAACTGCGACCAAGGTAGCAGTGTTGTTGATTAAGACTAAAGTCCAGCAACTGCGACCAAGGTCGCAGTGTATTTATTAAGTCTGCGTCCATGGTCGCAGTATTTCAACCAATACATAGTAGTAAAAAATGTAATTCACACAATTAACTTTAGAAAACAGATTTATATATATTTAAAAAGAAAAACAAAATACAATTTTTTAACTTCTAATCGTCGTCATCACCATCGTAATCAGATTCGTCGTCAAGAGTCATGCTTTCGTCTTCTGTATCGCTTTCGTCTTCTGTCTCTTCCTCCTCTTCAGGTACAGTCTCATCGTCGCTTTCTTCCTCTTCATGTTTGTGTTTTGGTTCATCAATGAACTCCCAGAAATGGTCGTCTGTATCAAGCTCAGATTCTGACCCGTAGCGAGACATTGTTTCAGAACTAAACATAAAATCATCATTTGATGATTGGCTTCTTTTCGGTGAAGACGGTGGTGATGGTGAAGACATTGTTTGAATGTATTGGCTTCTTTCCGGTGAAGACGGTGGTGATGGTGAAGACATTTTTTGAATGTATTTTCCGAACAGTGAGAGTAACGAGTTTGAGCAAAAATAACTTAGTATGTTTTTAATCCTTTGCTCATGACCTTTTATATATTTTTAATCCCGGAATTCCAAAAGGTTTAGGCTCTCGGACCACGTGAATATCTCTCAAATATATTTTCTATCTTTTCCCAAAAATTGTATACTTCCTAGGTGACTGTTCAGTTATCCAAAACAGTTTAAAAGTTAATACACTATAATTTTAAATTACTTTGAACTCCAAACAGTTCATTATTGCGACCATAGTCGCATTGGGAACTGATAAATGATTAAGTAACTGCGACCATAAATTGTCAACTGTTAGTCATCAAATATTTGTCCTTCGTATAATTTCTGAATGTTGTCTGATACTCCTATGAACAATTAAATTTATTTTTTTATATATATTATGCGACCATGGGACTGCGACTATGATCGCAGTACTGCGACTAAGGTCGCTATGTTTAAGAACAGCGGTCGCAGTATGATATGTAATTAAAAAGAGCTTTATAAGTTAATACAGTGAGAAAGAGACCTTACAAAAAAGAGAATTAAAAGCTTTTTAAAAGAAGACAAATTTTGTTGAATATCAGAAGATCAGGAAATCCTAATCCTCGTCATTATCACCATCATAAGCAGATTCGTCGTCTTCATTCTCCTGGTCTTCCTCTTCATCAGTTATTTCCTCATCATCTTCCTGTTTTTGAGATTTTTTTTTTCACCGATAAACTCCCAGAATGGATCGTCTATATCAAGCTCTTCGTCTGACCTGCTGCGAGAAAGCGAGCCTACAGCATCAGAGGTCATGCTTTTATCAAGCATGTCTCCGTCAAGTGGCAGAGGAATAATGTCTTCCTCACTAACCCACATGAAAACTTCATTATCCTCATGAATAGGAGGATCAGTTAATACATTATTTGATGTAGTTAGATAGTCAAAAGGGGTGAAGTCCAGACTGGTATCAGATTCACTAGAATATCCTGAGGAAAAAGGACCGGTGGGGGAACGATTGAAGTTAAAATCTATGTGATCAGAGGAAGAAGGTGGGGAAGACATGATTCAAGAATGAAATTTTTTAAAAAGTTTTGTAATCAAATTGAAAAGGTAGAGCAAAAATATAGTTTGTAGGTATGAGATAATATATTAGTTACAAGCATTATATAAAGATAAATATTGTGGAAGAACATGAATAGTAACAATAATTGTTACAGGGGACGGTTGAGTATGGTTTAATACGTGAAGTACAAATTAACTTTTTATAAAATTGTTTGCCTATATCTTTAGATTACGTATGGTGCACATCTTTCCTTTCTCGGAGATTAACATTAGTGCGTCTCTTTTTTCTAGACTGTTGTTGTATCACGGTAGATATAATATTATTACTTCTTTTACATAAGGCATGAGAAAGAAGATTGCGAATTTGGTCGCAGTACCGAAGGAGGTCGCATTGCTATACGATAGCATTTTTTGTCTGGTATTCTTTATTCTGTATTAAGTCTGCGACCATGGAATGTTTTTTTACTTTTCAATGCTAGAAGTCGCAGTCGTCATATAAAGGGGTATTTTTGTCAATTTGTTTCACGATTGTTTAGGCGGGATTTTTTGATTTTTTTTTGCGCCCACACTCTGCGACCGATGTGTGGCCTATATTCAGCCACGTCCCGCAGGCTGAGAAACTCTCTCAGCCTGCAGGCTGAGGTACAATAAGCCCATATATATATATATATATATAGAGATAGACTTGTATCCTTTCAAAAGGATTTGATCCCGGATCCTTCCCACTCAAATTCAACCCTCCAACATTCGAATACAAGATCCACTCCGTTGAAGTTGATCTATACTATTTCAAGTATCTATAAACCAAAAATCAAGTGTTTTAAATACTTTTTGCCCATCCATCAAGTAGGAGAAAAACGGACGGCCTAAATAGTGAGTTGGTTAGTTTAACGGTGTAGAACATTTGAAATCTAACAAAAATTAGTTTATAAGGGTTTTTAAATGTTTAGATCATAATGAAATGGCCGGATCGAGAATTTGTATGTCTAAAGACATAGATCTAACCAACTCACTACTTTCGGCCGTCCATTTTGCGTCGCTTGATGGATGGGCAAAAAGTATTTAAAACACTTGATTTTTGGTTTATAGATACTTGAAATAGTATAGATCAACTTCAACGGAGTGGATCTTGTATTCGAATGTTGGAGGGTTGAATTTGAGTGGGAAGGATTCGGGATCAAATCCTTTTGAAAGGATACAAGTCTATCTCTCTCTCTATATATATATATAATATATATATATATATATATATATATATATATATATATATATATATATATATATATACTCTCAGCCCGCGGGCTGATATACATTTTTCTCATATGGGCTTACTGTACCTCAGCCTGCAGGCTGAGAGAGTTTTCTCAGCCTGCGGGCGTGGCAACATCACCGCCCCACATCTGTAAAAAAATTTGGCGGACAAAATCCTGTAAAATCCCGCCCAATTTAATGCAAGTCACCTCAACATTGTATTTTCTGAAAATACCCTCCCTCACAACCTTTTACCTTATTGTAAAAAAATTGTCTTCCAAAAAATTTACAGCTCTAAAACTTCAACCGGCGGTTCTGATCCAATTAGTTCTTTTCCTTCAAAAATTTGATCCGTTTTTTAAAAAACATATTTGCAACTGATGGCGCCTAAGAAATCATCCGTCAAAAAAGGTACTATAAAAATGATATTTTCAAAAAATTTTAGGGTTTGTGTATTTTAATAGTTTTAAATTTTTTCAAGATTTATTTCTGAAGTCGCACGTTTTTTTAATTTTTTTTTAAATATTGGAACCATGGTCGCAATTAAGAAAGAGATTTTCAAACTTGAGACGATAAAGGTCCTATTTTTTGAAAGTTTTTATTATTTACTTCTATTTTTACTGTGTCGCAGTTCAGATCTGTGCGACTTTGGAATTTTTTTTTTTTACCTTTCCTTGTAGACGAATGCGACGTAGGTCGCAGTATATGAAACTTACTTTTTTTTTCTTACATACTGACGACATGGGGTCGCAGTTGTTTAAATAAGAGTTGTAGTCTCAAGTCTTCACCAAGGTCGCAGTTTATTTTAAATAATATGTTTTTATCAAACTTGTGTCGCAGTTGTTTCTGTTTGAACTGTAGTCTTATGCGACCTTGGTCGCAGTGTAGTCCTGGTTCTAGTTGTTTTTTTTTGTAATGCATGACTGCTTCGGTTCAACTCCATGCATGCACTTGAGCCATTTTTGGAATAACCAAACAAAAGTATCCCTCTGCTCATCAGCAAGCATTGCACAGCCGAACAAAATTGACTGCCGGTGATGATTTACTCCAGTGAATGGAGCAAATGGCAAGCTCAAGTTATTAGTTCTGTATGTGGTGTAAAAACGATCACATCACAGAAGCTCAGATACGAGGAAATAGCTCTTCCATCAGCCCAAAAAATGCTTTTAAGTGTGCCCGCGTTATCAACTTCACTTGAAAAGAAGAATTCTGGATCGGTCTCGGCTTTCTCTTGAAAATATTTAATAATAGCAATAAACTCATGACCGCAGTTATTTCTACGTTGACGAGTGAAATCAATAACTTGTTGAGGGCGCACTTCTTCACAGCCTTCTCCCTGGCTCATTGCATTAACAACGCGGGAAATATTTGAAGGCCGCATTCCAACATCAACCAGATTGCTCATAATGCTTCTGCTAATTGTTGAACGATGAGTCTGGTGAGAGTAATGATGATGTACCTTATCCGGGCTAGACAATTCATGTGAATGAGTATCAACAAATTTTGTGATAACCCAATATCGAGTTGAGTCCAAAAATAAACGAAGACGGATATGCATCTCAGCAGGACAAGCTACTCTAGTGTTAACTCGACGATGCACTGTAAGCCCCTCCTGTCTTTTGTCACACAACTTCTTCAGACCTTCCTTGTTGCAGCAAAATTTTCTGCAAATCATCTCATGAGGAGGCTTCCGTGACTTATCTGTACTTTTTCTTCTCACGCTAAAATCTCTATTCCTTGCAAAAGAATTGTAGAAATTGTATGCTTCCATATGCGACAGGAACTGTTTCCCTATAAACTTATCTGAGCTTCCAGACATTTCTGCATGTGCATTCATATCCTACAAAAAGAATTTACTCGAATTAAATGAATATAAATATTTTTTAGATATCACTGTATTCTAAAATATAAGTTATATAAATGCGACCAAGGTCGCATAAGAGATGAAAACAATTTACTTCTTATCAGCTGTTGCGACTAAGGTCGCAGTTATCCGTATGAGAAGAAATCTATATTACTTCTTACTACTGCGACCTAAGTCGCAGTAAATAAAAATAAGATTTCACATACGACATGAAATCTATAATACTCCTTATTGAAGACTGCGACCTAAGTCGCAGTTATCAGTATGTGAATAAATCTATATTATTCCTTACTAAAGACTGCGATCTAAGTCGCAGTTATCCGCATGTGAAGAAATCTATATTACTCCTTACTAAAGACTATGACCTAAGTCGCAGTTATCCGTATGTGATAATCAGCTTCGGTTCAACTCCATGCATGCACTTGAGCAATTTTTGGAATAACCAAACAAAATTATATATATAGGGCTTACTAAACCGAAGAAATATATATTACTCCTTACTAAAGACTGCGACCTAAGACGCATACCCTAGAAAAAAAGAATTCATAGCCGGAGATTATTTTCAAATAAGATTGCGACCGAATATTAAAACGGTCGCAGTACCTCATAGTCTAAAGAGAAAACATTAAATATTTAAGAAATTGTTTTTAAAATATATATAAACAATTAAAACCTGTTGATCGGCATGCAGAGATGTCAACCCTTCAAGATTTTCAATATTCTGAGAGAAAGTAGAACCAGATGCAATATCTTCCATATTAAGATCGCCGGTATACTGCTCAGACGTCGACATTAAATATTTTGCAGAAAAAAATTGATCTGAAAAGATTTTATATTTTCAGAAAAAAGTTTATCGCAGACTGAAAAGGTGAAACTAGATCTTTCAAAAAAAGGTCAGGAAATAGGGTGAAAAGTAATTTATATAGAATATCCTATAAAGAGAGGCAAAAAAAAGGGAAAAAATAATAATAAACAATAAGGAAGGAACCAAAAAGAGTTGCTTTTCATAAGGGGTATTTGGTAATTTAACAGTCACCTAAAAGCGTGCCGCGAGTCAGTGAGGTGACAATTTGAGCCACGTCACCGCAGGCTGAGAGATATACTGATATACATACATTATATATATATATATATATATATATATATATATATATATATATATATATATATATATATATATATATATATATATATATATATATATATATATATATATATATCATCCACTGCGAGCATTAAGTTCATTAAGTTTGTTGAAATATTCTACAACGGCATACGATCTTTCATCCTCCAACAGTAAAGATCCAAACTAGAAACTACAGATCACACACACATAAAACAATAGGAAACTCATGCATTATACATTTAACATCAAGTAATGCAAGAAAATGAGATAATAGCCGCATGCATACACCATCAAAATCTATAACACAAGCAAGAAACTAGGAGATATTACCAACATTCTGGATAATAAAATTTGTTACAACAGTCGTGATACAATCATGTTCACATACTTCAACATATCAGGTCATAACTTCCACATAGCAGAACCCAGATTACACACTGTAAAGGGTTTACTTTCACTCATGACCCCGACATATTATAGAAAAATAAGAAATAGTTGGAAAAATTATACAATCACTCACTAATTGACGATAAACGAGAAACAATGGGCCTGTTTGTTTCGTTGCAAAACGTTGCAAGTCGTAAGTCGTAAAATGAGAATGGAAAAAGTGAACTGTAGTAGAGAAAATATATTGTGTTTTACGGTGTTTGGTTGATAAAGTGAAGTGTAAATGGAAAAGTATATTGTGTTGTACGGTGTTTGGTTGATAAAGTGAAAGTGTAAATGGTAAAGTATATTGTGTTTTACGGTGTTTGGTTGGTAATGTAAAATTGTAAGTGGAAAAGTTGACCACAAAATTAACTGTAGCAGTGATTTAAATATTATAAATATTATTAAATTAAATCTACTATTGCAAATTAAATTGTATTAATAAATTTGAGATAAAAAAATAATAATCTTAATATTTTATTTATAACAATAATATTAATAAAATATTAGTATAAATAGTAAAATATTACTAAAATATTAACTAAATAAATAATATAAAATTTTAAGAAAATCTAAAGAACATTAATAAAATTTTAAGAATACTAATAAAATATAAATATTAAAAAATCTTACAAAAATAATAAAATATACTTATAATATTATAATATTAAAAATACTTGAAAATTATTATAATATAAATTTTATTATAATAAAAAAAATCTTACAAAATAATAAAATATAGTTATAATATTATAATATTAAAAATACTTGAAAATTATTATAATATAAATTTTATTATAATATTATTGTAATATTACAGAAATATAAAATTAAAAAATAAAATATAATTATAATTAATAATAAATTATCATTATAGTATTATTATACTGAATTATTATTACAATATTAACATAATAAAATATTAATATAATAATAAATATATTATGATATTAATAAAGTAATTTTTTATATTAAAAAATAAATAATTAAATATTTAATAATTTTATATTAAAGTATAATATTGTTATATTAATAAAATATTAACTTTAAATAAAATAATAAAAAATGGAATAAGTATTAATAAAATAATAAAGTATTAAATAAAATAGTAAAAAAAATAGTAAATTAAATAGTAAAATATTAAATATTAAAACAATATTAAAAACAATAAAAAAAATTAAAGATTAAAAATATAAAATAATTAAATAATTAAATAAGAAATTGAACACTATTTAAAATATTAAATATTTAATAATATTAAATTATATATTGATTATCAAGTAACTGTTTTGAACTGTAAGTGTACTACAAGTGAGAGTTACATGACCTCAAAATTAACTGTAGCAAGTGCAAGTGGAAAAATATGAGTGTAAAAGTGATATTTATATGACCACAAATTTAACTGTAGCAACTGCAAATGGAAAAAGAAGAGTTGCATTTTGCAACTTATTTTTCAGCGAAACAAACAACGGAAAATAGAAAAGAAGTTTTACGACTTACGTTTTGCGACGTTTTGCGGCGAAACAAACACGCCCAATGTATCAGGATTTCAGATCTGATAGCAGGACAGAAATACCTCTTGGTCTGTGTCACATATTTTTCTGGTGCTTCAACGGACAGTGTCCAGTTTTTCATGCAGAGTACGTTCGGAGTGCCAAATATATCAAAAATATTACATTCTACGACAGTTTAGGTGCTCAGTGAAAGAGAGACGGAGCTTATTGTCAGCCCCCAGGCTTTACAGAATCTCTCCAAGGCTAAGCAGATGCTCCATGACAGTTGAATGTATGTCAATTAGTGGCGTAGCCAAGGTTTTGAACGCGGAAGGCATTTTCTTATACCAATCTAAATGTTTCGTGGTCATTCTCAAAAGGCTACCAAGATAGTGGTAGGTGCAAGAATTTTTTTTTAGTGAATACATTATAGAATTATAGTAGACTTTAATAATATTAAATAAAATTTGTTGAGATGCAATACATGAATCTCAGGCCGTGAACGCTGTAACAACTGGAGAAAGTGATGGTGTGGTGACTTTCAGTGTGAAGGGTGATCTCAGTATGACGCTCATGTCCACAATTTATAGCCTCACCATATTGAACAAGTTCAATGTTTAAGATGTGATATGGCTGGAACATGCTCTTTGATAAGAAGACTGTAATTGTGATGAGATAAAAGCTGGGTGCTTGAACAAAGCCTTTTTTTTTTTTTTTTTTTTTTGCTTCTGAACCTGTATAGGCTTGTGTTGGATTTGAAAATGGTTTGAAACTCAGATCCATTTTATTGAATTATAGAAAAAGTAGGTTAAAATTAAAGTGAAATGAAAATAGTACGATTCAAACCTAAATTCATGGACAATAGAGTATAAATAACCAACAGACATACCCACTCCAAATGATTGCTCCCAATGCACTGAACTTCGAGGCAGAGGGAAAAAAACACTAGAATAAAGCATTTCATACGCCCGGCCTTACTCTCACTGTGAAGATTACACCCAACACGCTGCCCAAGACACTAACACAAAACAGAACAAGGAACATAAGCCTGAAGCCTTCCATTCAGGCCCCCATGGCAAGAGCTTGAGTGTTGTTTGGCTGCTTCTTTGTCATACACAGACCCTGCAAGAAGACCTGAGAACAAAAGTGCTCCAATGGGATTTCCTAAAACCATGGAAGTTGTAGATCTTTCCAAAGTGCTCTAGTCCAGACAGCTCAGATGCAGTTGGGACCCTCACAGAATATTGGACCCCATGGCAGATGCCAAGTAATGCAGCTGAGAGATAAAGGGTGGATCAATTGTGTGCAGGTCATTCAAATGGGTTGTGGAAGCAATCTTGACCTGCAGGTCCGTATTCTTTAGCTGTTAGAGATGGCTCGGTTGTAAAAATAATTAGAACAGGATGGGAATTACGTTACCTGACAGTGCTCGGAAACAACCCCACCACCAAGACGGCAGACAAAATTGCATCAAGCTGAGTAGACATAACAACAGAGTTGTGCCATCCTCACCTGCAACAATCCCAACTTGTGCCAGAGTGTTGAGTATGGTGACACCAGAGCTGACACCAAGAAAATACCAGAAATAGTAGCCAGAAATCAGCCTCAACTGTTCCTGAGAACTGGAAGGTTCAATAGCACTAGTTCTTTTCTGTTTTGTTGGGTACAAGGTCATTTTTAGTGGGATTGCTAGGGAAGCAAGGAGAAACAGTTACGTTATACCAAAAAAGGCATAGGAAATGGAACCATACAGTACAGTAGTACTGAGGAGATAAAGACCTAAAAAGTGCACTTAATAAAATTTGGGTAAATAGAAAATTTTCGTACTCTGACGAGTCTTTGATGTAAAATAGCGCAGATCACAATCACTTTTAAATCAAATCTAGAGTTTTAAAATTTGAATTGGAAAAAAGATAAAATTTCAGATTTTCATCCCTTACACGGGCTTCTCACCCAAACCCAAGAGTAAAACAAACTAAAGAATTAACAGAAATTTTATGAAAGTTTTTAACCATTCAATGATTTAAAAGAGAAGTTTAGGGATTTAAAAGAGAAGTCTTGAAGGCTTTTTATAGGCTTTACAAGAAAGTACTTTTAGGAAACAATCGACGTAGTACCAAACGCTCACATAAAAGAAACGCCTACTATAACAACTATTTAACATAAAATAAGTCTAAAATAAAATTAGACTAAAACCAAGAGTAGAACTAAAGAACTGCAGTACACCGCTTTTTGGATCTGGAACAAACTCAATCGAATCATCTTTTAAGTGATATGATGTCCTCATCAATTCTCCCCGGGTGGTAAGAACTGGACCCCGTCGAGTGTGTAGTAGGTAGCTGTTGCGAGATGGGGTAATGCTCTGGGAAGTCGGGGTCAAACTGTCGAAAGTCCTTCTAAGTGATTTAAGAATTTTCTGAATCAGATCTTTCTTTCCACTTAATGAGATAGCATCGTGTTCCTTCATCTATAATAGAGACAATCTGATCATTTAAGATAGAATCTATATTTTCTACTACATAGGGTAATTTTGGAGGAAGTGAAGGTAATGGGGGGCTCTTAGGAAGAATGTTCTGGGTTGGCTCATCCACAAATGGATCAGGAATATCAAAAGTACATGTATATGGAACTAAGTCCTCAACATTAAAAGTATAACTGATGCCAAAGTTTGGTGAGAGATCTACAACATAAGCATTTGAATTGATCTTCTTGAGAATTCGGAGCGGTCCTGCGCTTCGTACGTGTAATTTCTTTATGGTTTTTGGAGGAAACCGCTCAGGTCTCAAGCGGACCATCACATAATCTCTGACATTAAATGTGCTTATTCTACGATGTAAAGCAGCAGAAGCTTTATAATCAACATTATTTTTCATTATCTTCTTTCTAATATTCTCATGTAATGCACATATATGAGATGCAAATGCCGATACAGAGTCTGATATCCTAGAATGATAATGAGCCATGTGAACAAAATCAATTGATTACCTAAGTTTGAAGCCAGTTACTACCTCAAATAGACTAAGACCTGTGGTCCTATTGACAGAACCATTGTATGCAATTTCAGCCATATGTAAAATTAGATCCCAAGTTTTTAATTTTTTCCCAAAAGACACCTAAAGAGAATTCTTAAGGTTCTATTGACTACCTCGATCTGCCCATCAGTGTGTGGATGAAAAGCTGCTGAAACTTTCAATGTGATTCCCATCTTATGCCACAGTGTTTGCTAGAAATAGATAACAAACTTGACGTCCCTATCAGACACATAGTGTGGGCAACCCATGCAATTTGATGACATGATCAAAGAAAATGACAGCTACCTGGGACACATATGAAGTTTTAGAACACAGGATGAAGTGAGCCATTTTGGAGAATCTGTCAACCACTACTAAGATAGAGTCATGCTTTTTTTTTTGCATTTTTGATAATCATATTATGAAATCTAAGCTCACATCTTGTCAGGGACAACTGGGTACAGGGAGAGGAGTGTAAGGCCCGACAATCTGTTTTTGTTATTTGGCTAGTTGACACATGCGGCACTAACCAATGATCTTGGCGACATCCCTCTTTAAGATCGGCCAGTAAAATTTGTTATAAACAGCTTCAATCATTTTGTTCTGGTCGAATTGTCCAGCTAAATCTCCAGCATGCATCTTACAAGACAAAAAATTCTTGAGGGACGTACGGGAGATACATCGCTTACTGAACCTAAACAGATATCTGTATTGTAACAGAAAGTTGTCTATCTCTCGAACATATCTGTCCCGTAACGTGATATATATTTTTTCAAAGTCAGGGAATGATTCATACTCCTCTTTTAACCTCTCAAACTCAGTCACTTCTGCACTCATAACTACCAAAATCATTACACGCCAACTGAGTGCATTAACGACCTTGTTCTCAACTTCTGTCTTGTGTTTGAGATCAAATGTGTAATCCAGGAGGAATTTCACCTATTTGTTGTATCTTGCATTTAGCTTCTCTGGGAGTTGAGGTACTTCAGCGCTTCATGATCCAAGTACAACATAAAGTCCTGTGGAAACATATAACGTCTCTAGTAGCGCAAAGTCTGCATAACCGCATAAAATTTCTTGTCATATGTGGAGTATCGATGTCAGGCGTCATTTATTTTTTTGCTGAAATAAGCAACGAAATGGTTCTCTTGACTCAACACACCACCTATTACTAGTCCTGATGTGTCACATGTTACTTTAAATGCCTTCAAAAAATCAGAGAGACGCATACAAGGGCTTCAGTCATCATCCTCTTAATTTCTGTAAAAGCCTTGATGGCGACAGGAGTCCACTGAAATTTATCGCTCTTTAACAGTCAGTTATTGGTGGCATGATAGCACTAAAGTTTTTATGAACTGACGGTAGAAAGTAGCTAACACATGAAACTCCTGACTTTCCTAATCATTCGAGGTTGTGGTCATTCGGTGATTACTTTCACCTTCTCAGGGTCCGCGGAAACTCCCTCGGATGAAACCACAAATCTCAGAAAGACAACTCTGTCTGTATAGAAGCACACTTTTTTGGGTATGCATAAAACTTCTCAGCTTGGAGTGTGC
Source organism: Agave tequilana (assembly GCA_038442645.1). NCBI lineage: Eukaryota > Viridiplantae > Streptophyta > Magnoliopsida > Asparagales > Asparagaceae > Agave > Agave tequilana. The sequence continues at coordinate 445,407 of JAVJIF010001040.1, read as the reverse complement.
AAAGGACTTACTTCAGATGGTCCACGTGTTTACTCCTGAGTTTGACTGTAAATCAGTATATCATCAAAGTATACCACTATGAATTTATCGGTAAATGGCTGATACAATTGAGTCATCACTCTTATGAAGGTGTTAGAAACATTGGACAGTCCAAAGGTATAACCAACCATTCATACAGCTCATCTTTAGTTTTAGATGCAGTCTTTCATTCATCTCCAGGCCAGATTCTAATTGGAGGTACTCACTCTTAAGATCAATCTTGAAAAGATTGTAGCATCTGACATCAGATCCAACATACCATCAAGACGGGGAATAGAGAAATGATACTTGACAGTGATCTTTTTGATTGCGCGATGATCCACACACATACGCCATGTGTCATCCTTCTTTGATGCTAAAAGTGTGAAAACTGCACACGTGCTCAAACTTTCTTTGATGAACCTCTTATCAAATAACTCTTCTACCTGCTGTTGTAACTCCGCATGCTCGGCAAGGTTCATTTTGCAGTGGGACAGGTTCGGTAAAGTAGCTCCTGCGACTAAGTTAATGACATATTGAATGTATCTCATGGGAGCAACTCACCTGGCAGATCCTAGGAGGATTTGAAGAACTCTTTCAGGATTGGTTTAAGGTGCCTTGGAATCTGCACCTTGATCTTTAGCTCAGCCTCTCAAGCCACAAGTATAACAAGTAGAACCCTCATTCAAGCTCTTTCCAATTTGATCGTGGCCAATCAAATTCATTATCAACTTACCATGCCCTTATATTTTTCTTTTCAGGAGTTAGAACATCCACTTTTCCTTTGTCTTCGTTAATCTTTTTTGTCTTGGGTTAGTGGTTTCGGTTTTTCGACATTAGCTTTCTTTTTTTATTTTTTGCCATTATGAACGAACAAACATTGGTTGGTACATCTATATATGATCACATCTAAGTCGAGCAATCATTGTCGTCCCAAAATAATATGACCAACACTTATAGGAAGTATGTTACATCACACATTATCTGTATATGTGAAAAAATGGATGAAAATCTGACATCTTTTTTGAACATCTATGGATGTAGCGTCGATTCATGTGACCTTGTAAGAGTTTGGATGCTTCATCAGTCTCATACCCAAGGTGGTGATTAATTTCGATGCAACAGTGTTGATGCAACTGCCACTATCCACTATCACCTTGCAACTCTTATTCTCAATTTTGTGCAAGTTGAAATTTGACAGTTCTTCTCTAGTCATTGAGTTGCTCAGGCTGGGCTAAGGTGTACCTAATTACTCCTAATTGGGCTTGGTCTATACTATGAGTTAGATTTGTCACTTCCATAATTCTAATGCAGCTATTGAATTCATACTCTGTGACAGAGGCATCTGAGTAATCATCTTGTTGGTGCACGACCACTTCGACATCATCCCTTTCTTCTATATCTTCAATAGGAACTTCTACCAAGAGGATCTTGGTTTGACTCGGGTACTGGCTGGCAACGTGTTCATACCCTTGACATCAATAGCATTGTGTGACGTCCCGATCCCACTGGTACGGAGACGTGACTGTGACGTATGTATGCAGGTCAGAAGTACCCTCACGTATATACGCTAAGCATCAGTACGTGTAAGAATCAGAGTGCGGAAGTACAGTGGTAATATACATTCTAACAGAAAGTACAAGTACATGGCGTTGGCCCAAAAGGTTACACTCTCTATTTGTTTAAGTTTTGATGATAATAAAACACATAGAAGCTATTTGGTAGTAATAAGTTGTTTAGAATGAGTTTTAGGTTTGTACTAGTCATGATGGCCTTTCTAAGCTATTGCAAGGAATTTTGATGCTAAAAGGCAAATGGCGCAAGAGGACGTTTTCATACAAGAGAAGGCTCTAGCTTGGTGTAACTCGGCTCAGGGACTTTCTTTTTCAGTTTTTATGTTTAGTTTGTTAAAGGATAGTGTGTAGTGTTGAAGCTCAATATTTCCCCACACACAAGTTTTTGCACACGATTTTCAAAAGATATTTCTTTTATATAAAATAGTTTTATAAACATATCTTAATACTTATAAACTCTATTTAATATAGTGTACAAAGTTTTGATCAAAGTTAATTTGAAAAACTTTAAAGATCTTCAAAACCATTTCCTCAAAAGAGTCTGTTTTGGCCTTCTACGGTCGACCGGACGGTCGACCGGCCTTGTTTCAGGTCAGGATGGTCGACCGGGCGGTCGACTGGCTCTGACTGTTTGGGTGTGTGCATGTGTGCACGTCTCCCAGTCGACCGGCGCGGTCGACTGGACCCCATATCGGTCGACCGACCTTCGGCCGACTGAAAGCACCCATGTTTCTGTTGTTACGGTCGACCGGGCGGTCGACCGTGGGCTGGCAACGGTTATAATTTTTAAAAAATCGGTCGACCGGCCGTCGACGCCGTGAGCTTGATTTCAGCCTAAACGGCTAGTTTTTTAAACACGTTTTTAAACATGATTTTCTCTCTAAACGAATTTGGGGCTGGATTGTGGGTCTAATCCTTCCTAATAATTCATTATAACAGTTTACTTTTTAATCCCTACCTTTATCCTATAAATAGGGATGATTAGGGTGAGGTGATTACAACAATCCTTTGCAAAAGAAATCAAGTTTAAAGGCTTTCAAAGAAGTTTTTGCTCTCAGTTTATGTGCTCAAAATCTCTCTTTTTACTGAGGTTTTTGGTTCAAAACTCTCTTCAATTTCATTTTCTTTTTCACTTACAAAACTTGAGCTTCAATCCTACATATTATTCTCTAGGGTTTTTGTAAGGGAAAAGTTTTTCAAAAGAGGGTTTATGGTCTTTTGATCACCAAGATATTCTTGTGTTTGTGGCTCCACTACCTCTGGATTAGAGGAGTGTGATTGACGAGTTGGGTACTCCCTTGTGGTTGTAATTCTTTGTGAAAGTTATAGTGGTTGGAAATCCTTCTAGTGAAGGCGGAGACGTAGAGCTGGGTCCTCAAACCTCGAAACAAATCTCAGTATTTGCGAATGGTTTATTTACTTTATTTACTTGCTTTATATCATTGCTATATTATCGATCAATACTCATACAACAAGATTGTATTGCGCACCTCAAACTCTTATCTAGAGGAATCACGAGGAAGGAGTTCAGAGCCCTACACGGGTATTCGGCTTCTAGTCTTATTTCGGTGATCGTTACATCATAACATTTTTAAATTTGTGTATTGATTAGCATTATTACCTATTCACCCCCTCTAGGTGATTTCAATTGGTATCAGAGCTAGGACTCTAGTTTTTGACTTCACACCCTTAGAGAGATCCTAAAATTTGCTAATCACTATTTTCATATCTTCATTCATACACTAGTAAAGATGGCCGATAACATTAAGACCCCTCCTAAATTTGATGGACTAAACTTTCTCATATGGAAAGTTAGGATGACTATTTTTTGTACAATCTCTAGGTAGTCTAGTTGCTAAGTCCTTGACCAAGCCTTATAGTAGACCCGAAAGTGAGGAGGACACTTGGTCCGAACTCACCTTCAAGGAATTGATGCTAATTCAAAGGCTCAAAATGCCTTACTTTTAACTCTGAATGAGGATGATCTAATACGAGTTATCCATTGCAAATCCGCCTATGAGATTTGACAACACTTATTGGTCACTCATGAGAGAACATCACAAGTTAAGAGAGCTAAATAGATCTCTTGCGTTCCTAATATGAAAGTTTTAGAATGCTATAAGATGAATCTATTGATGATATGATTACCAAGTTTACTAAGATTACTAATGCTTCTTTCTTCTCTAGGTGATGAAATAGCAACGACCAAAAGGTGTGTAAGGTGATTCGTGCTCTTCCTTCGTCATGGGAAAATCAAAGCTACCACCTAAGGAGTTGAATGACAAAGATGAGATGGAGCTCATAAGTCTTATCGGAAACCTTAAGACTCATGAGATGGAGAAGAAGGCTAGAGAAGATGCGGTACCTCAAAAAAAAAAGTCAATAGCTTTCAAGTCTTCCTCCTCAAATACGATGATGAAGAAGATGAAGAAGATGATGAAGAGCTATCTCTCTTTGTAAGAAATTTAAAGAGAATATACCGCGAGAATAAGCTCAACTATAGAAGACGATGGGAAGGGAAGGAGAAGAAAAGGATCATATGCTACAACTGTCGGAAACCCGGCACACATCATGGCCGACTGTCCAGATTTAAAGAAAAAGTTAACCTCCTCCTTGAAGCAAAAGAGGCCGGTTGAAAAGAAGGTATACAAAGCAACTTGGGATTCGGAAAATGAATCCGAAGATGAAGTCGACACGACAAACATGTTGTTTCATGCAACACACTTAAGGTAACCACTCAACCACTTGATGATGAAAGTGAAATAAGTAAAGACATGTTAGTACATGCTTTTGTTGAACTTTCAGAAAGTTTTGATGATAAAAAGGAAGTGTTCAAAATTGAAAAAGGAAATTGAAATGCTTAAAAAATCAACTTGCTATTTCTCTTCAAAAGAAAAGGATGAACTATCTTCTAATCTTATTTCAACGCAAAAGATTTTGATGAGTATAGAATTGCTTCTAAAGCTAAATATCTAAAAATTGATGAAAATGAATTATCCATGTTAAAAACTAAAATCAATGATTTTGAAAATATTTTAAAAGAATGTGCTTTTAACACTAATAATTAGAAGAAAAATATTTTCAAAGAAGCATATGCACACTCCACATGCTAAAAATGATAAAACACTCATGCCAAAAATTCACATGCTCATCATGCCAACACTTCACATGTCACTCATGTTAAAACTACTCATGCTCACAATTCACATGTTCGTAAGCCACATGCTCACTATGCTTTTAAATATGATAGAATTTAAAAATGTACTTATTGTGGCCGGAATGGCCATTTGGCTAAATTTTACTATGATCATATAAATAGGACAAATAATCTTGTGGGTTCGAAACACTAACTCTCTAGGACCCAAGAAAATATGGGTACCTAAATCAAGTCCTAATTATTTGATGTAGGTACACACCAAGGCTCCAAGACGTAAGGAGCGGTGGTACCTTGATAGTGGTTGTTCAAGGCATATGACATGGATATCAACATTTCACAACCCTATTAAGGTACGATGAAGGTGACACCATCACCTTCGGAGATGGCTCTAAGGGCACCATCATCGGTATAGGTAACATTAAGATTGGTGCATCTCTTTTAATAGAAAATGTTGTTCTTGTTGATGGGTTTAAACATAACTTGCTTAGCATAAGTCAACTATGTGATCGTGGTCTCAAAGTTGTATTTGATGAATCTTCTTGCAAAATTTTTAATTGTAAAACCGATTGTATTCTTACCGAATTTCGTGAAAATAATGTCTATATTATTGACATGCTTAATTTGAATTGTTCTACTAAATGCTTGTTTGATGAGATTTCATGGTTATGGCACAGAAGATTAGGACATGCATCTTTTGATCACCTTGCTAGAATTAATTCTAAGGAATTGGTGAAGGGTATTCCTTGTTTGAAGTTTGAAAAAGACCTCTTTTGTAGTGCGTGCCAACTTGGGAAACAAACCGAATCTTCTTTCAAACCAATCAAGGATATCATGTCAACTAGGCCATTAGAATTGATTCACATGGATCTTTTTGGACCAACTAAAACTAAAAGCTTAAATGGAAATAGATATATTTGTGTTTTAGTCGATGATTTTTCTCGTTTCACTTAGGTTTTCTTTTTGGAGCATAAAGATCAAACTTTTTCGCATTTAAGAGATTTTTCGAAAGAGGGTTGAAAAAGAAAAAAGATTTTCGATTTTACGGATAAGAAGTGATAGAGGTGGTGAGCTTGTTAACTAACTCTTCACGACTTACTTACTGTGATGAAAAGGGAATTAAGCATGAAATGTCATGTCCTAGGACTCCACAACAAATGGAGTAGTTGAAAGGGAGAATATAACTCTTCAAGAAATGGTTAGGACTATGATAAGTGAATATGGGCTCCCTCAATATTTATGGGCCCCTCAATATTTATGGGCCGAGGCCGTAAACACTGCATGCTACATATCAAACCGTATTTATTTGTACGAAAATACTTTCAAAATCTCTTTGAAATTTATCATTTAAGAAAACCAAATATTTCATACTTTAAAGTTTTGGATGCAAGTGTTTTGTTTTGAATACTAAATAATTTGGGTAAATTTGATGCTAAGGCTTATGAAGCAATATTTGTTGCTATTTTAGTACTAGCAAGCTTATAAGTGCTTATAAAAGCAATGCTTATAATAATAATATCATCTTATAATTAAAGATTATGCATGTAAATTTGAAGAAACTAATGCTATTGTTGAGAATGTTGTAGAGATTGACTCATTAGATGAGAACATCGAGAAAATATCCTTGAAGGACTCACCCATCCAAGAAGACAAACAAGATCCCTTGGTGAAGTTCAAAAGGATAAAGTGAAAAAATCTCAACCACTTCCTAAAGATTAGAGATACGCTACAAATCATCCCAAAGATCGTCTCATAGGTGATGTATCAAAGGGGGTAACTACTCGCTCCAAACTCCATAAATTGTGTAATTTTGCATTCAATCTCATTTTGAACCCAAAATATCCTCGAAGCTGAGGGTGACTCATATTGGTTGCTAGCTATGCAAGAAGAGCTTAATCATTTGAGCGCAACCAAGTTTGGCACCTTGTTCCTAGACCCCACGATAGACCAATAATTGGTACTAAGTGAATTTTTAGGAACAAGTTGGATGAGTCAGGAAATGTCATTAGTAATAAGGCTAGGTTAGTGGCCCAATGTTACACTCAAGTTGAAGGAATCGACTTTGAGAAGACCTTTGCACCCGTAGCACGGCTTGAAGCCATACGGATCACACTAGCTTATGCATCTTTTAAAAATTTTAAACTTTTTCAATGGATGTAAAAAGGTGCATATTTGAATGATTTTATTGATGAGGAAGTTTATGTTGAACAACCTCCCGGTTTTGTGGATCATGAACATCCAAATTTTATTTTTAAACTTGATAAAGCATTGTATGGTTTAAACAAGCTCCAAGAGCTTGGTATGAAGGCTTTCTAGTTTTCTTCTTTCAATGATTTTATTAAAGGCAAAGTAGACAACATTATTTACTAAACATGTTGATAGTGACATTCTTATAGTTCAAATATATGTTGATGATATAATCTTTGGATCTACTAATGAGTTACTTTGCAAGGAGTTTGAACAATGCATGCAACGTGAATTTGAGATGTCATTAATGGGTGAATTGAATTATTTCTTGGACTCCAATCAAGCAAATGCGTGATGGGATATTCATATGTCAAGCCAAGTACTCCAAGGAACTCATCAAGAAATTTGGGTTTGAAGACTCAAAAATTTGCAACACTCCCATGGCCACCACCTCCAAGCTTGATAAGGATGACCAAGGTAAGTGTGTTGATATAAAATTGTATAGAAGCATGATTGGTAATTTGTTGTATTTAACGGCTAGTAGGCCGGATATTATGTTTAGTGTGTGTCTTTGTGCTAGATTCCAATCGTGTCCTCAAGAATCTCATTTAATTGCGGTAAAACGCATTATTCGTTATATTAAGGGCACTATTAGAATGGGTCTATGGTATCCGAAAACTGGAGATTTCTCATGACGAGCTTTTCAGATGCCGACTATGCGGGTTGTAGAGTGGATAGGAAGAGTACTAGTGGAACATGTCAATTTCTTGATAATTGTCTTGTTTCATGGTCTTCTAAGAAACAAAATTCGGTAGCCCTCTCAACCGCCGAGGCGGAGTATGTTGCGGCAGGGGCTTATTGTGCACAAGTCCTTTGGATGAACATACTCTCCTTGATTATGATTTGCATTATGACCATATAAAAATATTTTGTGATAATACTAGTACTATTCATTGACTAAGAATGCAATCAACATAGTAAGACCAAGCACATTGAGATTAGATATCACTTTCTTAGAGATCATTTGAGAAAGGTGATATTGAGATTGATTATGTTTCTTCCGATTTGCAACTTGCCGATATTTTCACTAAACCACTTGATTATAATAGATTTTCTTTTTATGTGGTGAACTTAATGTTTGTGTTGTTGAATAAGAAAGTTTTCTTGCAAATTTGTCCTTTTTGATGTATGACAAAAAGGGGAGAAATATGTAGTTTATGTTTTGATTTATGTTTGTATGGTTGTTGTTTCATGATATGTTTTTTTTTGTTTCAAAAAAAAATACTTGTGTAATATAGCATAATTTGAGGGGAGTTTTTGTTGGCCCAAGGTTACAATCAACCCATGTTTAGTGTATTTTGATGATTACAAAACATATTAGTTATTTGTACTAATATAAATTGTTGTTTAAGTGTGTTTCAGGTTTATATATTAAAGAGATGAATTCTTCCCTAAAGGAAGGTACATTGGACTCAAGACAAGTCAAATTGGGCTCAAAGTACAATATTGAAGATCAAGTGAAGATAGCCCATCTTGAAGTCTTGAAGACCTAGAAGTTTGTAAGTTTAGTTTGTTAAAGATTGAATATGTGAAATTTGGCTCTAGGATTTGCACACACATTTGTTTTGAATGTTTCTATGTTTTTGAAAATGTTTATTTCTAAGTTTATGCCTTGGTTTATACATACATGTACTCAAAGCTTTATATCTTCAAAAACGTATTTAAAACATGTATATAAACAAAGTTCAGCATAACACTTAGTTCCAGAGTTTTTAAAAGATTTTTTACAAATTTTTCTAACTCAAAAATCTGCCCAGAAAAAGACTATTTCAGGCAGACCGGTCGACCGGCAGTCGACCGGCTGCTGTGTCCGGACATGCACAGGTTGTGCATGTCTGTCGGTCGACCGGACCAACAGACCGGTCGACCGAAAAAGATGTTTGCTCTCTGTATCTTTTCGGTCGACTGGGTCGGTCGACCGATAGAAGGAAACTGTGTTTCCTTGTTGAGATCGGTCGACTGGCAGTCGACCGGAGCCCCAACGGCTCTTTTGTCAGCAGGGACCCGGTCGACCGGCAGTCGACCGGTAGGCCTGCAACAGGCCATAACGGCTCTTTCCTCTTTTAGAGTTTCTGAAAATCTGTTTTTGGTTTTCTCTTTTACAGAGTTTTTAGGAGTTGTTGGGACTCTTTTTCTGATCAAATTAGCTGGAAAAATCAGAGTTTTTAACCTATTCTCTCCCTATAAATAGTGGGGAATAGGCCTTAGTTATTTACCAAGAAAAATACAAGTTTTCATTGTTTTCAAGTGAAAGAGAAAAATAGTTTAAAGCTTTCATTTCCATTCTTTCAAATTGGTTTTTCAGTTGTTGTTTGATCTCTAATATCACTCTACAACTGAAGCTTTTCTCACCACACTTCATAGAGCCAAAAATTTCATATTCTTTCTATAGGTGAAGTTGTAAAAGAGTGAGAGTGTTTGTAAAAGAGTGTTGTGGTCTAGTTAAAGATCACTATTTGTAATCCTTGTTCTTGTGGAGACAAGCTCCTCGGTGGAGTTTCTTTGTAAGGTGAAGCTACGGGCTTGAGGTCTTTGGAGGCCTAACTTGTACGGGATCCTAAGGGGATAGTGGAAACCCTTCACGGAGGTGAAGGCGGGGACTAGAGCAACGGGCTCGAACCTCGAAACAAATCATCCTTGTTTGCGATTGCCTTTGCGTTCTTCTTGCTTTCAATTTCTCTTGTTTTATATTGCCTTGAATTATTTGCTTGAGTAACTAACCCTCTACTTGTGGAATCTTGTGTTGCTATACTTGTTGTGTTACATTGTGAGCCTTTCATTTTCATCATCATACTTGGCATTGATCAATCACACCTCAATACAACACGGTTGCATTGCGCACCTCTAACCCATTTAAGGGGAATTGGGAGGAAGGAGTTCAGAACCTCGCAAGGGGTATTCGGCTCTTAGTCGTGTTTTTGAGAGATTGTTGCATCACTCATTTCATAAGTTTAAAAAGATCATTAGATTAGCAATTACACCTATTCACCCCCCCTCTAGGTGTATTTCAATTGGTATCAGAGCTTGGACTCTAGGATTTGGCTTAACAACCTTAGAGAGATCCTCATATTGCTAATCATTTCATTCATTTCCACATAGTAAACATGGCCGATGGTATTAAGACACCCCCTAAGTTTGATGGACTTAACTTTCCCATATGGAAGGTTAAGATGACCGTTTTCTTGCAATCTCTAGGTAGCCGAGTTGCAAAGGCCGTGACTAAACAATTAGTACCCCCGATGGTGATGAATCTACTTGGTCCGAAATTGAGACCAAGGAGTTTGATGCCAATGCTAGGGCTCATTATGCACTCCTACAAGCCCTCAATGATGATGACATAGCTAGAGTCATCCATTGCAAATCCGCCTATGAGATTTGGACCCATTTGCTAGTAACACATGAGGGGACATCACAAGTGAAGAGGGCCAAGATAGATCTTCTTCGGTCCCAATATGAAAATTTTAGCATGCAAGAACATGAAACCATAGATGATATGGTTACTAAATTTACTAAGATTACTAATGGGCTTTCTTCTCTAGGTGAAGACATCAACAACGACCAAAGGGTGAGAAAGATCATCCGGGCTCTTCCTCCATCATGGGAAGTGAAAGCTACAACATTGAAGGAACTCAATGATAAAGATGAGATTGAGCTCATCGGACTCATTGGGAATTTAAAAACCCATGAGATGGAGAGGAAGGCAAGGGAGGACATGGCACCCTCCAAGAAGAAGACTATTGCCTTCAAAAGTCATGCTACTTACTCCGACGAAGATGATGAAGAAGAAGATGACGAGGAGCTCTCACTTCTAGTCAAAAACGTCCGGAGGATGTACAACAAGGCAAAGTTCCAAGGACGGAGGAGATGGCAAGGAGGCAAGGAAGAAAGGAAGATCATATGCTTCAATTGCCAAAAGCCGGGACACATTGTAGCGGAGTGTCCGGACCAAGTGAAGCCATCTTCATCCAAGAAGCCATACAAGAAGAAGGCTATGAAAGCAACATGGGATGACGAAAGTGAATCCGAGGAGGAGATCGACACCGCCAATATGTGCTTCATGGCAAATGAGAGCACAAGCAAGGTAACCCCCTCAACTCCTTTTGATGAAGATTTATCCATGGATGAGTTAAGTGAAGCATTTATAGAACTTTCTCAAAATTATGACTTCATGAAGAAAAAGTACTTGAAAATGAAAAAGGATAATGAATCTTTGAGTATTCAAGTGTTAAATCTTTCTAAAGAAAATAATGACTTGCATTCTTCTTTAGTTTCCACTAAAAATGATTTTGAAAAATATAAGATTGCTTGTAAAGGAAAGACCCCATTTGTAGATTCTAATGAGATTGCCATGCTTAAGGAAAGATTAGACTCATTATGATTGTTTTGAAAAAGTGTAGTGAGTTTGATAAGAAGAAAATGGAGAATATGTTTCCTAAGAAACAAGCTCCTAAGAAAAATGTTCATCATGCTCATGCTCATGTACATGCTACACAACCTATGCATCATGGTAAACCCCCAAAGCATGCTCACACTTCACATACACACCATGCATTTATGTATAGAAAAGTGTACACATGTTCACATTGTGGACGGAAAGGACACTTAGCTAATTTTTGCTATGATAGACTAAGTGCATCATCTCATAATGTTTGGGTTCGTAACACTAACTTTCAAGGACCCAAGAAAGTTTGGGTACCAAAGTCAACAATTGTTTTAAATGATATAGGTACTTTCCAAAGCCCAACGACGTAGAGGTTTGTGGTATCTTGATAGCGGTTGCTCAAGGCACATGACTTGGGACATCAACAACTTTGCAACCCTATCAAGATATCATGAAGGTGGCACCGTCACCTTCGGAGATGACGCCAAGGGTAAAATCATTGGTATTGGTAATGTAAAGCTTGGCACTTCTCCTTTAATTGAAAATGTAGTTTTAGTAGACGGGCTCAAGCATAATCTCTTGAGCATTAGTCAATTATGTGATAAAGGATTTAATGTTATTTTGATGATATTGCTTGTAAAATAGTTGACAAAAATTCTAATGTTTGTGTATTTTCCGTTTTCGTGAAAGTAATGTATATATGATAGATATGCTAAATATGTCTTGTAATATAACATGTTTAAAAGCCCTCGATGACGACTCTTGGTTATGGCATAGGAGATTAGGCCACGTTTCATTTGACCATATTTCTAGGCTTAACTCTAAGGAAATGGTGAAGGGTATTCCTTCATTGAACTTTGAAAAGGACCGAGTTTGTGACGCATGTCAATTTGGGAAACAAACTAAGTCCTCATTCAAATCAATTAAGGATATCATGTCATCACGTCCATTGGAGCTAATCCACATGGATTTATTTGGCCCTACACAAACCAAAAGTTTAAGTGGGAGTAGATTTGCTTATGTTTTAGTAGATGATTTTTCGCGTTTTACTTGGGTTTATTTTCTTGAACACAAAAGTCAAACCTTTTCACATTTTCAAGCCTTTAAGAAAAGAGTTGAAAAGGAAAATGACTCCTCAATAATTAAAATAAGAAGTGATAGAGGAGGTGAGTTCATTAACCTTCCCTTTACCACTTTTTGTGAGGAACATGGAATAAAACATGAACTTTCTTGTCCTAGAACTCCACAACAAAATGGAGTAGTTGAGCGGAAAAATCGTACTTTACAAGAGATGGCTAGGACAATGTTAAATGAATATGGTCTACCACATTATTTGTGGGCCGAGGCCGTTCATACTTCATGTTACATTGCAAATCGTGTTTTCCTATGTAAAAATACTACTAAGACTTCTTATGAGATGTATTTTTCTAGAAAACCTAATGTTTCTTATTTCAAAGTGTTTGGTTGCAAATGTTTTGTTTTAAATACAAATATTAATTTGGGAAAATTTGATGCTAGATCATATGAGGCTATTTTTGTAGGTTACTCAAATACTAGTAAGGCTTATAGAGTCTTCAATAGGTCAACTTTGACTATTGAGGAATCTATTCATGTTAAATTTGAGGAATCTAACAAGTTTGTTAAGAATTGTGTAGAAATTGATGCTTTAGATGAAGGTTTGGAGAAAGTGACCTTGGAGGATGCTTCTACCATGGGAGACAAGCCAAAGGATGGTGATGGAAGTGAAGCCAAAGTGGAAGAGGCTCAAGGAAATGAACATCAAGCAAATGAAGAGGAGCCCTCTCAACCACTACCAAAGGATTGGAGATTCAATCCTCATCATCCCAAGGACCTCGTCATAGGTGAAGTATCAAAAGGGGTAACCACTCGCTCTAAGATTCAAGATTTTTGTGGTAATTTTGCTTTTATTTCACACATAGAACCTAAAAATGTCCTCGAGGCCGAGGCCGATTCATATTGGTTGCTTGCTATGCAAGAGGAGCTCAATCAATTTGAGCGCAACCAAGTATGGCATCTTGTTCCTAGGCCCCAAGATAGACCAACTATTGGTACTAAATGGATCTTTAAGAACAAGTTGGATGAATCGGGTAATGTAGTTAGAAACAAGGCTAGGTTAGTTGCCCAAGGTTACACTCAAATCGAGGGAATCGATTTTGAAGAAACCTTTGCACCCGTAGCACGGCTCGAAGCCATACGGATGACCTTAGCATATGCCTCATTTAAAGATTTTAAGTTATTTCAAATGGATGTAAAGAGTGCTTTTCTTAATGGTTATATTGATGAGGAGGTGTATGTTGAACAACCCCCCGGGTTTGTTGATCCTACACACCCTAATTATGTTTATAAATTAGATAAAGCACTATATGGTTTGAAACAAGCCCCTAGGGCTTGGTATGAAAGATTGTCTTCATTTTTGCTTTCAAATGATTTTAAGAAAGGAAAAGTTGATAAAACATTATTTACCAAACATATAGATCAAGATATCCTCATAGTTCAAATTTATGTTGATGACATTATTTTTGGATCTACTAATGTTTCACTTTGCAAGAATTTTGAGTCATGCATGAAAAAGGAATTCGAGATGTCTATGATGGGGGAGCTCAACTTCTTCCTTGGACTTCAAATCAAGCAACGTAGTGATGGGACATTCATCAACCAAGCCAAGTACACCAAAGAACTCATCAAGAGGTTCGGGCTTGAAGGATCCAAAGTAGCAAAGACTCCCATGGCAACCACTACGAAACTTGACAAGGACGAACAAGGTAAGGAAGTAGACATCAAATTATTTCGTAGCATGATTGGTAGTTTACTCTATCTTACGGCTAGTAGGCCGGATATAATGTTTTCCGTATGTTTATGTGCACGTTTTCAATCATGTCCTAAGGAATCACACTTAATAGCGGTAAAACGCATAATTAGGTATCTTAGGGGCACAATTGATTTAGGTTTGTGGTATCCGAAAACTAACCAATTTACCATGACTAGTTATTCGGATGCCGACTATGCCGGTTGTAGGGTAGATAGAAGAGCACAAGTGGCACTTGCCAATTCTTGGGCAATTGTCTTGTGTCTTGGTCTTCCAAGAAGCAAAATAGTGTAGCCCTTTCAACCGCCGAGGCGGAGTATGTAGCAGCCGGAGCTTGTTGTGCACAAGTACTCTGGATGAAACATACTCTTCTCGATTTTGATTTACATTTTGATCATGTTAAGATTTATTGTGATAATACTAGTGCTATTCACATGACCAAAAATGCTAATCAACATAGTAAAACCAAACATATAGACATTAGATATCATTTTCTTAGAGATCACTTTGAAAAAGGTGACATTGATATCGATTTTGTTTCCACAGATTTTCAACTTGCAGATATTTTCACAAAACTTTTAGATTATGCAAGATTTTCATTTATTTGTGGTGAATTGAATGTATGTAAGATTGATACTTAAAATATCTTAGTTTGTTTTGTTTTGGTTTCTAATATGTTTGTTTTGTTTTGTCTTAAAATTTTTTTTAACCCTTTTTGATGTATGACAAAAAGGGGGAGAAAATATATGGAGAAAATATATGTTGTTTGTTTTAAATTTTGTATTCCTTATGATAGTTTATTTTTGGTGATGATATTTTTCAATGCTTTATGTATGCTTACATAGTTGTTCATATTCATGTTAAATACATAGCATTGTTTAAGGGGGAGCTTTCCAAGCTCTTTCCTCCTTTATTTGTTTAATAACTCATATGTTTTGTCATCATCAAAAGGGGGAGATTGTTGGCCCAAGGTTACAATCAACCCATGTTTAGTATATTTTGATGATTACAAAACATATTAGTTATTTGTACTAATATAAATTGTTGTTTAAGTGTGTTTCAGGTTTATATATTAAAGAGATGAATTCTTCCCTAAAGGAAGGTACATTGGACTCAAGACAAGTCAAATTGGGCTCAAAGTACAATATTGAAGATCAAGTGAAGATAGCCCATCTTGAAGTCTTGAAGACCTAGAAGTTTGTAAGTTTAGTTTGTTAAAGATTGAATATGTGAAATTTGGCTCTAGGATTTGCACACACATTTTTTTTGAATGTTTCTATGTTTTTGAAAATGTTTATTTCTAAGTTTATGCCTTGGTTTATACATACATGTACTCAAAGCTTTATATCTTCAAAAACGTATTTAAAACATGTATATAAACAAAGTTCAGCATAACACTTAGTTCCAGAGTTTTTAAAAGATTTTTTACAAATTTTTCTAACTCAAAAATCTGCCCAGAAAAAGACTATTTCAGGCAGACCGGTCGACCGGCAGTCGACCGGCTGCTGTGTCCGGACATGCACAGGTTGTGCATGTCTGTCGGTCGACCGGACCAACAGACCGGTCGACCGAAAATAGATGTTTGCTCTCTGTATCTTTTCGGTCGACTGGGTCGGTCGACCGATAGAAGGAAACTGTGTTTCCTAATTGAGATCGGTCGACTGGCAGTCGACCGGAGCCCCAACGGCTCTTTTGCCAGCAGGGACCCGGTCGACCGGCAGTCGACCGGTAGGCCTGCAACAAGCCATAACGGCTCTTTCTTCTTTTGGAATTTCTGAAAAACTGTTTTTGGTTTTCTCTTTTACAGAGTTTTTAGGAGTTGTTGGGACTCTTTTTCTGATCAAATTAGCTGGAAAATCAGAGTTTTTAACCTATTCTCTCCCTATAAATAGTGGGGAATAGGCCTTAGTTATTTACCAAGAAAAATACAAGTTTTCATTGTTTTCAAGTGAAAGAGAAAAATAGTTTAAAGCTTTCATTTCCATTCTTTCAAATTGGTTTTTCAGTTGTTGTTTGATCTCTAATATCACTCTACAACTGAAGCTTTTCTCACCACACTTCATAGAGCCAAAAATTTCATATTCTTTCTATAGGTGAAGTTGTAAAAGAGTGAGAGTGTTTGTAAAAGAGTGTTGTGGTCTAGTTAAAGATCACTATTTGTAATCCTTGTTCTTGTGGAGACAAGCTCCTCGGTGGAGTTTCTTTGTAAGGTGAAGCTACGGGCTTGAGGTCATTGGAGGCCTAACTTGTACGGGATCCTAAGGGGATAGTGGAAACCCTTCACGGAGGTGAAGGCGGGGACTAGAGCAACGGGCTCGAACCTCGAAACAAATCATCCTTGTTTGCGATTGCCTTTGCGTTCTTCTTGCTTTCAATTTCTCTTGTTTTATATTGCCTTGAATTATTTGCTTGAGTAACTAACCCTCTACTTGTGGAATCTTGTGTTGCTATACTTGTTGTGTTACATTGTGAGCCTTTCATTTTCATCATCATACTTGGCATTGATCAATCACACCTCAATACAACACGGTTGCATTGCGCACCTCTAACCCATTTAAGGGGAATTGGGAGGAAGGAGTTCAGAACCTCGCAAGGGGTATTCGGCTCTTAGTCGTGTTTTTGAGAGATTGTTGCATCACTTATTTCATAAGTTTAAAAAGATCATTAGATTAGCAATTACACCTATTCACCCCCCCTCTAGGTGTATTTCAACTATCACCTCTCACTAGAGGGATACCAACAAATACAAGGAAGGTTACAACACTTGGTGGTCTCAACTACCACAAATCAATTTTCTCACAAAACAATGATTCTAATAGATAGGATAGATAGATAGCTCAAGTGTGAGAAAATAAAGAGTTTGAAAATCAAAATCACAAAAAAAAATACTTGGAAAAAATGCTAGATAAAGATGGAAATGAAGATCAAACCCATATCCCAAATACTCTATTTTTCTTTGATTTTTCCAACCCTTTAAAACAACCAAAAGATAAATCTTGTAAACCCAAAAACTCTTTTAAAACTTGTGGCTAAAACACTTAAGAAGATGGAAATTTTGGCTCTTGAAATTGTGAATGAAAACAGCCCAAGGGGATGGGTATATATAGCCCATTCCAAAAACTAGCCGTTGGGCCAAGACAGCAGAAAAAATCTGCTGTCGATCGACCGCTCAGTCGACCGGCCACGGTCATTTTTATGACCGTTGTGCCTCTAGTCGACCACCTGGTCGACCGAGCCTAGAAACAGAGAGCAACAGCTCTCTGGCAGTCGACCGCCCGGTTGACCGGGACTGGATACAGAGAGCAGCAACTCTCTGCCGGTCAACCCCCCGGTCGACCGGGGCCAGTTCCAGAGAGCAAAGCTCTCTGGTGGTCGACCGGGTCGGTCTACCGGCCTACCAGCCCAAGCTGCCGTGAACGTTTGTGCACGTCGGTCGACCGGACTGGTCGACCAACTTCTGCCTTGGTCGACCGGCAAAAGGCCAGGTCCAACTATTAATGGGATTAAAAACTTGTCTTTTTACCTTCTAAAAAATCCCATAAAATACACATAAATTTCACAAAAATAAGTTCTTTTAAGATCTTTGAATACCAAATATGTGTAACTAAAATTCACCACATATTACAAACAATTTGAACCATTTTGCGATATTGAAATTTGGCTTAAAACAAAAATCGGTATTTTCAAAACATGGATTTTTAAAGTGGAAAACCGTTTTGTCCAAAACTCATGTAAGTACAAAAACATGATATTGAAACAACTTTGAAACATATTGTATATGGATAGAATCCAATATACATGTAAAGATATCTATCTAAGTTTTTGATATGAAATCCAAAATCGGTTAAACTTATAAACCAAAGCCAATAAACTTGAAAACTTGTGTGTGTATGTGAACTTGAGCATATCAACACTATCTAATCTTTACACAAGATCTAAACACTAACTAACACACAAACCGAAGTCTTCTTGTCTCCAAGCCGACTCGATCAAAATGCGATCCAACGAGCTTGACTCTAACCAAGTGCTAGATGCTATCTTGACACCTGAGCTCTTGAATCTATATGTGAAAGCTCCAAAATATCTTTATTGAAGCTAATCACCTTTTAATATCTTGGTCAAATATCTGAAACTAAATATCACAAGATTATTAGTAAACTATAACTACATGAGTTAATAATCTTCAAAACTAGAGTGAAGGGCCTCTGGGCCAACAATCTCCCCCTTTTTGATGATGATAAAACTCATGGAGTTATATATGCATGGATTAAAGTTAAGCTTCATAGAAGCTCTCCCTTAACTCATGCATGTAATAAACATAAAGATATACAATGAATACTCAATATAAACATGCATAAGTGAAGAATGCTTCTCCCCTTTTGCATAAACAAAATCATATATGCTCGATACCAATTATAAAAATAAACATGCATATATGATATCAATTGTAAGTAATCATGTATAAACTCAATTTCTAAAAACATGCATAAAAAACTCAAAGTTATTCTTCCCCTTTTTCTAAACACTGCATATAAACTCAAAATCATTCTCCCCTTTTTGTCAATCATAAACAAAGGGGTGAAAATAAATCAAGCAATAAAGATATATATGCGATATACATTCATGAAGAGGAGAGATATTAAGTTAACTCCCCCTGCATACATGCATTTATGTAACGCCCCGATTCCACAGATACGGGGACGTCACTGCGACGTATATACGTAGGTCATAACTTGTCCCCACGTATACACGCTAAGCATAAAAGTACAACAGGAAACAGAGTACACGACAAAGCGTGGTATCCATACATATGCCAACACAAGAAGTACACATACAAAGTTATCACAGGATATTATAAAGTATTACACACTATATGTGTATTACATCATAACCAAGTCCAAAAGAAATATATACAAATATGTATACAAAAGCTCACAAGTAGAAGGAGGATCTCGTGAATCAAAAGGTAAGTCTGGCACGAAGGGACTGGAACTAGTCCGCCTGCTCGCTAAAGAAAGCCTGATCTTCGGTGGATGGCTCCACTTTGACCCAGGCCTCGGAATCTGAATGTGCAAATCCAAGGGATCAAGACATGTAACAATAACAAATACAGCCAAGTGGCTAAGGTACATGAATAAGGAAAACCGGAACAGTATAACGAATGTAAATCAACAAGTAGGGAAAATGTATAGAACTGAAGTCAGCATGAAATGAATGCATAGCTATGGTCTATTATTATTATTACTTGCTTTACTGTGATATCTAGCTATGTGACCCAGCGTCCCAGCACACATAGATCCATATCCTAGTAACTCAAGGTTGTTATTGGAAACAGCGGGGTATCGACGAACTATGTTTACAGTGGACCCCGTACATGCCCGGGATAACGGTCCAGGATTGTTCCGTTGCTTGGTGACGGAAGCCAGCCGCTAGGCTATTCAGGAGGGTCTTATGTATGCCCTTAGTCATGACTGATTCAGGAATAGGGAGCAAGCACTCCCCTCGGTCCCCTGGTGTACCGCAGGTTAGACCGGAATATGATTGTACAATATACCTACTACCACTGTAAACACGAACACGTATCGATATCCGCATATTTCCCCCGACCCATATGTAAATTGGTGCTTTTTATAGGAAAGTCAAGTGTATCATGCTTTGTTTTAAGAGATGGCATGATGGGTGGTGATATTTACTATTTACATGTCATGATACAAGAATATGCAATAACAAGTCATGAGGTAACAAGAGATACATCCATCCAGTAATAGGTCATGTAGAGCCAGTATTGAAGCATGAACAAGCAAGATATAATACACATGTAACAAGTATAAGAACCAAATTTAGAACAGAAATTAACTACGACACACAGTCAGAATTAGTCGACTAGGGGTAAGGGTTAGTCGACTAATAGGGGTCTCCAGTCGACTAACAGATATTTAAGTCGACTAAGTCTGTTGATACAGAAAGTTGGATTTCTGGTCCAGGGAGGATTAGTCGACTAGGAGGATTCAGGAGTCGACTAATAGGGATTTCCAGAGAGTTGAGATTTAGGTCCAGAAAAGATTAGTCGAATGATATTTGGGGTAAGTCGACTAATACTGTGTTTTCCAGAAAAGCTAAGTTTCAGCTAAGTGTTCTAGTCGACTAGCTCCTAGGGTAAGTCGACTAATACTGGGAAAAACAGTGACAGAACAGAATTTCTGGAAGTGTGTTTGATGGTCCAAATCATGATTTTTTGGTGACCTAGGTGTACAAGGAGTGTAGATACAAGTGTTCTAGGGCTAATTCAAGTCTTGGTGAGTGAAATACTTACTTGGAATCGTTAGATCGAAGCTTTACGAGTCCGGGAAGCGGGTAGTCGTCAAAGGCACCTATGAGATCCTTGGCGACGAAGTGAGCCACGATCCAAGCTTCAATTCAGTTGCTTGGGCTGGAGGGAAAGGTCTTGAAGTGTTCTTGGAGCTAGGGTTTAGGTTGAGGAAGAAGAGGGTTTGGTGAGAGCTTCTCCCACTTGTGTAGAAATGAGGAAGAAAAGGATTAAAGTGTAAAGGGAAAGTCTTATATAGGATTTGGGATTTTGCAAAGAGGGTGGAATTAAAGGAAATGAGAGGGGGTTTTGTGTAAATAGGGGGTGAGGTGAGTGTCCTTCTCCTTGGCCACTTGGCCGGCCAAGGGAGAGAGAGAGAATGAGTGGTGTTAGGTGGGGGTGAGTGGGAAATGAGGTGGAAAATGTGGAATTTGCAATTATTGAAAAAATGTCCAAAATTCAAGTATTTCGGAATGACCCGAAAATTTTACCAAAAATCAAGAATAAGATTTTAGGACTCATGGTGAAATTCGTTTGAAGAAATAATTTGTAGTTTTAAAATTAAAAATCCCGGAATCAGTCACCTGCCGACTCCGTTGGAATTTTCATAAATTCGTAAAATCTCCAGAAAAAGAGTGTAGGTTGAAAATATGATTCTAAGGAATAATGCCTAAAGGACCATCTAGAAATTCCTAACTGCTTGCGAGTTAAAAATCCTGGAATCGGTCAGCGGCACTGGCCGACACCGGTTTTGAAAATATTTAATTTAATTCAGGAAAATTCCAGAAAATCATATAAAATCCAAAGTATAGGAAAATGACATTTGGAACTGAATTCGGTCAAATATAGGAAGTAAATCGAAAAATACGATAGGGAAACTGAATACGCAACTAAGTACGTATTCCGGGAACGGGGTATTACAATCTACCCACCTTACAAAAATTTCGTCCTCGAAATTTCGTAAAGTGAAAGGGAACAGATAAATAAGGACAAGAAGGAAGATAACGGTAGATAAGAATAAGGATAAGAACAAGAATTGGAATAAGAAGGAAGAGTCTTACCAATCAAGTTGTGAAGAGATGAGGGTAACGCTCACGGATGACATCCTCTCGTTCCCACGTGGCCTCTCCTGGGGCATGCCTGTTCCAAGACACCAACACCAATGGTATAGCTCTGTTCTTCAATGCCTTGACACTCCTGTCCAAAATAGCCATCGGCTGCTCTTGATATGATAAATCCGGTTGTAGTTCCAGTTCGGAATGATCCAGAATATGACTATCATCTTTCACATACTTCCTCAGCTGTGACACGTGGAAAACATTGTGAACTCCGTCCAAAGATGGCGGTAATGCCAATCTATAAGACACATCTCCCACTCGATCCAAAATCTCAAATGGGCCGATATATCTCGGACTAAGCTTCCCACGAGTACCAAACCGGATTACTCCTTTGGTAGGTGATATCTTCAGGAGTACATGATCTCCGGTCTGGAATTCCAATGGCCTTCTCTGTGTGTCAGCCCAACTCTTCTGCCGACTCTGCGCTGCCCTGAGGTGATCTCTGATAATCCTGACCTTGTCTGTTGTCTGAATCAGAATCTCTGGCCCCAAAAGTCTTCTCTCACCGACTTCATCCCAACAAATCGGTGATCTGCACTTCCTCCCATACAATGCTTCAAAAGGTGCCATTTTGATACTTGCTTGATAACTGTTATTATAAGAAAACTCCGCCAAGTGAAGATGGTCTTCCCATGATCCCTGGAATACAATCATGCAGGCCCTCAACATATCCTCAAGAATCTGGATAGTCCTCTCAGATTGTCCGTCTGTCTGAGGATGATATGATGTACTGAATTTCAGACGAGTCCCTAGACTTTCTTGGAGACTCTCCCAGAAATGAGATCTGAATCTGGTGTCTCGGTCTGATACAATACTAACAGGAACTCCATGTAGACGAACTATCTCCTTCAAGTACTTGTCTGCCAAGACCTCTGTTGACTGTCCCACCCTGAATGGTATAAAGTGAGCTGACTTGGTGAGACGGTCAATGATTACCCACACAGCATTATTACCTTTAGGACTTCGAGGCAATGCCGTAACAAAATCCATGGTAATGTGCTCCCACTTCCACTCGGGAATCGGTAAAGGTTGTAGAAGTCCCGCCGTCCTCTGATGCTCAATCTTAACCTGCTGACAAACCAAGCACTTGGCAACAAACTGGGCTATCTCCCTCTTCATGGCATTCCACCAAAACTGCTTCTTCATATCCTGATACATCTTGTTTCCCCCCGGGTGTATGGAATATGCTGAACTGTGAGCTTCCGCCAAAATCTTCTGCCGAACTTCTCCTTGGGGAACACAAAGCCTGCTACCAAAATATAAGGCACCATCCGGACGAATACTGATATCAGTCCTCAATCCTGCCTCTACCTGAGCTCGGAACTGCTGCAATCTGGGGTCTTCCTTCTGAGCTTCCTTGATCTCATCTATTAATGTTGACTGAATCTGCAAAGCCATGAGCTGTCCTGCCTCCTCAGTCTCCCGAACCAACATCAGGTCCAATTTGATAATATCCTGAATCAACTCCTTCTGCTGAGTGATTTGGACAAGCACCCTATTCTCTGGCATCCTGCTCAGTGCATCAGGTACTGTATTGACCTTGCCTGGATGGTATTGCAAGTCAATATCATAGTCCGCCATCAGCTCCAGCCACCGCCTCTGCCTCATGTTCAACTCCTTCTGTGAGAAAATATACTTGAGGCTCTTGTGATCCGTGTATATCAACACCTTATCTCCCAGAAGATAATGCCTCCAGATCTTCAATGCAAATACCACAGCTGCTAGCTCCAAGTCATGAGTTGGGTAATTCCGCTCATGAGTCTTCAGTTGCCTAGATGCATATGCTATAACATGATCATGTTGCATAAGCACACACCCCAGGCCTTTCCCTGATGCATCACTGAATATGACCATCCCTCCTCTCCCTGAGGGAGTCTTCAAGATCGGAGCTGAAATGAGTCGCTGCTTCAACTGCTCAAATGCCAAAGCACATTCTTCTGTCCATATGTACCTCTCTCCTTTCCGGGTGAGCTTGGTCAACGGAGCTGCAATCCTAGAGAAATCCTGGACAAAGCGCCTGTAATATCCGGCTAGCCCAAGAAAACTCTTAATCTCAGTCACCGTCTCCGGAATAGGCCAATCCTTCACTGCTTGGACCTTGCTGGGATCCACCGAGATTCCTTCTGCTGAAACAATGTGCCCAAGGAAGGCTATACTATCCAACCAGAAGTCACACTTGCTCCTCTTGGCATGAAGCTGCTCCTGCTGGAGGGTCTGCAACACAATCCTCAAGTGTTCTGCATGCTCCTTGTTGTTCTTGGAATAGATCAAGATGTCATCTATGAAGACAACAACGAACTGATCTAGGTAGGGCGAGAACACTCGGTTCATCAAATCCATGAAAACTGCAGGGGCATTGGTGACTCCGAAAGGCATAACTAGGAATTCATAGTGGCCATAACGGGTCCTGAATGCCGTCTTCGGGATATCCTCTGTCTTCATCCTTAGCTGATGGTACCCTGACTGCAAATCCAACTTAGAGAATACCCGGGCTCCATGAAGCTGATCAAACAAATCATCAATCCTTGGCAAGGGATACTTGTTCTTGATGGTAACCTTGTTCAATTCCCTGTAATCAATACAAAGCCTCTTACCACCATCCTTCTTGTTCGCCAAAAGCACTGGAGCTCCCCATGGTGAAGCACTTGGCCGAATCAATCCCTTGTCTGAGTATTCCTGCAGCTGCTTCTTCAGAATCTCTAACTCCGTCGGTGCCATCCTGTACGGAGCCTTAGATATAGGAGCTGTCCCAGGCACAGTATCAATTGAGAACTCGATCACCCTTTTTGGTGGCAGTCCTGAGATCTCAGCAAACACTCCTGGAAATTCATCCCACACCGGTACTCCTTTCTGAACCTCTGAAGTAGTCAACCGAGTCTTTCTCTTGGTAGACTTCACCTCACCACAAAATTGAAATTCCGGTTGGCGGGGAATCCTGAAAATAATCTTCTTCTCCCTACAGTCAATAACTGCATGGTACTGACTGAGCCAGGTCATGCCTAAGATTACGTCGTACCCTTTAGTGTCTAGCACGAGCATATCTATGGCCAAGGTCTTATCACAAAGTTCCACTGGACAATCAGCACAAACCCTAGAAGACATGACTACTCCATTCCCAGTACTAATCTCCCATTTGTGGTCTAACACTTTAACAGGTATAGAATGTAATGCCACAAAATGATCTGAGATAAAACAATGCGAAGCACCGGAATCAAAGAGGGCTAAAACAGGTTGAGAATGCACTCTGATATTACCTGTTATCACCTCCTCAGAAGTCTCAGCTTCCACCTCCGTCAAGTTGTAGGCTTGACCTCTTCCACGCCCTGCTGCTGTCCTAGCTCCCCTCTGGACTGGGCGAACAACATGCTGTGGAGGAAGGGGAAGAGCTCTCCTCATCACTGGTCCCTGATTCCTCTGCCCAAGTGGCCCTGGAAGTGCTCTCTGTCCATTGGGTCCTGGAAGTGCTGGCAAAGCTTGACCGGCTATCCCCATCCTTCTGTGCGGACAGGCTTCTATAGAATGATCCCTGGATCCACACACCAAACACAATCCATTTGCCCTACGGCAATTCTGACGAATGTGGCCCGGTTTCTGACAATAACTGCAGAAGGCCGATGGTTGGCCCGCCTGGTAAGGAGCTGGTCTGAATTGCTGCCTCATCTGCACCTTCGCTGCTCTGAATGGGCCTCCTCTCCCCATTGGTGGAAACGGCCTCTTCATGGCCTGGTTCCTCATCTGATCCTCTTGCTTCTTCTCCAACCCACGCTCCACTTCCCGAGCTATGGTAAGAACCTCTGAATAAGTCTTCAGCTGTTGGGGCATTAAGAACATCTGAATGTCCATCTGCAAGCCCTGCTGGAACCTGCTCGCCCGCTTCTCCTCGTCCTTTACCATGTACGGGGCAAAGCGGCTCAGTCTGAGAAATTCCGCGGCATACTCGTCCACGGACCTACTCCCTTGCTGAAGCCTGATGAACTGCTCTTCCATGTCCTTCTGTGCAGTAGCTGGGAAGAATCTGGCATAGAAGCTCTTGGAGAATGTGTCCCAGGTGACAGGCTTCTCCAGTCTGGCCTCTTCAGCAAGCCACCAAGTTCTAGCAACATCTTTCAACTGAATCTTGGCGACCTCAACTTGGTTCTCCTTCGGTACTCTGGCCGCATTCAGCAGATCTGTGGTATCTGTC
Organism: Agave tequilana; assembly: GCA_038442645.1. Classification (NCBI taxonomy): domain Eukaryota; kingdom Viridiplantae; phylum Streptophyta; class Magnoliopsida; order Asparagales; family Asparagaceae; genus Agave; species Agave tequilana. The sequence goes on along the minus strand of JAVJIF010001040.1, from coordinate 419,598 downwards.
AACCACTGTTCAGCATCCAAGGGCTTCTCTTCTCCCGTGAAGATGGCTGGTTGCAGCCGCCTGAAGTCCGATACATTTCCGGCCTCTGATCCTTCGGTGCTGCCAATTCTTGCCTGAGGAGTTCAGTCTGCTGCTGCTGGTTTTCCATCATGGTCTGAATGACCTTCAGAATATCCACATGGTCTCCAGTGGGTCCATTCGACGCTTGCCCGGAGTTGTTACGTCCCGTCCTCCTCTCCATACCGATTGGTAAAAGACAACTGGAATTGGAAAAACGGAAGGAGTTTAGGACACAAGGGAGGGAATCAAGGAAGGAATCAAGAAGGACTTAATAACTTTGTATATTGTAGTTGGCATTAGCAAATTACTAGAATTTGCTGCTTGATTGTACTTTAGGTTTGAGAGCCTAGGCTCTGATACCAACCTGTAACGCCCCGATTCCACAGATACGGGGACGTCACTGCGACGTATATACGTAGGTCATAACTTGTCCCCACGTATACACGCTAAGCATAAAAGTACAACAGGAAACAGAGTACACGACAAAGCGTGGTATCCATACATATGCCAACACAAGTACACATACAAAGTTATCACAGGATATTATAAAGTATTACACACTATATGTGTATTACATCATAACCAAGTCCAAAAGAAATATATACAAATATGTATACAAAAGCTCACAAGTAGAAGGAGGATCTCGTGAATCAAAAGGTAAGTCTGGCACGAAGGGACTGGAACTAGTCCGCCTGCTCGCTAAAGAAAGCCTGATCTTCGGTGGATGGCTCCACTTCGACCCAGGCCTCGGAATCTGAATGTGCAAATCCAAGGGATCAAGACATGTAACAATAACAAATACAGCCAAGTGGCTAAGGTACATGAATAAGGAAAACCGGAACAGTATAACGAATGTAAATCAACAAGTAGGGAAAATGTATAGAACTGAAGTCAGCATGAAATGAATGCATAGCTATGGTCTATTATTATTATTACTTGCTTTACTGTGATATCTAGCTATGTGACCCAGCGTCCCAGCACACATAGATCCATATCCTAGTAACTCAAGGTTGTTATTGGAAACAGCGGGGGTATCGACGAACTATGTTTACAGTGGACCCCGTACATGCCCGGGATAACGGTCCAGGATTGTTCCGTTGCTTGGTGACGGAAGCCAGCCGCTAGGCTATTCAGGAGGGTCTTATGTATGCCCTTAGTCATGACTGATTCAGGAATAGGGAGCAAGCACTCCCCTCGGTCCCCTGGTGTACCGCAGGTTAGACCGGAATATGATTGTACAATATACCTACTACCACTGTAAACACGAACACGTATCGATATCCGCATATTTCCCCGACCCATATGTAAATTGGTGCTTTTTATAGGAAAGTCAAGTGTATCATGCTTTGTTTTAAGAGATGGCATGATGGGTGGTGATATTTACTATTTACATGTCATGATACAAGAATATGCAATAACAAGTCATGAGGTAACAAGAGATACATCCATCCAGTAATAGGTCATGTAGAGCCAGTATTGAAGCATGAACAAGCAAGATATAATACACATGTAACAAGTATAAGAACCAAATTTAGAACAGAAATTAACTACGACACACAGTCAGAATTAGTCGACTAGGGGTAAGGGTTAGTCGACTAATAGGGGTCTCCAGTCGACTAACAGATATTTAAGTCGACTAAGTCTGTTGATACAGAAAGTTGGATTTCTGGTCCAGGGAGGATTAGTCGACTAGGAGGATTCAGGAGTCGACTAATAGGGATTTCCAGAGAGTTGAGATTTAGGTCCAGAAAAGATTAGTCGACTGATATTTGGGGTAAGTCGACTAATACTGTGTTTTCCAGAAAAGCTAAGTTTCAGCTAAGTGTTCTAGTCGACTAGCTCCTAGGGTAAGTCGACTAATACTGGGAAAAACAGTGACAGAACAGAATTTCTGGAAGTGTGTTTGATGGTCCAAATCATGGTTTTTTGGTGACCTAGGTGTACAAGGAGTGTAGATACAAGTGTTCTAGGGCTAATTCAAGTCTTGGTGAGTGAAATACTCACTTGGAATCGTTAGATCGAAGCTTTACGAGTCCGGGAAGCGGGTAGTCGTCAAAGGCACCTATGAGATCCTTGGCGACGAAGTGAGCCACGATCCAAGCTTCAATTCAGTTGCTTGGGCTGGAGGGAAAGGTCTTGAAGTGTTCTTGGAGCTAGGGTTTAGGTTGAGGAAGAAGAGGGTTTGGTGAGAGCTTCTCCCACTTGTGTAGAAATGAGGAAGAAAAGGATTAAAGTGTAAAGGGAAAGTCTTATATAGGATTTGGGATTTTGCAAAGAGGGTGGAATTAAAGGAAATGAGAGGGGGTTTTGTGTAAATAGGGGGTGAGGTGAGTGTCCTTCTCCTTGGCCACTTGGCCGGCCAAGGGAGAGAGAGAGAATGAGTGGTGTTAGGTGGGGGGTGAGTGGGAAATGAGGTGGAAAATGTGGAATTTGCAATTATTGAAAAAATGTCCAAAATTCAAGTATTTCGGAATGACCCGAAAATTTTACCAAAAATCAAGAATAAGATTTTAAGACTCATGGTGAAATTCGTTTGAAGAAATAATTTGTAGTTTTAAAATTAAAAATCCCGGAATCAGTCACCTGCCGACTCCGTTGGAATTTTCATAAATTCGTAAAATCTCCAGAAAAAGAGTGTAGGTTGAAAATATGATTCTAAGGAATAATGCCTAAAGGACCATCTAGAAATTCCTAACTGCTTGCGAGTTAAAAATCCTGGAATCGGTCAGCGGCACTGGCCGACACCGGTTTTGAAAATATTTAATTTAATTCAGGAAAATTCCAGAAAATCATATAAAATCCAAAGTATAGGAAAATGACATTTGGAACTGAATTCGGTCAAATATAGGAAGTAAATCGAAAAATACGATAGGGAAACTGAATACGCAACTAAGTACGTATTCCGGGAACGGGGTATTACAATTTATATGAAAGAGATGACTAAACTCTAACCACATAAAGCATAATATGCAATGTATAAAATGAGATGTGAAGCTCCTACTACACACGTGTACTACATACCAAAAAAAGGTCAATCACTTCAATATAAAATACACTCAACATGAATTTATATATAGAGAAGATGTTAAGCTTCTCTTGCATATAAGCAATACATATCAAAACAATACCAATTGAAAATATATCAATTTAAGATAAAGGTATATATCAAAACATTTTGATACCAAATTATGATACCAATTGAAAATAAACAAAAAATTTTTAAGATACCAATGGAAAATATCTTGTATATATTTGATATCAATAGAAAATGAAAAATAGTATGTTTTTAATACCAATTGAAAAGTATATATTGTAAATATTGATACCAATTGTAAATAAACCAAATTGAAAGTATGTTATAATTTTGATACCAATTGAAAGTAAGAACCAATTTTAAGTTGATACCAATTATAACTAAAAACTAAATTTTTGGATAAACAAATCAATTGCAAGTAAAAACAAATTGAAAATGCAAACCAAATTGTAGGTAAATACAAATCATTTTGCAATAAGGATACCAAATTGAGATTAATACTAAATTAAGATTGTTGATACCAATATTGAAAAATTTTAGCATACACCAATACAAAGTATATTTCATCATAAAGAATGGGAGTAAGATACCAATTTGAAAATGAAACCGATTGAAAGACAAAACATGAATTTTCTCCCCCTTTATGAAGTACCAATAAAATCATGCATAAGCTTGTGTAAGATATCAATTGAAAAATAATTATCATTAAGGACTAAATCAAGCTTAGCATAAATATAATTTGTGCTTTAAGATGTGAAGATATAGTAAGCACAATCAAATCACATATATATTTATGAAAATAAAAATACCAATCGAAATTGATACTATTTAAAGTTTTGAAGCATACATATATAGAAAACATAAAATATGAGTATACAAAAAAATTATCAATGTTGATACCAATTGAAAACATAATGAGGGTCAAGTGTATAACTCATAATTATCTCCCTATTCATGCACATGTTTAAAGATTTTCAATTTAGAGCACACAAGACATGATCGCCCATCCAACCGCCTTTTGATGGCAGTAGTTTTCAAAAATAGGATTTAAAAATAGCTTAACAAGTTTGAAAAACACTACCAATTGAAGAATAAAGACTAGTTTAAGGATAATATTTGAAAACTAGTACGAAATCCTTCAAGAAAGGAATAAAATATAAATATATTCCATGAAAAACATGTAAGTCACACGATCATCGACACTCAAGGTCTATAAAACACATATATGAAACTCATGAAAACAAAAAATCATGAGTAAATAAGAATAATGTGAGTGTAAGAGTCATGTAATCACAAAATCATGGGAATAGGCACTTAAGCTCAATATGAAATTCCTTTATAAACATGAAAAACATGAAAATTTTAATTTTCATAAAAATAATACTAACTCCAAGACATATGTATGTTTTGTCTAAATCTAAAGGTATACATACACATCCCTAAACACAAATAGTCCATAATAAAAATTTACATGAAAGGCAAATGACTCAAGGGTATACATGTATATCTAAAGTTTTAAACAAAATTAACATATACATGAAGCTAAACATATTAAAACATGTACAAAAATAGAGAATACAAGTTGAAATGCATAAATCATCAAAACTAGGCTACACTAGTACATCTAATGGGTACAAATGAGAAATTAAGCACAAACATATAATAATCAATTTGTGGCTCACTAGTTGTACAAGTATATACACAAGTTTTAATGAAAGTTACATTTAAACATGTAATCAAAACATGAAGCATAAAACAAAATATAAACTAATTTGATCATTAGGCTAAATGCACATATTTAGAACTATGATATACACAATAATTAAATTAAAGAGAGAACACAAAAATAATAATTCATATAAATATGGGTGTATCTCAAATACTATATATGTATGTTATAAGTCTAATTATCATGGCATATAGCATAATGAGCATTTAAAACATGACATGCTATAAATTAATAATCTAAAAGCATGTAAACATAAATAAGGAGTTAGAGATAGTTACTAAAACCAAGAGGGCTCATCTCTTTACCTCCAAATCATGGTGGTCCCCCACCAAACTCCCCTTGAGAGTGATCCATTCAAAAGTGTCACCATATAGCTCGGAACGCATTCACCTCAAGGCACCAACACTCTCACGTCAAGCGAGAGTCCACACCTACGTCAAATACAATAGGGGTGGATTTTGGTACCCATACTCTGTTGGGTCTTTAGGGGTTAGCACCGTTCCTAACCCAAACAAATCTATTTGCAAAATTTGAATCATTAATTCTATCAAAACAAAATTTTGTAAGGTGGCCCTTTCGTCCACAATGTGTACAAGTGTACACATGAGTATACTTTGGATCATGTGTGTGAGCATGATGAGCATGTGTATGCCGTGTATGGTGTGCATGCATGTGACGAACATGTTTCTTACGAAACATGGATTCCAACCGTGTGTGGTTCATGGCACATTAGCTCAAAGTGAAGCCCAAACAATCAACACTTTTCTTCAATACACAAATATCATTTTTAACACTTGAAGATAAAGTGGAGCATGCAATAGGAGTGCTTGATGGTGAAGCATGGTAAACATGTGAATCTAAATCATTTTTCAAAGATTTATTTTCATTAGAAATCAAATCCAATTCTTTTGAAATAGAAATAATTTTGTTTTTCAAAGATTGGTTTCTTTTAACACAAAATCAAGTTTTGAAGATATAACTTCATTTTTCTTCAAAACTTCATCACAATCATTTTTATTTTTTAAGATTTTATTTTCATTTAAGGCAAGATCAAGTTGGAATTTTAATAAGACCATTTCATTTGAAATCTCATTCCTTTCTTGCAATGCACTATCAAGTTTCAAAAACAAATCCTTATTTTCTTTATTTAATTTAAAGGTTTTCTTTTTCAAGAGTTCGTATTTTTGTAAAAGGTTTTTACAAACAAGAGGTAGTTCTTCATTTAAAGCGTCGGCATCAACATAATCATCACCGGAAGAACTAGCACTATCATCTAGTTGAGTTTTTGAATTTACTTCAAGGGAGTCATTCACTTGGATCACGTAGCAATGTTGGTCGGACTCATCTCCACTAGTTTTCTACTTCACAATGTTTGGCGTTTGAAACTTTAGAGAGGTCAACGTGTTCTACACTGCAAAGGCGGAATCACAATGAGAAACCATACACCTAGAGGGGGTGAATAGGTGTAAGGCTAATCTAATGACAAATGATGCAGAATTAAAAACTAATTGCAACACACTTAGTGTAACCAAAGAGTGTAGCCGAATTCCTGGTGAAGGGCTTTGGACTATCTCCTCTAAATTCCGCTAAATAAAAGTTGAGATGTTATTTGAAGCTCTCTTGGTTGAACACAAGTATGGGCACAATCAAAACCAAGCATATAAATGATATGAGCAATATGATGCAATGCACAATAATAGAGAGAGTTTAGAGATAGTGGATCAATCGCAAACACAAAGATATGTTTCGAGGCTCAAGCCACTGCTCTACATCCCGCCTTCACACAGAAGGATTTCCACTATATTGTCAACACAAGACTTCCCACACAGGGAACTTCCACTAAGGATTTGGGTAATACAAATTTGGAGTACACAACTCCTCTCTCAAATAATACAACCTCTACACAAGAGGGAAGGCTCAACAACAATCACCTCTGCACTTAGAGAGATGAGCACTTAACCAAAGCAAGATCAACCTCTCACTAGAGGGACAAGGCTCAAAGCTAAACAATTTTCTCAATCACCTCTACACTTAGAGGGATACCAACACAATCAAACACAACCTCTACTATCACCTCTCACTAGAGGGATACCAACAAATACAAGGAAGGTTACAACACTTGGTGGTTTCAACTACCACAAATCAATTTTCTCACAAAACAATGATCCTAATAGATAGGATAGATAGATAGCTCAAGTGTGAGAAAATAAAGAGTTCGGAAATCAAAATCACAAAGAAAAATACTTGAAAAAAATGCTAGTTAAAGATGGAAATGAAGATCAAACCCAATATCCCAAATACTCTATTTTTCTTTGATTTTTCCAACCCTTTAAAACAACCAAAAGATAAATCTTATAAACCCAAAACTCTTTTAAAACTTGTGGCTAAAACACTTAAGAAGATGGGAATTTTTGCTCTTAAAATTGTTAATCAAAACAGCCCAAGGGGATGGGTATATATAGCTCATTCCAAAAACTAGCCGTTGGGCCTAGACTGCAGAAAAAATATGCTGCCGATCGACCGCCCGGTCGATCGACAACGGTCATTTTTATGACCGTTGTGCCTCCGATCGACTGCCGGTCGACCGGGCCTGAAAAGAGAGAGCAGCAGCTCTCTGTCGGTCGACCGCCTGGTCGACCGAGACTGGATACAGAGAGCAGCAACTCTCTGCCGGTCGACTGCCCGGTCGACTGGGGCCAGTTCCAGAGAGAAAAGCTCTCTGGTGGTCGATCGGCCTCCTAGCCCAAGCTGCCATGCACATTTGTGCACGTCGGTCGACCGGACTGGTCGACCGACTTTTGCCTCGGTCGACAGGCCGGTCGACCGGCAGAAGGCCAGGTCCAACTATTAAGGGATTAAAAACTTGTCCTTTTACCTTCTAAAAAATCCCATAAAATGCACATAAATTTCAAAAAAAAATAAGTTCTTTTAAGATCTTTGAATACCAAATATATGTGACTAATTTTCACCACATATTACAAACAATTTGAACTATTTTTGTGATATTGAAATTTGGCTTAAAACAAAAATCGGTATTTTTCAAACTTGGATTTTTGAAGTGGAAAACCTTTTTCTCCAAAACTCATGTAAGTATAAAAATATGATATTGAAACAACTTTGAAGAATATTGTATATGGATAGAATCCAATATACATGTAAAGATATCTATCTATATTTTTGACATGAAATCCAAAATCGGTTAAACCGAAAAACTAAAACCAATAAACTTGAAAACTTGTGTGTTTATGTGAACTTGAGCATATCAACACTATCTAATCTTTACACAAGATCTAAATGCTAAACTAAAACACAAACCGAAGTCTTCTTGTCTCCAAGCTGATTCGATCCAAACGCGATCCAACGAGCTTGACTCCAACCGAGTGCTAGATGCTATCTTGACGAGCGAGTTCCTTTATCTACATGTGAAAGCTCCAAAACACCTCTGTTGAAGCTAATCACTTACTAATGTCTTGGTCAAATATCTGTAACTAAATATCACAAGATTATTAGTAAACTATAACTACATGAGTTAATCATCATCAAAACTAGAGTGAAGGGTCTCTGGGCAAACAAAAGGGACCTTACAAAAAGGAATTACAACCACTAGGAGTACACAACTCCCTAACTCAATCCTCTCTACCAGAGGCAACACAAAGCCAATTGAGATAACAAGCTCTGGGTTATCAGAAATCACAAAAACTCTATTTGCAACTCTCTTACAAAACCCTATAAAGTAAAATGTAAACTTGAAGCTCAAAGATGTAAGTGAGAGTGAAAATCAAAAAAGAGAGATTTTAGGAGCAGAAAAACTCAATTAAAACTTTAAAAATAAGAGCACAAAAGAAAGCTTGAAACTTTTTCTCTTTGGAAGCAAAAACTAGATTTCAATAAAATATTTTATTGTGAAATATTCAATCCCAATGACCCTTTATATAGATTTTAGAAAAACACTTTTAGAATAATTTTACCAGGTCTAAAATGGAAGAAATTGAGTCTAGAAATTTAGCTTTTCACGTTTTAAAAGAAACATGTATAAAAACAGATTTAAAAGAACTGGTCTTTACTGCCAATCTGGCAGTCTGTCGGTTGACTGGCTGATCGACCGACCATTCAAAAAAAATTTGACCGTTGGCTCTCAGTCGACCGTGTGTAACCGAGACCAAACTAGTTACAGTCGGTCGACCGCTCGGTCGACCGCAATAAGGGACCGGTTGACCGTTAGTCGACTGGGAATGTGCACAACATGCACACTCTAATTGCCAGAGATTCAGTCAACCAAACAGTCGATCATTCTGGCCTGTAATAGGAACGGTCGACCACCAGGTTGACCGACCTAGACCAAAAACGGGTCAAATAATTTTTGAAGATAAAGAAAATTTTCAAATAATTTTTGTTTGAATTTTGGAAGAGAGATAACATGTATAGCCATGAGATACAAGTTCTAAACTGAGATAAAAATTTTTAAGAAAATGTGGAATAAGTATCAAAACCAAACATGTCAAAACCATACTTTTGCAAACGTGCATTTTTGTGTATGTATATCTTTGAGCTTCAAATCTATATTCTACTTTTTAACAAACTAGATTCTTACAAGGTTTATATTGACTGTAAGAATCTTTAAGCGGACTTCTCTGATAGCAACGTTTGAGTACTTTGAGCTACAATCCGTACTTGATTAACCTTGAGTCATCAACACCTTCCTTTAAAGGAAGAAACCTGTTAGATCTTCTTTGAACCCGGAAACACACTCTTGAACTTGATTAGTTTCAAATAACTTCGTATGCTTTGTTATTATCAAAACACAAAACTGGAGATTGGAACCTTTGGGCCAACACTCATTAGGTCGCTTCCTGACGACCCTGGATTCGCACGTCCAGATACTGGATGTTTCATGTTTTGATCAGGTATTAGGAGAGGATCACAGGCATCTTGAGGAGCAGGAGTTCTCTCTTACTCGATCATCTTTTCTCAGTTTTTTTTGCCTCTTCTTTATTTCATTGCTTTCATGATTCTATGCATTGGACTCATACTTGTTCTATTCATTTATTTATCTGTTATCATGTGTGGATGTTTATATATGACATTGTAGTGATGTTGATTTACTATAGTGATTATATAGCTTGTTCAGGTTACTTTAGGCTTAGCGTATATGCGTGGGGTATTTTACTTACGTATATACGTCGTCGACTCTCGCCGCGACTCCGTTTCCACGTATTTGGGAAGCGGGGCGTGACACCTTTTAGCACTGCGACCATGGTCGCAGACAATATAATATAACCTCCAATCTTATATCACGACTGTGACCCTAATCGCATTCCTTATTCACATAGAAATAATAGACAAAAATATGCTATCATTCAGCATTGCAACTACAGTCGCTGTTCTTAATTCGTATGCCATATGTAACATAATTTTGATCGTTTATAAAATACAATAAAAGTCGCGGACCTAGCAACAATCAGACTTAACAATGTAGATTAGCCCTGCGATCGTGAGAGCAGTCCGCGTATATTACATCTTATAAAATACTATATTAATTATTCTGACCTAATTGAAGTAATTAATATTCTATCTATCATGATGCTGCAACAGTCTCAAAAAAAGAGGTGCACTAAAATTAATCTCGATAAAGGAAAGATGTGCACTATACGAAATCTAAATATACAGAAAAAATACTCTATAAAAAGCTAATTTGTAGTTTACATAATAAACCTCTGTAAAAAAGGGAACTCTTCGGATTCTCACGCCAAAACTGCTTCAAATAAATATTTAATTTCTTTTTATCACTTCTTCGAAAACTCAACAGTCACCTATATCACTTATTATTACTATCATGTCATTTCACGGTATTGGCCTTTTTATAGTGCTTGTAACTAATATATTATCTCATATCTAAAAAAGATATTTGTGCTATTCTTTTTCAATTTGATTTTCAACCTTTCTGAAACAATTTATTCGTTAATCATGTCTTCCCCATCTTCTTCCTCTGAACACTCAGATTTAAACTTCAATCATTCTCTCACCAGTCCTCTTTCTACAAGAAATTCTAGTGAATTTGATAGCAGTCTGAACTTCACTCTTTTTGACATCTCACTACATCAAATAATATTTTATATGATCCTCCTCTTCATGAGGATGATAAAGTTTTCATGGGGCGTAGTGAGGAGGAACTTATTTCTCTGCTACTTTACAAAGATATGCTTAATGAAAGCATATCCTCTGATGCTGAGGCATGCTTTCTTTCAGCATATCCTCTGTAGGTTCTTCTCGATACCCATCAAAAGAAGAGCTTGATATAGATGATCCATTCTGGGAGTTTATAAACGAGCCAAAGTACCCTCAAATAGAGAAAGAAATCGAAGAGGACAGCGAGCCGGTCGACGAGGGAGAAGATGAAATAAATAATAAACAGGAAGATAAGGAGAATGAAGACAACAAATCTGCTTATGATGTTGATGACGACGAGTACTAGGATTTTCTGCTTTTCTGATATTCACCTTATTTTTGTCTTCTTTTAAAAGTTTTTAATATTCTTTTTTATAAGTTCTCTTTCTGACCAAATTATGTTATAAATAAAATTTGCTTCAATCTAAAAAATAATCTTCCATATTTTTAAATAAATGTAAAGTATGTTTCTTTCATGCATCGCAGTAATCACAGGAGTTCTGAGTGATTTTCTTAATACTGCTACAATGGTCGCGGACCTAATATATTGCACGCAAAAATTATTATCATACAATGAGAAATATAATGATTTACTAAAGAAAAATGTAAGTCTTTTATTAAGAAGTTAAATATGGTCGCACTCTGTAAATCTAAAAATATAGTTATTATCTGCGACCATAGTCATGATACTCAGATAATAATTACTCTCAACTAATAAAACTATAAATCTAAATATATATTTATTATTTTTGCATCTCAACTGCGATCATGGTCACAGTACTCAGATAATAATTACTCTCAACTAATAGAATTATGATTATGGTCGCATTATATAATTAACTATTTTTATGCATTAAACTGTGACCACGGTTGCCGTCCTGACAAAAATAGTTTGATCTTTGAGCATTCAATCAAGTTAAAAACAGTAACCATCGTCGCAGTCCAAAGTTAACTATGTAAACATATGATACTACGATCATGATCGCAATCCTCTAAAATCAGTATATTTCATTGTATATCACAAATTAAAAAACTCCGACTACGATCGCAGTGTGTAACACATACAAAGTTCTTCTCATGCGTGAAAAAGAGACAAACAGCCATAGTGAATAACAAATATATAAAATCATAAGTAAACTCCGACTATGGTCACATTCCTATTCAGTTGGTCGTATATAAAATCATAAGTAACTTGCGACTATAGCCGCATTCCTATTCAGTTGGTCGCAGTTATAAAGATAATTGTGACAATATTGGCTAATGTCACAAATATAAAAATAATAATAAACCAGATACAATCCTATATATAATTGTAGACTGTGACAAAGGTCGCTTTTAAAACTATTGAAAAATTATTTTATTGACCACTACAAGCTTAGTCGCATTCCTGAAATCCATAATATCTGCATAAAAAAAAATTAATGAAGAAGTATTCAAATTTGTTTTGTGATTTGATGAAGTTGCACTTGAAGAAACCTGTTTCAATTCAGTTGGTCACAGTTATAAAGAAACTGTGACAATATTGACTAACGTCAGAAATATAAAAATAATAATAAATTATACAGATCCACTATCTTTTACTGCAGGGGCATTTAGTAATTTCAACTGTTCTAATAGGCGGGTCATCCTTATTAGTGTGGCTTCTCAGCTGTCGGCTGATATACATATTTCTGATATATATACATACATACCTATATATATAGTTGATATACATACATACATATATATATATATATATATATATATATATATATATATATATATATATATATATATATAATTGCATTTATATATGTGAGTATAAACAAGTGATTATAACCCTAACCATGTATTAATCTCCACTAATTCACCTAATATTATAATCCTAAACTAAAAGATAATGGTGGGTGGCAAGATCCTAGCTAGCATGAGTAAAGTGTTTTTAGTGTATCTCTTTAGATAACTATCTAGAGAATGGGCATAAAATCTCACTATAAATCATCTTTTAGCCACCGATCACACAGTGTCCTTATTATATTGCTGAAAAGTTGTTAATTTTGTAGCCATTTGATATGTGACAAAAAATATCAAAAGTGTATAATTCTTCATATGCAATCATTTTTTTTTTGGGTAATCTAACCTTTCGGCTATTTATTAGTACCTCTCATAAATTACAACTCATTTATCAAAACAACAAAATTTCAGCAACTCAACTGGAAAATTAGAAAGCTAGATCCTACTCTCGTCTGATAGCATGACATGTTTTACCAAATAGTCTGTGCCCTGATTTCCTTCGCTAAGGATGTGAGATGCCCTCCAACCACTCGCTTGTGTCATCATTTTAAGTTATTTTATTTTATTTAATTGATAAAATGGATCATTCTAGTCTATGATAATATTTTAAATCAACTCTCTAATTAAGTAGTTATTTGAGGAGACACACTAGGAATGCTTTCTAGTAACAGTCTTCTCTATAACTTATGGACAAAGATGGGAGCACAAATTAAATCAAATTTCCGTTGCTCATTAATGACCAAAACTAAGAGATGCCTGAAATCTCTGGTTTGGAGCTAGAATATCATGTTTACATGCAATCTACAGTCTAGAATCCAAAATTTTTCACTTGGAAGAAATGCATAAAAGGCGAGAAAATTCCAAAAATCTTCACTAGGAAAAAATAGAGAACTATGTAAGAAATATGCAAGGCGGACTCATTCAACATATTATAAACTATATTCTACAATACAATATCATATGTTAGATACATAAACCCTCTTGCTATAAAGAGGGTAAACCTCACTTGTATCATCTCAAAACCAACTCAGCTCTCACTAGGTTTTGACATCTCCTTATAAAAACCATAAGAGAGCCATCACGATAGCATATTAATTAGCATTACTATACTACTACTACTACAACACCCTAGTACCCACAAGCTCGTAACGCAATATCTCAAACTCAGGCTGCAGGAGCAATGTCGCCATCATCATCATCGTCATCGTCATCATCTCCATCACCTTCATAGTTTTTTCCATGGCGAGCATCATCGCTGACCGCGCCACTGGTCACAATAAAACTCAAAACCTGAGTGTATTTCTTATAACAAGCAGAAACAACCATTGCCGCTAGCTAGCAAAAGAGACTTTATATATATATATTTTTTTCCTTTTTACAGTGGTGAGCAAGTGAAGAGCTACACTAACCTTGAATTTATATATAATGAGGACCTCCATTTATTCTTCACCTGAAATTAAGAGATATGACAACGAACAAAATATGCTCTCCGCCTTTTTTGAGAGGACGGTCTCAAAAGATTGTAGGTGATGATGCTGAGGTGAGGAGTCCTGTTCACAAATTGTGCCAGCGTGGGCTCATGGAGGGAGGTTGCATGGCACACATTCTACTCGTGGAGGATCAGTGAGCGCACGCTCCTAGGGTTTTCTGGAGGTGCCAAGCTGGAAGTAATTTGCTGGAGACTGAGGACCTGAAGTCAGTGTAGTGTTTTCAAAAATTCTATTTAGTGTGACTTGTGTCATCACCATAGGAATTATATTTTATTCTCTCTCTAGACAGAAAGAGAGGGGAGTTTGCAGGTATTTTGGGTGCTTTATATTTATTAAAGAAGACTACGCGAAAAGGTGAAGGAGATTCCAACAGATTCTGCAGTCAGAACTGCTAAGTTGTGGAGCCTAACTATTGACTTGACGATTTGTCGCCCAACGCAGATTCATTACTCGGATCGATCTGCGCGGTCAAGTTGCAGTGGGGGTTGGAAGTGTTGGGAATAGTTTTTCTAGAAGGAGGAAATGAACTTTTTTTATTTCGAGTTATTCATTTGGACTTACATATGCACTTCCTTATATAGGCCTTTTGGAACATCCTCCATGACTCTTCAAACACCAAACTACATGACTCTTCAAACACCAAACCACATGACTCTTCAAACACCAAACCACATGACTCTTCAAACTAGTTCATGAATTTCTCATGTACATGTATCTCATAAGTGCATGAATACATGAATAACATAATTACTAATGCATGTAACAAGTTTAATAGCTAACATTCTCCTCCCTTAAACTTGTTTCTCCACGAACTTGGACGCCAAGCTTCTTCCTTAATTTTTGAAAGGCATCCGTCTTCAATGCTTTTGTGAAAATGTCGGCAACTTGATCACTCGAACATTTGTGGTGCAACTCCACCTCCTTCATCTTCACGTGTTCTCTTATGAAGTGAAATCGAGTGTCAATATACTTTGATCTCTCATGATGAACCGGGTTCTTTGCTAGAGCAATGGCCGACTTGTTATCGATGTAGATCTTGGTCGCTTCTTCTTGCTTTAACGTCATTCTCTCTAATAGTCTCCTCAACCATATAGCATGACAAACACAAGCGGTTGCTGCTATATATTCAGCTTCACAGGTTGAAAGAGCAACTATGGATTGCTTCTTCGACGACCAAGTAAATGCAGCATCACCAAGATAGAATACGAACCCAGTTGTACTCCTTCGATCTTCACGGCTTCCAGCCCAATCACTATCGCTAAAACCAACCAATTCAAGGTTGTGATTCTGCGAGTAGAACAGTCCATGATCAACCGTTCCTTTAATATAACTAAGAATCCTCCTTGCTGCCTTCAAGTGGGAGGTTCTCGGGGTCTCCATAAACCTGCTCACAAGTCCTACTCCAAATAGAATATCAGGACGAGTGCAAGTCAAATACCTTAGACAACCCATGTGACTTTTGAAATAAGTTGGGTTGACTAGCTTCCCTTCACCCTCCTTGGTTAATTTGAGACCAAACTCAACAGGTGTGTCAATTGGGTGGCAGTCTTCAAAGGCAAATTTCTCTAAGATCTCCTTTGCATACTTTGATTGGGAAATAAAAATACCATCTTCACCTTGTTGCATCTCAATGCCTAGAAAATATTTCATTAGGCCTAGATCCGTCATCTCGAACTCCTTTTTCATTGAGAGCTTGAAGTCTTGGATCATAGAGTGACTGCTACCTGTAAACATCAGATCATCTACATACAAGCAAACAAACAATACTTCTCCATGTGAGTTTGCCTTAGCATATAAAGAATGCTCATCAGGGCACCTCATAAATCCTTATTGCATGAAGTAATTATCAATCCTTGAATTCCATGCTCTTGGTGCTTGCTTTAGCCCATAGAGAGCCTTCTTCAGCTTGTATACCTTCTTTTCTTGCCCTTTAATAATGAATCCTGGTGGCTGTTCAACATAAACTTCTTTTTCAAGTTTCCCATGTAGGAATGCCGACTTCACGTCCATTTGATGCATTTTCCACCGTCATTGGGCCGCAAGTGAGATCAACAACCTCACCGTTTCTAGCCTTGCTACTGGGGCAAAGACCTCTTCATAGTCGATGCCATACTTTTGCTTATAGCCCTTCACGACCAATCTCGCCTTATGTCGCTCTACCACACCTTTGGCATCTCTCTTTGTCTTGTATACCCATTTAACACCAATGGGGTTTGAATCTTGTGGAAGTGATGTGAGCTCCCACGTATCATTTTTCTTGATGGAGTGAATCTCCTCCTCCATAGCTTTCCTTCATTTTGCCTCCTTATTGGCCTCCTCAAATGTCATAGGATCAAAGCCTGCAAAAAGACATAAATTGTTGAACTCCTCCTCGTTCTCCCAATCAATGGGCTCAACTGGTTGAGTGGAGTCATATATCTCTTGAACTCTCCTTGTCTTGCGTACAGGACTGGTAGAATCATCATGGTCTGAATCTTCATTTAAGGTAGTGGATGGTGACTCTCTCTTCTCCTCACCATCAAGAGGAATGAGAATCCCCATGTCAATTGTCTTCCACTCCCAGCTTTGATCTTCATCAAATTTCACATCTCTTGACATCACAATCTTGCAAGTGACGGGGTTATACAGCTTGTATCCGCTGCAGTTCTCACCATAGCCCAAGAATATGCATCTTTGGCTTTTATCTTCAAGCTTCGTGCGCTTCTCCTCCTGAATCTTAGCATAAGCAACACTTCCAAAGATTCGAAGATGATCGACCTTTGGTTTTCGAGAACTCCATGCTTCCTCTGGCGTCATGTCTTCAAGTCTCTTCGTTGAAAACCTGTTCAACAAATAAACAGAACAAGCCACAACATCTCCCCAAAATTCCTTTGGGATATTTTTCTCCTTCAGCATACACCGGACCATGTTGAGAATTGTTCTATTCTTCCTCTCTGAGACACCATTTTGTTGTGGTGTTTGCGGCATAGTGAGTTGATGTTGGATGCCATGTTCCCTGCAGAAATTCTCAAACTCCTGCGACATATACTCGCCTCCACGATCAGTTCTCAAACACTTAAGCAGACATCCACTTTGTTTTTCAACAAAGCTCTTGAATTCTTTGAATTTGGAGAAGACTTCTCTTTTCTCTTTTAGCATATACACCCAAGTCTTGCCACTAAAATCATCAGTAAAGGTTAGGAAATACCTATTACCACCAATAGACTCGGGCTTGATAGGTCCACATACGTCTGAATGCACTAATTGTAGACGCTTAGATGCTCTTTTGACATCATACTTCTTGAATGACTCCCTTTGTTGCTTTCCCACAATGCAAACATCACAAAGGTTGTTAGGAGCATCAATCTTTGGCAATCCCACCACCATTTTCTTCTTCTCCATTAGCTTCAATGCCTCAAAATTGAGATGTCCATAGCGAAGATGCCACAGATTGCTGCGATCTTGAGTCGTTGCCTTCATGCACCTTGACTCCACAATTGAGAGCTTCAACGGGAACATCCTGTTCTTTGTCATCTTCACATGTGTAATCAGCCTGTTATTCTTATCCAACAAGCTAAGAACTAGATCGCTCGTCTTGATGCCATATCCTCTTTCCAACAATTGTCCAATACTCAATAAATTATTTTTTATAGCAGGGACAGAATAGACATCAGAGATGCAAAGCTCCCTACCATTTTGAAGTTTAAAGACAACATCACCTTTTCCTTCAATTGGACATTTGGAAAGATAACCAAATGTGATGTAGCCTTGATGACCTTCATCGAGCCTTGTGAAGAACTCCTTTCTTCCACTCATGTGATTTGAGGCTCCCGTGTCTATGAACCATGTGACCGTTTGAGGCGGGTCAATTTCATTATAGGACATGAGCAACACTTGTCCTTCACTTAGCTCCACATGATTAGCCTTTTCTCCACCATCATTGTCAGAATTATACCAGCAATCATAGGAGAAATGGCCATATTTCTTACAAACATAGCACTGGATATGAGATTTATCATACCTTCCTTTCCGGACACAACCTCGACCGCGGCCTCGGCCACGAGTTTCATGGCTTCCACGACCATTCCCTTCACTTTCATCACCATGGGTGCTGCTTTGTTCATTGAAGTGGTTACCACGACCACCTCGTACTTTGCCACCACGTCCACCTCTTCCTCGATGGTAGCCTCCTCTTGAAGATCCATCCTTCTTTTGGGAAGAGTTGGCTTGAAGTGCTTGCTCCATAGTCTTTCCTTCTTCTTTCTTCTTTCGCAAGCCTCTTTCTTCATAAACTTTAGAGAGCCTTGGAGTTCTTCAACTGACATCTCCTCAAGATTATTTGATTCTTCAATCGCCACAACAATATAATCAAATCTTGAGTGTAGAGATCTCATGATCTTCTCCACAACACGTACGTCCTCAATCTTCTCACCATGTCGCCTCATCTCATGCACAATGGAATTTACTCGATGGAAGTACTCACCAATGGATTCTGACCCTTCTTGTTGTAGGGCCTCAAAATCTGCTCGCAAAGATTGCAAGCGGATTTTCTTCACTCTTTCTACGCCATCAAAGGCTTTCTTCAAGATCTCCCAAGCTTCCTTAGAAGTTTTTGCAGAGGCGATCAACTCGAACGTGGCGTCGTCTACTCCTTGGTAGATTGTGAACAACGCCTTCTTCTCCTTCTTCATCTCCTCCTCCTTGGCTCCATTTACCACCGTGTTCCATGCTCCCATGGATCCCAGCAAGGCCTCCATTTGGATACTCCATTTACCATAATTGGTTTTAGTTAAGTGGGGCACTTGGGTTTGGATAGAACTAGAAGAAGCCATAGTTGTCTTGGCTCTGATACCAATTTTGTTGGGAATAGTTTTTCTAGAAGGAGGAAATGAACTTTTTTTATTTCGAGTTATTCATTTGGACTTACATATGCACTTCCTTATATAGGCCTTTTGGAACATCCTCCATGACTCTTCAAACACCAAACTACATGACTCTTCAAACACCAAACTACATGACTCTTCAAACACCAAACCACATGACTCTTCAAACACCAAACCACATGACTCTTCAAACTAGTTCATGAATTTCTCATGTACATGTATCTCATAAGTGCATGAATACATGAATAACATAATTACTAATGCATGTAACAAGTTTAATAGCTAACAGGAAGGGGGAGGGGAGCCCCCTCATGGGGCCTCGGGGGTGTAGGCCCCAGAACAAAATTATTTGAGAAGTCCCTCTTGCAGATCCCGAAGCGAGGGCAAAGCAGTCCTGATAAAGAGATTGGACGAGTTCGGAGTTTAAGGTTGAGGGAAAGGTCGGAGTCTTGCTCTGAAGTAGCAGCTTGATTTAACTTCGGAGGAGCACTCCGAAGCATCAAGCAGAGAAGCACTCCCAAGCGACAGTGCAAAATAGCACATCGGAGATGCATAGCGGAGAAGCGTCCATTCTGAAAACTTCACATACCATAAAACTTGGGAAACATGTCAAGAGCAGTTTGGTAATTTCATAAGCTCTGGTGGTAGCTTTCGAAAGCAAATATGAAGCTTTCGAAAGCTCTGCGGTGATTTCAGATTTTGAATTATTTTCTGATTGGGATTATGAAAGGTTTCTGAATCTTTCTTTCTAAGGGCATTTGATTGGATGATTAGCATGGTTTTGTTGAACATTTGAAAAGTAAATTTATTTTAAATGTTTATAAAATCTCTAGTTATGAATTTTAGGTTATGAGAATAGATTGTTTTCATTGATTTTATCCACTTTGTTTTGAGAGTTTGAGAGGTTCTTCTGTGAGATCCTTGTAAACTTATTTTTTACTTCTCAAGTTAATAAGAATTTCTCCCCCTCCTTCCACAAAATCTTGTGTTCTTGATTTGTGTTCTTGCTCTAGTGGCGATCAAATTATATTGCTTGCTAAGATAGATCACTTAGTGTTTCCGCTGCTACTTTTATTGTTTGGTGATGTTTAATCACAACAGAGACTAGTTTCCTTCCCTCTGTTTCATTTCTTTAGTAAAAATTTTATGAAACATAAAATATAAGGTACATGGAAACCACATAGTTGACCGGCCAAATATGTATAATTCACGATCATAAAAAATAAATACAACTTTTGGTGGGACAAAAAGATCACCCATAGAGAGATGGTCAAGTAAATAAATCTTAGGGAATTTTTGTGGAAATTAATCTTTTGATATCTAGGATCATTGTTAGTGTTAGGATACCTACGTATAAATATAATCTCATATTAGATAGTGAATAAAAAAGTGATGGACTTAAACAGAAAGCTGATGTTATGACATAATAGTTTAAGTTTGTTGGTCAAAGTAGCTTTCAACCTCTTTAAGATGTAAGGACTTGGGCACCATCTCAAAAGACTAGCCTTCTAAGTGGAGTTGTCCAAATCTTTATATACCCAAGACCATCCCCATGTCTAACCAATGTGAGACTATTTGTTCGACCCAAATCCCAACAATCCTCCCATCGAACAAAAAGTCTCCTACAAGCTCAACTTTCTTCACAATGGAAGACCAAATACTCGAGGGAGATCAACTCTTCACTACGTGGGGCAGATCACGTCTTATGTGAAGCACCAACTGTAGCCAGCCACTCCTCTACACCGTGTGAGTAAAGACACGCTCATTGCAAAGGAGCACCACAACCAAATATTCCGTGAGCCAAATTACTTTACAGAGGCCCACTACTGCACCTTCTTACTCCAAATTAAGGGGATCAACAACATCAAACATCACCCACACACACGGCTAAGTTCAGGGCGTGGCTCTGATACCACTTGTAAGGACTTGGGGCACTATCTCAAAAGACTAGCTTTTTAAATGGAGTTATCCAAATCCTTATATACTCAAGACCATCCCCATGTCTAGCCGATGTGAGACTATTTGTTTGACCTAAATCCAACAATTAATTGTGGGAGAGAAGATAAAAGATGGAGTTTTATTAACTCATTGGAGATGGCCAAGAGAGAGGAGCATCGGAGGTGATCTACATGGGCAAGTGATGCAGCAGCAAAATGCACGGGCAGAGCGCTTATGGCTTGCACAACATGCATGAGGAGGAAACAAGTTAGGACATCAACCGCAAGAGGAGAGCGGTCGATCGCATATGGACTAAGATCTTAACAGAGAGTTGGATTGTTTTTTGCACAGTAGATTGAACTAGCGATCAATCGGGCGGTCGACCGCACATGGAGCCGGTCGACCGGGCTGCTAATTTTGGCAACTCAAGTTGATTTCAGACTTCTATTTTGATGCAGATTTCATATCCGATTTGATTTTCTTCAATTGGCTCTCTCCTCTGGCTATATAAGGAGGGTTTTTTCACCCTCATTGGTATCGATATGAGTATCAATTTGAGAATTGATTTTGATCGATTGTATTGACAGTTTTAGGGTTAGTTTGTTTGAGAGAATTCCATGGCTAAGTTGCATAGATTCTCAATTTGGATCTTCGGATCAATTTTTAACCCTTGTAACTCGGTTGTTTGAATAAGAATCTTCTCCCTTCTATCCCGAGGATGTAGGCAAGTTGACGAACCTCGTTAAATCATTTGGTTCGTATTTCTCTTTTGTATTTTGGTTCGTGTCATATTGTTTAAGATTGACTCGGCATTGGTAAAACTGATCTCAAATGATTGGTATCATCATGATTTGTCGGTGATTCCTCCGAAGGGCGCAACAAGTGGTATCAGAGCTTCACAGGCTCAGCGTGGGATCGTGTGCCGATTCCAAGAGCATCATGGTCTATTTTGCGGAGATCGTGTGTCAATCTCGAAGTGGCATTGGGACTGCTCATGGGATCGTGTGTCGATCTTAGAATAGCATTTTGGAAGCCCGTGGGATCAGATTAGGTGCAGTAGATCGCTTCAAAAACTCTTCTAGGGTTTCATTTTGAGGTAAAAAATTTATCTTTATCTAGTTTCGATCTATTTTCATTTAGTTTTCCACATTGTTTTGGTGTTTTTTGGAGGAGATATGGTCGTAGTTAATTAGTCTATGGTGAAGGCTATGTACATACACCAATCGAAGAGTGATGTGGTGAAGTTTGATGATACAAAAATTGGAAGGAGAGGGGAGATATTGGAAAGTCCAGAACTGGTGGTCGTGAAGATTTGAAGAAAAATCACTGTGCTTAATGTAAAGAAGTAAGACACTGAAAGATTGGTTGTCCGAAGCTCAAAACGAAAGAGTCAAAATCAGAGTCTAAAATCATAATGGTGATTAGTAATGATTCTGACTCATATGGTTATTCACTTTCTATCACCCTTATTGTTTGCTATTCAGAGAAATCTTAGTGAATTTTGGATACGATCGCTACCTATCATGTTTATCCCAACCGGGACTAGTTTACTAGTTTTGAAAAACTAGATGGAGGCTTGGTGACGTTCGACGATGGACACACATGCCAGATTGAAGAGATAAGTACAGTTCGCACCAAGTTGTTTGATGGGATGATAAGAGAGTTGAAAGATGTGAGGTATGTTCCTCATTTGAAAAAGAATTTGATTTCAGTTGGAGATTTGGAGGCGCAGAGCTAAGAAGAGGGACTCTTGGAAAAGGTGTTCTTAAGATGTCCAGCGGCCCATTGGTAGTTCTGAAAGACATTCAATGAAACAACTTATACTACTTGAAAGGTAGAGCAGTTATTGAAAAATTGATAGATTCAGAGTATTTGAAAGAAGACTCTACCAGGTTATGGCAGATGAGGCTCGGACAAGTTGGTTTGAATTCCGTAGAAGTGTTTGCAAAATAAGGATTATTGGAAGGCATCTACCTGCAAATTAAAAATTGGTGGACAGGGGATTCTGGACAAGAAGACAAAAGTGAGATTTGTTGGCCCAAAGGCCATTAGCCCTATATCTTGTTGGATATTTTGATGATAACAAACCATATCTAGTTATGTATTTAACAATGTTTGTTGAAAAAAATTTCAGGATAAAACAGGTTGATTTGACGGCTCCACATCAAGACTCACAAGTTTGGAGTTCGCCAAAGATTTGCATTCCCAAGTCAAGCACAATAGGAAGCTTCGGGAACACGACGATGAAGAAAAGATCAAGTCAAGATCAAGACCAAGAAGAATACCAAGATTTGTATTTGTATTTTTCATTTTTAGATATTTTGTCAAAACCTAGTTGATAGAAGTAGAGTTATGGGATTTACACTTACACACACCTTTTATATTGGTTCTAGACTTCAAAGTAAGTTTCAAAATTCTATTTCCAAGTTTGAGTTAAAGATAAACATGTTTAGATCAAGTTTTTGGAAAAATAGTTTAAAGTTTTTGGAAAAACATAATATTTGGAAAAACAAGTTTTTATCAAAAGAATTTCTATCAAAATGTTTTAACCTATTAGAGTAGTGACATATGCTCACACTCTAGTGTTTACAAGATCCAAAACTTTATATCTTAGACCTAAAACCAAAAACCAAGATTTCTGGATTCTGACAGTTCTGATTTTTCAGAACTGACAGTATCCGGTCGACCGCACGGTCGACCGATGCGCATTTTCTGTGCAAGTGCGTATCAGTCGACCGACCCGGTCGACCGAGAACTGTGCAGTGCTCTCGGTTAAAATCGGTCGACCGGGCGGTCGACCGCAGAGCCCCAACGGTCGGATTTTTGACCGTTGGCGGTCGACCGACCCGGTCGACCGGACTCTGTCAGAATTTCTGACAGACTCCAACAGCTAGTTTTTCTGACAGATCTCTTTTTGTTTTTTGATCCCAACGGATTTATGGTGTAGTTTTTGGCCCCTATAAATAGGAGGTCACTTCTATATGATTGGACAACTATCAAGAATATTTTTACAAGAGTTTTTCAAAGGATTTACAAGTCTTCAAAAAGATTTCTTTTAGACAAAATTTTCTCTCCAAAAGCCCCAAAGTGTTAGACACCTACTTGAAGTCTTTACCTCTACTTCTCTCTAGCTTTTGCACTACACAATCCATAAGTCTACATCTACAAATTGGTTCTAGGATTGTGCAAGTGAGCATATTTTCGATCAAGTGTGATCATCTTTCTTTTGAGTGAAGTTGTAGAGGCATCGGCCTCAAGGCGAGCTAGTGTGCTCAAGGTGGTGTTGCGGCATCACGAGAGACGGGACAAGTGTGTCCTTGTATTGGTGATCCAGTGGGATCTTCAATAGTGGAAATCCTTCAAGTGTGAAGGCGGGGACGTAGAGCGTGGCTCGAACCTCGGAAACATATCGGCGTGTTTGCGATTGCTCAAATTTCTCTAAACCCTAAACTCTTTATTTCTTGCACTATCAATTGCTTCATTTATTGCAAGTCTTCTATTTGAGCTATTTGTGTTAGTTAAATTTTAAATTCCGCATTTTGTGCCAATTACATATAGCCATCACCTATTCACCCCCCTCTAGGTGATTTCAATTTGTATCAGAGCCTAACCCTACATTCTTTGGTCTAACAACCTTAGGGAGATCCTTATTTGGCTATATTCATTTGTTGCATTCATTTGTTATATTCATACTTATTGTGCATTCATGGCTTCACTCGACTTTTCTAGCATCAAGTCCCCACCCAAGTTTGATGGTTTGAACTTTCCTATTTGGAAGGTCAAAATGAACCTATTCCTTAAGTCCCTAGGAGTTAGAGTAGCTAGGGCCATAACCAAAGATTTCATTGAACCTACCACCGATGAGAGCTCATGGTCCGAGGACACCTCCAAGGATTATGAAGCTAATGCTAGAGCCCAATATGCATTAACCCAAGCATTAAATGAGGATGATTTGTCACGCATTATAAATTGTAAATCCGCATTTGAGGTTTGGAACATTCTAATTGTGACTCATGAGGGAACGTCACAAGTCAAAAGAGCCAAGATTGACTTGCTACGTTCTCAATATGAGAATTTTATATGTTTGAAAATGAGAGCATTGATGACATGCTCACTCGTTTTACTAAGATCACTAACGCTTTATCTTCATTAGGAGACAAGATCGACAATGACCAAAAGATTCGCAAGGTCATTCGGGCTCTTCCCAAAGCTTGGGAAGTCAAGGCTACAACTCTCAAGAAGCTAAACGACAAAGAGGAGATGGACTTCTCCGGCTTCATTGGTAATCTCAAAACCCATGAGATGGAGATGAAGGTAAGAGAAGAAAGGGAGGCACCCAAGATGAAAACAATCGCCTTCAAAGCCACTCCAACCACTATTGAAGAGGACGACTCATCGGAGGATTGCGATGAGGACTTCGCCATGCTCATCCGGAAGGTGGGCAAGATGTTCTATAAGAAGGGACGGCAAAGCAACTTCCGGAGACAAGGAAGATATGAGAAGAAAAGAGAAGAACCCGGTCCTTACTTTCATTGCAAGAAGATCGGACACCTTATTGCGGATTGCCCCGCTCTCCAAGCCACAACTTCCAAGAACGGCCATAAAAAGAAGAAAGCTATGGTGGCCACGTGGGATGACACGGAGTCGGAATCCGAAGAGGAGAACGACGCCGCGCACGTATGTTTTATGGCACATGGAGACGATGCTACAAAGGTAACTCTTGACAACTCAATAGATGATGATGAGTTAACAATGGATGAGTTAGCTCAATTCTTTGAAGAGTTACAACATAGATATGAGATTTCTCAATCTCATAATAAAAAATTGAAAAAGGAAAATGATGCTTTGAAAAATAAGATGGATATTGAAGTTAAAGAAAAGATGATTTAACTAAGGCTTTTAGAATCTAAAAATTGATTTTGAAAAATATAAACTAGCTTGTAAAGGTAAAACCCCTATTGCATCATGTAATAAAAATGAATTTGTAGAAATTCAAAAACGTGTTGAAAATTTGGATAACATTTTAAAGAAGTGTGCTTTTGATCTTAACAAATTTGCATCTAGATTTCCTAAGGGAGTAACCAAGGGAAACATACACACCATGCACATGCACGGAAACATAAGCATGCTCATATGTATGGTAGTGGTAAAATTTATGTATGCACGCATTGTGGGCGCAAAGGCCATTTAGAAAAGTTTTGTTTTGCTAAAAATAATGTGCATAATAAATATGTTTGGGTTCGCCCCGGTACTAACCTAAAAGGACCCAAGAAAGTATGGGTACCAAAAGCCCCACCAATTTTAGATGAAACAGGTGGATCTACTTCCTCCAAGACTTAGGGGGAAACGGTGCCCGGGTGGTAGATGCAACAAAGCCCAAAGATCACATCAAGCTTGCATCGCTATCTTGGAGGCACCTACATTTTGGAGATTGCCCTTGTTCGGTAACTTCTCCATTTAAAAGTTTTTGAATTTGTGTTGTACATATACATGTATAGGATTGTTAGTTTACTTTCGTGCTACAATGATATATGCTTATGTAAACATACTCTTCTATCATGTTTGTGTATATACCATGCTTTAATATCTTTTATACCATGTCCATAGTATGTCCACATGTCATGCCTAGTCTAGCTTATTTAAATATATATATACACTTTGTATTTTTCAAAACTAAGAAATAAAATTTTTGTAAAATTTCATATTTGAGCAAATACCTTAGAGATGGCAATTGCGCACCTCAACTCATTCAAGAGGAATCAAGAGGATGAAGTTCAGAACCCGTCACTGGGTATTCGGCTTCAACATCTCTAAAAACTTTGTTTTTATATGAAAATTAAAAATAAAATGTCTTGTATGTAATATTGGTTGATAAGTTGACCTAATAAAGATTAAAACATGTTGTGTGTATACTTATATAATTCTTATATTTAATTAAAATTTATTTTAAAATTTTTCCCTCTGGCTGATGCTGCAGATCTGTGTTTCAAGCAAAACCGGTCGACCGGAAATAGTTGCGGTCGACCGAGTTTGTCTGGAATAAAATGCCTTTTATTTTTTATCTGCCATCGGTCGACCGACCTTAGATCCGGTCGACCGCTGCAAGTTTGCAGTGCTCTCGGGTTTTCTGGGTCGACCGGGCGGTCGACCGCTGCAAGACTGTAGAGCTCTCGGGTTTCTTGAGTCGACCGGGCGGTCGACCGTTCTGTAATGTCAGTGCTCTCGGGTTTGTTGGGTCGACCGGCCGGTCGACCGATCGTCGATTTCTGCCCCAAATCGGCTATTTATTTTGACTTTTCTCTCTCTCTCTCCTCACTTGCTGGCGACGGAACCCATCTCTCTCTTCTCCAAAATTTTTCTATCTCTCCAATCTCTCATCCAATCTCAAATCAATTTAAAACCCACTTGTATTTCCTACTTCTAGTGCCGGATCTTCAATTTCAGGTGCATCCATCCGCTGGATTCGGAGAAATTCGGCTGTCTCTGATCTAGGGTTTCATCCTTCACAGTTAAGGTAAAAATCGGATTTTTCTCCTTGTTCTTCACTTCTAGTTTCTAGATCTACTGCCCTTTGTTAAGATTTAGGTTGCTACAACTTTCTAGATCGTGCCCTAACTTGTGTTGACCTAAAAATCTGATTTTTATTCAAAATCATGTCTACTTCTAAGAGAACTAGGACTGAGAAGGGGAAATCAGTGGCTCAAACATCTTCCCACACCCCTAAACCTAAAAGACCCTTCATAAATGAGTCTGCTGAAAATCGTTTTGTCAATCTCTCTAAAAGAAACATTATTTCTGGGAGATTTGTTGTTATTCAAGACTTTGATCATCTAGATATCCCCCGTATTTTGCAAAACAATTCCTTGAACGAGTTCTTATCCATCAAAGAACAAGTTTACACTTCCCTCGTGCCGTATTTCTATGCCAACTTCTCATTCGATGGGAATCGTATTTTCTCTAGGGTCCTTGGCAGGGACATTAACCTAGACATAGGTCAATTTGCTGATATCCTTCATCTCTCCCCTGGTGGAGCTGATGTATATACTCATGACCTTCATGACTTTGATTATCCGGAGGGTGAGTCTGCGCTCACCGCATCCACACTGATTCACGGGGATGACAACCCCGGCTTGGTTAGGAACGAGATTGTGAGCAAATTCTCTCTCACTTCCCAAGTTTTGGCCAAGATCATCTTTTATAACATTATCCCCAAATCAGGAGAATATAGTCATGCTAGGGTTCAGTACTTTGATTATCTATTGTCTCTTGCGAGGCATTAAGGTAAACTTTCCCCGTATCATTGCCTCTCACATGGCATCTAATCAGTTTCGTATATCCGGTAGGGGTTTACCATTTGGCATGATTATCACCCGCATTCTTAAATCTCTAGGATTTGACCTTTCTTCTGAGACTTTTGATGATCCTCAAATCGATATTGATGGAGTTCTGCTGAAAAGGATGGAAGCTCAGCTGCGTCGTCACGCACCTGTGCAACCTCCTGTTCCCCCTCCTACTTTTCCTGGATCTTCATCTGCTCCTGGATCTTCTTCTGCTCCTGGCTATGTTTCACCTTCAGATCTTCAGGCCATGATTTCATCTCAGATTCAGGAACACCAGTCCTGGATTGAGCAGCGGGAGACAGCTTTTCGGGCTGAGTTGGACGCCCGTTTCAAGCAAGAGGCAGCTTCCCGTGAGGAGACAAACTCTCAGATTCGTGGGATTCGTAACGATATGTCTTATTTTGCCGATTCCATGAGATTCATGGATATGCAATTTGAGGCTCTCTTTACGAAGTTCGCCATGTTTCCTCCTGATCCCACTACTTTTGCTCGTTCACTTCCTGCCACCGGTCCTCCATTTCCTACCAGAGCCCCTTCATCCGTTCCACCACCTCGGCCAAAGGTGCTCGGCGTTGATCCGACGGAGGTAGCTCCTTCCACTTCTTCTTCTTCTTCTTCGGACGAAGACGACGACGGTGATAAGAAGATGGACGCTAAAAAGAGCTCATCTTCATCTGAGTACGAGGAAGAAGAGGAAGACGATGAGGACGACGATGCTGCCAAGTGATGAGAGTAACTTTCGCCTATTTTGATGATGTCAAAAAGGGGGAGAGTTATTTGTGGAGAGACTTTTTGCTGTATTTTTTATGTACTTTATCTTTTGTGGCTGGACATGTATTTGGTTTGGACATGTACTTTGTGTGGACTACTCTTGGTTATGTTATCTACTAGTTTGTGGTAGTATTTTCTTTTATAAACATGTGTTTTTCATCTTCTTTTATGTCATGAAAATGTGTTGACATGGATTGTTATCTTTTGCAAAACATTTATATATGCCTGAGTATGATGTTTTATTATATGCATGTGTGGAGGGGGAGCTTCATTTGAAGTCTCTACACAAATTATTTGTGATAACTAAATATGTTTTGTCATCATCAAAAAGGGGGAGATTGTTGGCCCAAAGGCCATTAGCCCTATATCTTGTTGGATATTTTGATGATAACAAACCATATCTAGTTATGTATTTAACAATGTTTGTTGAAAAGAATTTCAGGATAAAACAGGTTGATTTGACGGCTCCACATCAAGACTCACAAGTTTGGAGTTCGCCAAAGATTTGCATTCCCAAGTCAAGCACAATAGGAAGCTTCAGGAACACGACGATGAAGAAAAGATCAAGTCAAGATCAAGACCAAGAAAAATACCAAGATTTGTATTTGTATTTTTTATTTTAGATATTTTGTCAAAACCTAGTTGATAGAAGTAGAGTTATGCGATTTACACTTACACACACCTTTTATATTGGTTCTAGACTTCAAAGTAAGTTTCAAAATTCTATTTCCAAGTTTGAGTTAAAGATAAACATGTTTAGATCAAGTTTTTGAAAAAATAGTTTAAAGTTTTTGGAAAAACATAATATTTGGAAAAACAAGTTTTTATCAAAAGAATTTCTATCAAAATGTTTTAACCTATTAGAGTAGTGACATATGCTCACACTCTAGTGTTTACAAGATCCAAAACTTTATATCTTAGACCTAAAACCAAAAACCAAGATTTCTGGATTCTGACAGTTCTGATTTTTCAGAACTGACAGTATCTGGTCGACCGCACGGTCGACCGATGCGCATTTTCTGTGCAAGTGCGTATCAGTCGACCGACCGGTCGACCGAGAACTGTGCAGTGCTCTCGGTTAAAATCGGTCGACCGGGCGGTCGACCGCAGAGCCCCAACGGTTGGATTTTTGACCGTTGGCGGTCGACCGACCCGGTCGACCGGACTCTGTCAGAATTTCTGACAGACTCCAACAGCTAGTTTTTCTGACAGATCTCTTTTTGTTTTTTGATCCCAACCGATTTATGGTGTAGTTTTTGGCCCCTATAAATAGGAGGTCACTTCTATATGATTGGACAACTATCAAGAATATTTTTACAAGAGTTTTTCAAAGGATTTACAAGTCTTCAAAAAGATTTCTTTTAGACAAAATTTTCTCTCCAAAAGCCCCAAAGTTTTAGACACCTACTTGAAGTCTTTACCTCTACTTCTCTCTAGCTTTTGCACTACACAATCCCATAAGTCTACATCTACAAATTGGTTCTAGGATTGTGCAAGTGAGCATATTTTCGATCAAGTGTGATCATCTTTCTTTTGAGTGAAGTTGTAGAGGCATCGGCCTCAAGGCGAGCTAGTGTGCTCAAGGTGGTGTTGCGGCATCACGAGAGACGGGACAAGTGTGTCCTTGTATTGGTGATCCAGTGGGATCTTCAATAGTGGAAATCCTTCAAGTGTGAAGGCGGGGACGTAGAGCGTGGCTCGAACCTCGGAAACATATCGGCGTGTTTGCGATTGCTCAAATTTCTCTAAACCCTAAACTCTTTATTTCTTGCACTATTAATTGCTTCATTTATTGCAAGTCTTCTATTTGAGCTATTTGTGTTAGTTAAATTTTAAATTCCGCATTTTGTGCCAATTACATATAGCCATCACCTATTCACCCCCCTCTAGGTGATTTCAAGATTTTCACCGAGACTCACCATTCACATGGTCTTCTTGATAATATTCACATTGATGTTTGTGGTCCTACCAAGACCGCATCCTTTGGAGGCTATCAGTACTTTGTCTCTTTTGTTGATAATTTATCTAGGCATTGTTGGGTATGCCCTATGAGATAAAGATTTGAAATCCTAGATATGTTAGTGAAGTGAAAGAATATAATGGAGAAACAAACTGATAGGAAGATTAAGGTGATCCAAATTAATAATGTTGGAGAGTACAGAGATCAATTCATATGATTTGGCCAGAACACTGGTATTGATATTCACTTCAAAATTGAAAAACATAGGGTGGCTAAGGAGATGAACCATTCTTTACTGGAGAAGGTTTGATATTTGTTGTCTAATGCATAGTTAGACGAGTAATTTTGGGCTGGGGTTTTGAATATGCTAGCCATCTCATGAATATATTGTCATCGATTGCGATAGGAGGTAAAACTCCTTTGAATATTTAGTCAGGTTGAGCTGCTTAAGACTATGATTTATTGTGAGTATTTGGATGTCCGGCCTACTTTAGTGTTGATTGATACACAATATTGCATATTTTACCACATAATCCCCATGCATATTGCAAATAAATATATGATTTTCACTCATCTTCTCTATATATTTGCAGGTTCACACTCAAATGAGAGATAGCCCAATAATCACTTTAATTAGCAATAATTAAAGGGATTAAATTCAAGATTAAGATAAAGCCCAAATTTGAATCCAAGATCCAGAGAGATCCGCGCGCCAACTGAAGACTCTAGATGGCCACGTGGATAACAACCTCTCAACCAACCTGCAACAGAAATCTGTTTCCCAACAGAATCCGTTTTGCCGCGCCCTTGTCGTGCGCCCGCGGCAGATCTGGGTTTGTTGAGATCCGGATTTTGCGCCAACAGAAGGGGTCTTGAAGCTTCTCTCTCAGCCTATAAATATCTGCACCTGACCTGCGAGAAAAGATGAACAGAGAAGAGAGAGAGATTAGTGTAAAGCTTTGTAATTTTATTTTTCTCTAGGATTTTTGTAGCTCTCTATGATCTTCTTCTTCCCTAGAAATCATTGCAAGAGAGAGTTGTAAGAGAGAGAGAGAGCTTGTACATCAAGGAGTGACAACTTGAAGCAATGCAAGGGTTCATCCATTCTCTTCATCTCTACTTGAGCTTGGTTCTAGTTTAATTGCTTTCTTTACTTGCTTTCTTTACTTTCTTGCAATTTACTTCATGCTTTGCTTTTCTTCATTAATGGCTTGTAGCTAAATTTTCTACCATGTACTAGCTAACCACTAGCCTTGCCATCTTCACTAACTCATGGGTGATTGCTTTAGTTCATCTTGCAAGTTGGATGGTCTTCTCTTCTCTGATGGGTTAAACCACCCGTCATCCAAGTGAGAAAGTAATTAGATCAACACGCAAGACAAATCCATGCCGATGAATCAACATGAGGCACGTATTCATTATCACGGAGTTTGGTAAGCTTTGGCAAGGTAGTAAGGTAAGCTAGTCATGGTTTGCTTCTTCAAGTTCACTTTCTTTTTAGTTGTTAGTCCAAATCCAATCTTCTTTGATTTCTTTCCACTTTTCCATCATGAACATATCCATCCATTCTTTCGTTTCATTTTCCCATTTGTTTTTATTCTTAAAAGCATAGAAAAATTCTCGTTTACTTTCTTCACTACGGACCGTAACGCTTCTATCGCTAGCTCTCCCTGAGAATCGACTCGGTATAGCTCTATGCTATAACGGAGATAGGAAAGGGTACATTGAACATATTGAATACATATGTGGAGTGATCAAAGCACTTGAGGTTGAATCTAAACCTTATCTCTCTTTTCATTGAATATATTTTGTGTGCAAATTATACTCCACAATACAACACCTTTCCCGTCTAACCAAAAAGGCGCCGTTGCCGGGGAGAGCAACGGATTTTCTTTAAAGTGAAGAACTAAACGAATCTTCTTCTCTGTTGCAGGTTACAGGTGAAGAAAACAGAAAAATTTGCATTGCAGAATACATATAAGTGGCTCTGGGCCTCTGCTCTCGAAAGCAGAGACCAGAAGCCCTCTGACTTGCCGCGTTCCCACGGCAAAAGCCGCGGTTCTGCGGCAAGAAGGAGATCACTACTGACCTAATTTCTGCAGAGGCTCTAATTCTGCAAAATACATCTGCTGCTATACTTGAATTCCTGTATTTTTCACCTATTACCTGCTAATTTAATCAACAGTAAAAAAATTGGTTGAAATTGTTAAAAATTGTTTAGACATTTGCATTCTAGGCACGTGTCTTTCAATTCATTTACTTTTACTGTTGAAGAGTGCTGGAGGCAAGGTACGTTTTGCATTGCATGTAGACTAGGAATCATCTCTTGCTTGATTTTCATGCTTTGAGTGAATTCTAGTTATATTTTTGTACACTTGCACAATTCATTTTTAAGGGCATAACCCATAAATAAGATAAGGTGGGGGATTTCATTACCCTTTCCTTGGCCCGAAAATCATTTTCCCAAGCACTCACTAACCCAAGCCTAATTTAATAAAAAAATAGACGTTGGCCCTAGGGACATCTCGGACTCATCTAGGAGATTATCCTAAGGGGGAATAGTGTTGGAAATTGACTCTTGTAAAATCAGTGTCTAGGCAAGGGATTGAGGGCCGAAAGCCCGAAGGTTGTTGGTTACTTAATTAAGGAACGTTTTTGACGGAAAACCTCCCACCAACCTTGCCCTTCCCTGGCTGATTAACTTGTGGTCTACATCTACACTAAACCTCCTGTGGACGATCTAATCAGTTAGGAGTCGTCTAGGTCTAGGTCAACCATTTTTTGGCTTGGTTTTGATTTTTCTTTTCTTTTTGTTTGTTTATTTGTTTGTTTCTTTTTGTTTGTGATTTTTTTGTGTGATATGGCATTCAACAATTCTTTCCATCCTAATAATAATCCATATTTCACACAGTCTCCATTCTATTCGGATAATTCCAAACCGGTGTTTTATAATATGCACCAACCAAATACACCGGGTTGGCCTTATCCGAATCAATATGACCCATACCCCCCATCTAATAATTATAATTTCCATAATGATTTCAACTCTTCACCGAGTAATTGGGGATTCCAGTCCCCCGAGTTTAATTATCAACCTCCTTGTCCACAATATCCACCTAGTCTACAATATCCACAATATTCATTCTCCGATTCTGCTTCATATATTCCTTTTTCTGGACCTCCCATTGAAGAAAAATCTGAGTTCCAAAAGAGGATAGAAGCCAATCTACTAGAGGCAGAGCAACAACTTAAGACCAAATTAGCCTCTCCAATTCCACCACATTTTCAAGATACATACTCAGTTCCACCAGTCCAAAATAAAAGACCATCAATTTTGGAAATGAGTATGTGTGAGTCCAAACACAAATCCCAAAATCTGATGGACTCACAATTTCAATATCACTTCCAAGACAATACTTCATCTTTCATCAAAATAATGAAATCATCAATTATGGAAAGATGCTTGAAGACATGACTCATGCTCAAATGCTAGAAATCGTGACATAGAGTTGATGATCCAAACTCTTCATTCTCATCCTATTTCTAATGTTACTAGCCACTCTATTAAAGAAGATGAGTCATGTAGTCTTGAAAATCCAGATTCAATTTTAGCACAATCACCTGAACTTGTCCAAAATTCAGATCCCATTGACATTTTGGCAATTTTTCATTTTCCTAAAATTGAACTTGAGTGTGAATATGATCCTGAAATTCCACTTGATGATTCAATTTTCCTTCCTGATTCAATTATGACTCCGGTGTCTTCACATGATTTCACTTCATTTTCCGAGTCAGTATTGGATCCAGTGCCAGTCCATTTTGAAATTGAATCACCAATCTTTGATGATCATACTGAACTTGACCAATTCCATACTTTTGAAAGTCCCATTGATAAATTGGCAAGTTCACATTTTTGTGGAATTGAACTACATGAGGAATATGATCTTGAACCCCAACTTCGTGATTCACTTCTTTTACCTGATTCAATAATGACTCCGGTAACTTTACATGACTTCAATCTTTTCCCGAAGTCGACATTGGATCCTGTACCAATTCATAATGAAGTTGAATCACCCATCTTTGAGGATCATATTAAACTTGACCAATTCTACACTTCTGAAGATACTATTGACAAATTGGCAAGTTCTTCATGTATTGAACTACATATGGAATGTGACCTAGATTCTCACTATCTCTTTACTTCTGAAACTGATTGTACAATTCTATCGGAAGATGTTGACTTAAGTTTCGAAGAATTGTATGGTGATGAACTAGAATTTCTTAATATTGGAAGTAAAGAGATATCACCCATAGTAGGTCACATCCCATTGTTGGAAAATGATTGTGGACTTGAGCTTCATTTTCTTGACTTGGACCAAATTCCTGAACTCACTTCGACTCCTACACCTTCACTTGACTTCGGTCACCTTCCTGAGTCAGTATTCGTTCCTATCCTTCCTGAGTCCAAGTCAACCGTTCTGTCATTTCATACACCATTCTGGGACAAGGTGGTTGACAAATTTGACTCTGAAATTTATTATGGAAAATGGAAATTAGATGGGGACATGTACTTAATAAAAATCTTCCATGGATTTATCTTTTTAGTGGGTCATATTCATGATATTTCTGGTGGGTTCCTCAAAACCCAACGTAATAATGATTGGGTCATGTTTCGTGGACCAATCAGACCACCACCGGAACCACCACCTTAAGGTAATTTTTCTCCTTCCCTCTCTATTTTGTTTCATGCATACATGTATCATGATGCATTTAGGACAATGTATGAAATAAGTGTGGGGGAGGGTTTACTAACTTAGAGTTTTTAGATTTTCTTTCTTTTACACTTCTTTTAAAAATTAATAATTAAAAATAAAAAAATAAAAAAATGAGGTGGGATTTTTATGCTTAAAGGAGTTTCCACACTTTCCAAATTCAAAATCTTTCTAAATTCCTAGGTTTCCTCATATTCCAAGTCCCTAGGGTCAAAGTTATTTTCAAAACTTCCAAATCCCTAGGGTAAATTCGTTTTTAACCTAGGGATAGAAGTGGGATTCTAAAGTTCTCTCCCTTCTATAAATAGCCCCTCTTCCACACATTTCCTCCCTCAAACGAAAACATAATCTCAGATCTACAAAAATCTTTCTCCAGCGCCGCCACTGCAATTTTTCCTCTCCTCAGATTTCTTTACTCTGCCGCAACTCCACGGCAATAGCCGAGCTTCCGCGGCGTTTCTGACGATTCCTGAGCAGCGCCAATTTCTGATCCAGTCGATCTCCAGCGTTTTTCTCCGATCTGGTGCTACATCTTCATTCAGACCTTCCTGAACCCACTGCAGAGATCGAATTTTTCCCCCCACGAATTCCGGGGGTGGTTCGAATTCAAATCTCTTCTTTTTCTTGCTTTGTTCTTGATTCATATCATGGCACCATCTATTTTTATTGAGAAAGACTTTGGGCGAATTTTATGTGATGTGAATGGATATGGGCATGTATTTTTAGAGAGAATTAGGGCAAGGAATTGGTATTCGCTAGTGTACGACAACACTGAGACCGATGCATTTTATTGTCCCGAACTGGTGACAATGTTTTACACTCATCTTGACCAAGCATCGATTGATCCACACATGTACCAGTTCACTGTACACATGCCCACAGGAGACCTACTTGTCACGCTTCCTCTTCTTGAGGAAGTCACTACTGTCCCATCCATCACACAACACAGCGAGCCTCTCCCGCTTATAGATTACATGACTGTTATGGGGGCTCGTTGTACTGAGCAGGATCGTGGGCTGAAAGCTAGCACCATGTTTAGAAATGTTCATTGCGTTGGACGTTAGATCCAACGCAATATTTTAGGGCTAGACCACACCTCCACATTCAACAGACCTGTGTTGCAAATTATACATGATTTAATGACTCGTCAACACACAGTTTGTTTGAATAAAGTCATCTTCCACGCACTCATAGCCAATTCCTCATGCACACGCGGTGTCAAATACTCCCATCCCATATTGATTACACGTTTGTGTAGGACTTTCCTACCAGCCGATGTTTTTGATTCATTCGACCGAGTGTTTGTTGCACCCGAGAGACCTACCAGTTCGTATAATAGTTGTTTGCATGCGGTCTGGACACCTACTGTCCAGCCCGAGGATGTACCGGTAGAGTCCTCCTCTGAGGAGAGTTTTGAGGAAGAAGATGAACCTGAGTTTTGGAGGCAGGACCCCCCACATGATACACATGCCTTCATGTCCTCCATCTGGAAGGGCATGAAGAAGATTTTTAGGGGGCAAGTGAGACTGAAGGAAAAAGGTAGAGGAGCAATCCTCTAGGTTAGATAACATTGAGGCGACACTGAGGAGATCACAGTCGGCTGGACCTAGCACCACCGCGGGTCCAAAGCGACAGAGGGGGTAGTTTCTTACCTTTTACCTATTTCATGCATTATTTTTTTCTATCTTGCATACATTGAGGACAATGCATGAGATAGGTATGGGGGGTATGTACTAACATAGGATTTTTTTTTTTATTTCTTTATAGGTTTTTTTTTGGATTTTTATTTTTTTTTTTTAGGTCTTCCATTTTCTTTTAGATTTTATTTTTGTTATAGAATTTCCATTTTTTTTAGATTTTACCTTTTCTTTAGAAATTTAAAAAAAAACTTTTTGAAATAAGAGACAAAGTTTAGATCTATTTTTAAGAAAATTAAGATGTATCTTAGGAATTAAGAAAGCCTTAATTATGACATCTTAAACCTAGTTGAAATAATAGATCTTGCTTGAAATTATAGGCTAAGTAAGAAAAATTGGTGAGATATTTTTATCTTGAATTTTTTGCCTTAGATAATATGCACTTTACACTTACACATTTCTTGGGATGGAGACAAAGACCAAAAATGCCATATAAATAAAAAAAAAAGAAAAAGAAAAAAAAAATATAAATAAAACATCACCTATTAAGCTGGAAAATTGTGCCTCAAGAAGCATGATTATTCACGCCTAACGGTGGTAAAGGAAATAAATAATCCCCTTTAGTTTTGTGGCCTTTTTTACTCGAGACCTTAAACCCGAGGGATGTTTTCTCATCTGGTGCCCTAAGACCGTCTGGTTTGGGAGTCATCGGTTAAAGGCTCGCTACAAGGGTAAACTAGAAAGCCTAAACTAAGGGAAGAAAAAAAAAAGCAGAAATATATATATATATATATATATTATATATATATATATATATATATATAAAATAAATAAATGGCTTGATGGTTGGAGTTGAAATCCCAGAAATTTTCACTGAGCACGGTGTGCATATTATCTAGGTTTTATGAAAGATAAAGTATTCAATCCAATTTTGAATTCTTACCTTAATTGAAGACAAGATCTTGCATAGAGACTAAGTTTAAGAAAGAATGATTATAGGTGGACTTATGACCTAAGATCACTTATATTTTTGCAAAAATAGTTCGAAAACATGTCTCTTGTTCAAAATGCGTTTTCAAAACACTAACATTTATTTTCTTTCTTTATGAATTTTGTGGGTGTAATCCGCTGAAAACCCTCAGGAGACAACACTCCTCCTCTAGGGTAACCTAGAGGTTTAACGGCTTGTTGCACATGCTCAGTGCAATCGCGTCACCTGCGAAAGTGGTGTAATAAAATTGGTAGTATAGTTTTTCTTTTCTTTGTTTTGCTCGGGACGAGCAAAAGAATAAGTGTGGGGGTGTGATTGATACACAATATTGCATATTTTACCACATAATCCCCATGCATATTGCAAATAAATATATGATTTTCACTCATCTTCTCTATATATTTGCAGGTTCACACTCAAATGAGAGATAGCCCAATAATCACTTTAATTAGCAATAATTAAAGGGATTAAATCCAAGATTAAGATAAAGCCCAAATTTGAATCCAAGATCCAGAGAGATCCGCGCGCCAACTGAAGACTCTAGAAGGCCACGTGGATAACAACCTCTCAACCAACCTGCAACAGAAATCTGTTTCCCAACAGAATCCGTTTTGTCGCGCCCTTGCCGTGCGCCCGCGGCAGATCTGGGTTTGTTGAGATCCGGATTTTGCGCCAACAGAAAGGGGTCTTGAAGCTTCTCTCTCAGCCTATAAATATCTGCACCTGACCTGCGAGAAAAGATGAACAGAGAAGAAAGAGAGATTAGTGTAAAGCTTTGTAATTTTATTTTTCTCTAGGATTTTTGTAGCTCTCTATGATCTTCTTCTTCCCTAGAAATCATTGCAAGAGAGAGTTGTAAGAGAGAGAGAGAGCTTGTACATCAAGGAGTGACAACTTGAAGCAATGCAAGGGTTCATCCATTCTCTTCATCTCTACTTGAGCTTGGTTCTAGTTTAAATTGTTTTCTTTACTTGCTTTCTTTACTTTCTTGCAATTTACTTCATACTTTGCTTTTCTTCATTAATGGCTTGTAGCTAAATTTTCTACCATGTACTACCTAACCACTAGCCTTGCCATCTTCACTAACTCATGGGTGATTGCTTTAGTTCATCTTGCAAGTTGGATGGTCTTCTCTTCTCCGATGGGTTAAACCACCCGTCATCCAAGTGAGAAAGTAATTAGATCAACACGCAAGACAAATCCATGCCGATGAATCAACATGAGGCACGCATTCATTATCACGGAGTTTGGTAAGCTTTGGCAAGGTAGTAAGGTAAGCTAGTCATGGTTTGCTTCTTCAAGTTCACTTTCTTTTTAGTTGTTAGTCCAAATCCAATCCTCTTTGATTTCTTTCCACTTTTCCATCATGAACATATCCATCCATTCTTTCGTTTCATTTTCCCATTTGTTTTTATTCTTATAAGCATAGAAAAATTCTCGTTTACTTTCTTCACTACGGACCGTAACGCTTCTATCGCTAGCTCTCCCTGAGAATCGACTCGGTATAGCTCTATGCTATAACGGAGATAGGAAAGGGTACATTGAACATATTGAATACATATGTGGAGTGATCAAAGCACTTGAGGTTGAATCTAAACCTTATCTCTCTTTTCATTGAATATATTTTGTGTGCAAATTATACTCCACAATATAACACCTTTCCCGTCTAACCAAGTGTCAAAGATGACAAGTTGAATTCGTGATCAAAAAAGTTTGTGTTTTTGGGTGTTAAGAGAATATGAAAGTCTACAAGCTATGGGACCTCGAAAATGAGAAGATTGTGTTGAGCAAGCATGTCATATTTGTTGAGACTTCATTGTTGAAGTCCACCATATCTCTTAGCAGGTGGAGAGGTTGAAAACCAAGGATGTATCGCAGTGGGTGAAGGTTAATGCTCCTCCACCATCTCCAGTTGATTCGGTATCAGTTGGGATCTCACTGAATGTGTCATTGGGTAGAGACCATGTAACCGTGATGAATACTGAACAGATTGAATTATTTGCAGCGAAAGGAACTAAGTTTAATCCACGAAAGTGGGTGAACAAGCATGAATCTCAAATTGGTGAGCTAAACAAGCTCAAATTAAAGGTCGTTGTTCTCCATGATGGCATTTGTAAGAAAGTTCATATGATTCAGCCAGTTGGTTTCATTGTTGCAGATTTAGTTTCAGGTTATTGAGCTCGGTAGAGCTCGTTTGGATGAACTATGTGTGGCTTGATCACGCAGAGCCTGGATACATAGGCAGCTGTAATTGCGCAGCTGGTTGGATGAGTTAAAATTGGTTAAGTCGTGTTCAGCTCGGATTTGAGAAATCTTCACCGAGGTAAAAAATTATGGGAGAGAAAATAAAAGATTGAGGTTTTTAACTCATTGGAGATGGCTAAGAGAGAAGCATTGGAGGCGGTCTAAACAGGTAAGAGATGCAGTAACAAGAAGCATGGGCAGAGCGCGCATGGAGTGCATAACATGAACGAGGAGGAAACAAGTTGGACGGTCAACCGGACAGTCGAACGCAAAAGGAGAGTGGTCGACCGCAAATGGAGTGAGATCTTAACACAGAGTTGCATTGGTTTTCTGCACAGTAGATTGAACTAGCGGTTGACTGAACGATCAACCGCACATGAAGCTGGTCGACCAGGCTGTGGATTTTGGCAACTCGAGTTGGTTTCAGAGTTCTATTTAATGTGAATTTCGTGTCCGATTTGGTTTTCTTCAATTGACTCTCTCTTCTAGTTATATAAGGATGATTTTTGCACCCTCATTGGTATCGATATGAGTATCGATTTGAGAGTTAGTTTTGAATCAATTGTATTGAGAGTTTTAGGATTAGTTTATTTGAGATAATTTTCATGCCCCGCTTCCCAAAATACGTGGAAACAGAGTCACGACAAGAGTCGGCGACGTAGATACGCGAGGAGAATACCCCACGTATATACGCTAAACCTAAAGTAACTTGAACAAGCTATAAAAAATCTACTAAAATGACATGATAACACTGCAATATAACATATAAATGATCACACATGATAACAGATGAATAAAAGAAAGAAACGGCAACTGGATGTGATATAGACAGAATCAGGAAATAATATAAATAAAAGAGCAAGAATACCGATAACCAAGAAGAGAGAGACTCCAGCTCCTCATAACACATGTGATCCTCTCCAAATACCTGATCAGTAATAAATAGCTCCAGATTTGGATATGCAAATTGAGGAAGTCAGAACTCCTTGTGAATGTGTAAGAATAAAGGGAAAGATGCACATGCATATAAATGTGGATATATGATAATAATATAAATTGGAATAAGAAATGGCATGAATAAGTAAATAAAGTAATGTGAATAGCACACAGTAGAGTATGTGTCCAGTCAGGTATTCAAGCAGGCATCTATCATAATCTATATATCAGGCGGGTAGAGTCTGTCAGTACTAGAGTCCAGTGTACAGTCAGGTCATGAGTACAATTAGGTGAATACAGTCAATTACATTACATAATATAGTTTATCATTATGAATTCTGTCAGCGAACACCAATTTCAACATATAATGACACATCCCATACTACGCCTACTACATGTCTCAATCAGGATCTTAAGTTATTAAAACTGATTGGTTGGAGATATTGTCCATACTTTAGGTGGGTCCCGTACATACGCGGGACCACGGCCCAGATGCCTGGCGCTGAACCAGGCCCTACCGCCAGGTAGTCAGTAATAGTAATAGTACTCACAGTATCACTCTGGAACAATA
Organism: Agave tequilana; assembly: GCA_038442645.1. Taxonomy (NCBI): domain Eukaryota; kingdom Viridiplantae; phylum Streptophyta; class Magnoliopsida; order Asparagales; family Asparagaceae; genus Agave; species Agave tequilana. The sequence continues at coordinate 377,325 of JAVJIF010001040.1, read as the reverse complement.
CTCACAGTAACACTGTGGAACAATAAACAAATGGGATGTCAATCATCCCTCGGAACCCTGCAATGAAACCGTAAGTCGGCTGCACAACCTGTATCCTAGGTCCACCTAAAATACATACGTTATTTCCTCCATCAATTTTCTCAATCCCAATGTAAGTTGTCCATTTATATTATTATTCAATTCAGTTAAAACAAGCAATATTCATGTTACTTAGAATACTAGGACGATATAGTGACAGTAATAGTATAGTATAACTGTCAACAACAATCGTATACACGGTGAACGGTAATCAGGATAGTAAACAGTATCAGTAACCGTGTATACGATATACAATAGGACTGTACAGGATGTTACGGTCAAACAACCCTTTTTCAGTAACTTTTAGTAACATGAATTAATACTAGTAACAGTCATGCACCTTCTAGCCAATGTACAATCTCATCCATCGATACTAGATATAACAGTAATGAATCCACCAACTCATAATCTCAATAGTCATCATGAACATCAAGTGCTAAGTCTGTAACTGAGTATCAGGTACTGTAAATCACAAGTCCAATAAGCCAATAACTAGTTCTCTCATCGCTACCAATCTATTCTAATCTCTATTCACCAATAACCGAAATCAAATAAATAATTGCTATCAACTCTGAAGTACAAGCTCACGATATTTATGGAATCAATCTCACAATGCTGTATCTCTATAATTGAATAACAACAATAACTAGGAATCTATCATGAATAGCAGTCTACTGATATCCTCGAGATCGACTAAAATAATAAATACCGAGATCAGAAATAATGAATGAAACATCCGCAAATACCAGATCTATCTAACTGTAATCAAGATCATGATTAAGGAGTGCAACATCTTCGATCAATATGACATATCGATTATCTCTATATCTAATATTCAACATCGATAAGATCATCAGTATTTAATAAATATAATCAGGGTAAATCTGAAATTCCTTGTTTCAATAATCCAAAATTAAAATCAAGTCACATATCAATATCAGAGGTAAATATACATACAATACCTGATGATAATTGATAGGTAGTCAAAAGTGCATATTTATCATCATATATATCATCATATTTCCCTACTTATTCTTTGATAACGCACTGCTACGTAACGTTTTATTGTTTAGTGTTGTGCAGACCTTGAGTAATTAAAGAGTAAATAAATGAAGTCCAAAAGCCCAAAAAACTCACATGCATGATTTATTTTAGTAATTTAGAAGCTTCTATCTTATCTAACATAATCTAAACTTGGATTTTAAATTATTAATTTATAATCTAGGGGAGGAGGAGGAAGGATAAAGTAGGACTCCTAATTGCTATTCAAATCTAGGAGAGGAGGAGGAAGGATAAAGTAGGACTCCTAAGTGCTATTCAAATCTAAGGGGAGAAAGACTTGAAGATAAAGATAAAGGAACTAAATCCTTTTCAAATTCGGATTTTTGATAACTTGCTTCCCAAGTTATCCCGAATTCTCAAGATCGAGGGTCAGAATGCAAAATCTAAGAGGAGGCGGCCAGATGGACGGACGAGAGGAGGCCACGCGCTCAAGCGCGTGGCAGATGGCCACGAGATTGCCGCGAAAACGCGATAAAAGTCACGTTTCGCGGCTTGTTGATAGAGACACAGGGAGCGTGAAGGAAGTCTACTTTATCTTGAAGACTTCAGCCCAAATCTTCTATAAAAAGGACCCCTTGCAGTACGTACAGAGCACCTCATCTAGAGAGAAGAAGAATAAGGCTAGGATTAATGATTTAGGGTTTTTTGTTAAATTATTTTAGCCTCTTTTGAGTCCTCTTCTTTATAATTGTTGTTGGCTTTGGCTTGGCTATTGTAAGGAGGAAGGAGAAGGAGCTTGTACCCAAGGATTGCATCAATAAAGGTTATCTTTTCTTTTTTATGTTCTTATTCTTGTTCTTTTAATTTCAAGTCTACCTTTTTATTTCTTTGTTCTTGGTTTGATTTTTGGTGTTGTCTTTAATCTTTATTCCTTCTTTTTCTTTTCTTTAAAGATCTTAAAAATAAAATAAAAAGATGGATAAAACAAAAAGGATGCTAGGCTAAAATAATTCTAGGGTAGCTAATCACTAGATCGACTAGGGTTGATCTAGGGTTAGTTGATTAGTCTAATGGATTTGCAATCTAGGGTTAGATTAATCCTTTGAAGTTTAGTGATGATAGTCCAACTTAATGATTTAGATAATTAGGGCTTGGCTTTGGATTAGAGTAGGGTTTGGCTTTAGATTAAGTTTAGGGATATGGTTTGGCATAGTTTAATGATTAGGGATTGGCTTTGGCATAAAGTAAAATTAGGGTTTGGCTTGTTGTGGTGTGGACAAGTTAAGTTGGACATCTTACTCTTCTTACTTAGGGTTAACAACTTAGATGAATGTTTCATTAGTTTAAAAGAATACAACCCCTAGATCGAGACTAGTCTAGCGACCTAGACTCTCCCTCTTAATTAGATCTACTTTCTTCAAACTACAACCAACCTTTCTTCTAAGTCTTGACTACAGATATATCGTGCTGCCTAACGCTTCTATAGCCTCCCTCCTAGTGGAACACGACCCGCTTTGGCCCTTGCTGCAGCGGATAGAATTGAACAACGAGAAGAATCTAACCTTCTAATTCTTTGATTATTTGTTTTTATTTTTGTACATATTTATTCTCTCGTTCAAGTTTCAATCAAAATTTTGGCGCCATTGCTGGGGAGGGAACGGCACGGTAATATCTAACCTAATTTGTTGTTTCTGTTCTGCAGGGGCATCAAAAGGGAGTTTCTAAGGTTAGTCTACTGCACACCTTAGTTTTTAATTTAACCTAGTTTTAGGTCCTAACAGAGATAGTTTAACCCTATTTCTAATTAAAAAATAATAATAAATAATTAAATAATAAATAAAAAAATTATTGACACTACATGCTGACGTAATCGAAACTAATAAAAAAAGGTTTAGACATTGCATCTCGGGGCATTATCTATTTTTCTTTTCTTTTATTTTATTGTTGGTGAGTGCTGGAGACCAAAGGTATGTGACGCATTGCATATAGAATAGGAAGCACCCTTGTTTGACTTAATTCAATATAGTGTGTTTGATTCTTTTACACATGCGCATTTAAAACATCTTAAGGGAATAACCCATAAATAACATAAGGTGAGGATTTCATCACCCTTCCTTGGCCCACAAACCACATTCCGTGCACGCAACATCCTAACCTTAACTAAAATTTGACTAGACGTTGGCCCCAGGTTGACTTCGGACTTATTTAGAAGGTTAACCGAAGGAGGAGGTTGTTCAAAACTAACTCTTGCCAAATCAGTATCTTGGAAGGGGATTAAGGGCCGAAAGCCCGAAGGTTGGTGGTTACTTAATTAAGGAACGTCTTTGACGGGTAACCTCCCACCAACCTTGCCACCTACCTGGCCGATTAACTTGTGGTTAGGGTCGGCAATAAACCTCCCAAGGATAACCTAAAGTTAGGAGTCGTCTACGTCTAGGCTAACTTATACTAGGATTGATTGCTTAGCCTAGGACTTGATTGACTTAGGTGAACTTATTTGTTAACTTTAGTATCTTAACTTTGCATGTCAACTTGGTCAAGAGACCTGGCTACATCTAGACTAATTAGAAACAATTCACTACCCAAAACTGAAGATATGGCTCAACAACCAATGTTGCAAGATAGGTTCTATCCTATTAGGACCTCTCTACCTTCATGTATTAGCCTTCCTGATGTTCAGGAGAACCAATTTGAGTTAAAACCCCAATACATAAACACTCTTCCAAAGTTTCATGGATTTGAATCCTAGGATACATACTTTTTCATTCGAGAGTCGATAAAGTATGCCTCATGATGAAAATAGCCAACTTACGGGTAGATGCTATTAAACTTCGCTTTGTCCCATTCGCATTGAAAGACTTAGCAAAGAAATGGCTCTATAGTCTAGAAGCCGGCTCCATATCATCATGGGATAATTTTGTCAAGGCATTCTTGAAGAAATTCTATCTTGTTCATAATACTGCTCAAATTAGGAATAGCATCTTGCACTTTAGACAATTGCCAAATGAACCTTTTTGGAAACTCTTCGAACAGTTCAAAGACCTACTTGCTCAATGCCCTCATCATGGAATAGAGAAATGGTGACTTTACCAATCTCTCTATGATGGTCTAGATTATTCTACTAAGACCCTTCTAGAATCCATGTGCCAAGAGGGATTTTTGGGATGAAACGGAGGAATGGGCCTTATATGAGGACTTGGCCGATAAGACCATCGAATGGCAACCAAATTTGGAAAAGGTTAAGTCGAACGACTCAATCGCTTCCAAAGGAGGTGCCTATTCCATAGACGATCATATAGCTCATGAAGCTAAATTGGCAAGCATGATGCGAAAAATAGAGTCTTTAGAGACCAAGTTTGAAACTCTAGGAACTAGAGAGCAAGTCATAAACCAAGTTAGCCCAGCATTCCCTACAGGCTGTACTTACTGTCAGTCCATGTCTCATGTAATAGAGGAGTGTCCAATATTTCTAACTCAACAAGGAGTCCCCGAACACTCAAATGCAGCCTTTGATAAGCCAGCCAATAATCCATATTCACCCACTTACAATCCCGGTTGGATAAACCACCCTAACTTTGCTTGGGGCCCACAAAAGGATCAATTTACGCCCAAATTCTCCAACCAAGCCCCACAACCTCAATATCATCAACAATTCCCAAACCAAAGTCCACCCACTTTTCAAAACCAACAAATGGAGTCAAGACTTGCATTTATGGAAAGAAAGATGGACTCCTTTTTGAAATCTCAAGAAACAGTGATGCAAACTTTAAGTAGGTTAGGGGACCAAATGAGTCAACTAGCTAACCCCTTAGTGAAAGACAACAAGGAACCCTACCAAGTCAACCATTGCCAAACCCTAGGAACACTAGGCAAGCTAATGAAGCTCAAGACACGAATCAATGAAACTTAGTCCACACATTAAGGTCGAGAAAAGTAGTTGATAACCAAGTGATGATGCCACAAGACTCGACTCAACCATCGACCCCTTCTAGTTCCACTCCTCTTAGCTCGAATGAACCCAAAAAGATCTACCAGTTGAATCGGTGCACACACCCAAAGCCACATACCTAAATAGGCTTAAGTGTAACAATAGTGCACAAATGGAGAAAATCTTAGAAATATTCAATGAAGTAAAGCTAAACATCCCAATTCTTGAGGCAATACAACAAGTCCCTAGTTACGCAAAGTTTCTAAAAGACATGTGCACTAAGAAAAGGATAACTAGCGTGCCCAAAAAGATTTTTTTAGCAACTAGCATTAGTGAGCTATTGTCTAACCAAATCCCAGTCAAGTACAAGGATCCCGGTTGCCCTACCCTAGCGTTCACAATAGGTCCAGCCGAAATAGGTCGAGCACTTCTTGATTTAGGTGCGAGCATTAATTTGCTCCCCTTCTCCGTTTATCAACAACTTGGGCAGGCAAACTGAGCCCGACCCAAGTTACGATTCAGCTAGCCGATAGATCAATTAAGGTTTCAAAAGGAGAAATCAACGATGTCCTAATTAGGGTTGGAGAGTTTATCTACTCAGTAGATTTCATTGTGTTAGAGACACAACCCGTGTCAAACCCTAGGTCTCAAACTCCAGTCATCTTAGGTCGACCATTCCCTGTGACCGCAAATGCAATTATCAATTGCAGGAATGATCCATGAGATTGATATTTGGAGACTTGACCAAGGAAGTCAATGTCTTCAACCTAGGTAGACAACCCTATGACATTATTGACGAACCTTTTGAGGTCAACCTCATTGAGAATATGACTAGTGAGCACAAAGGGGAGATCACACTAGAAACAAAGGGTGATGAAGAGTTAGAATCTAGTGATCTTAACCTTGATGAGATTGAGTGGGTAGCAAGTCCAATTTCTATAGAGATGGAGAATCTAAGTTTAACACCTCCACCCATCGAGCCACCTCCTTCCTTTGAATTAAAGACATTGCCTAAGCATCTCAAGTATGCCTACCTAGGTGAACAAGAGACGCTACCAGTCATAGTTGCATCCAACTTGACTAATAGGAAAGAGAAAGACCTACTGGCAACCCTTAGGAGACATAGGGAAGCCATTGGTTGGAGTATGACCGATACCAAGGGACTAAGCCCTAAAATAGTCCAACATAGAATCTATCTAAATGAAGGGGTTAAACCGAAGAGGGACCCACAGTGTAGGCTAAACCCGCTCATGCAAGAGGCTGTACAAGCCGAAATAGTGAAACTGTTGGATAATGGGATCATTTATCCCATTTCCGATAGTCAATAGGTCAGCCCAACGCATGTGGTCCCTAAAAAGTTCAGTTTTACTGTGGTGAAAAATGACAAGCAAGAGTTAGTGCAAACACGACTATCTATCAAGGTTCGAGTATGCATAGACTATCGCAAGTTGAACGCCGCTATTAGAAAAGACCATTTTCCCCTCCCATTTATCGACCAAATGCTGGAATGATTAGCGGACCATGAGTATTACTGTTTCTTGGACGGTTACTTAGGGTATAACCAAATTCCAATAGCCTCGAAGGACCAAGAAAAGACAACGTTCACATGTCCATTTGGGACGTTTGCTTATTGCTGAATGCCTTTCGGCCTATGCAATGCCCCCGCGACATTCCAACGTTGCATGTTAAGCCTTTCTCTGACATGGTCGAGCACTTCTTGGAGATCTTCATGGACGACTTCTCCTTCTATGGAGATTCGTTTGACCAATGTCTACATCATTTAGAAATAGTGCTAAAAAGGTGCACCAAAAAGAACTTGACCCTAAATTGGGAAAAGTGCCACTCTATGGTGCAGCATGGGATTGTCCTAGGTCATGAGATATCTAGGAAAGGGATCGAAGTGGAGATCATAGCCAAACTCCCAATTTCACAATGCGTGAAAGACATTCGTTCTTTTTTAGGACATGCCGGGTTTTACCATAGGTTCATTAGGGATTTTAGCAAAATCGCTAGACCCCTTACAAACTTTTTAGCCAAAGATGTGCCCTTCATCTTTGATGACAAGTATCTTAGCGCATGGGAGAAGCTAAAATTGGAACTTATATCTGCACCTATCATCTCACCTCTGGACTGGTCCAAACCATTTGAGATCATGTGTGATGCTTCTGATTTGCTATAGGCGCTGTCTTAGGATAACGCAAAAATAACAAGCAGCACGTGATCTATTATTCAAGTAGGACACTAAACAAAACCCAAGTAAACGATACTACTACTGAGAAGGAATTCTTAGCTGTAGTGTTTGCTTTGGAGAAATTTTGCCCATACCTACTTGGGACCAAGGCCACTATCTTCACTGACCATTCAGCGATTCGATACCTTATGCTCAAGAAGGATGCAAAGGCCCGACTCATCCATTGGACCCTTCTCCTTCAAGAGTTTGATCTCGAAATTCGAGCTAAAAAGGGCGTCGAAAATATCGTCGCCGACCATCTCTCTCGTGTGCCAAACGCATCTTCCGCCAAACTGCCCATCAATGATGACTTCCCTGACGAACAACTTTTAGCTATCTCTACGGAACCATGGTTTGCCGACATAGTTAATTACTTAGTCACAAACCAAACCCCATCTAGTTGGTCAAAACAGGATAGATACCGGTTCTTATCTCAAGTCAGGTATTTCATTTAGGAGGACTCTTACCTCTTCAAATATTGTTGCGAACAAATAATTAGGAGATATGTTCCCGAAGAGGAAACTAGAAGTGTTCTAGCCTTTTGTCAGGAATTTGCTTGCGGGTGGACACTTTGGTCCACGTAAAACAGCCAAAAAGGTACTACAGAGTGGCTTGAATTGGCCCACCCTGTTTAAGGATGCTTTCGACTTTTGCAAGACATGCACAAGATGCCAAATGATAGGTAGGATCTCCAAACGAAACATGATGCCCCTCAACCCAATTCTAGAAATAGAACTCTTTGACGTTTGGGGCATCGACTTCATTGGACCCTTTCCAAATTTATTTGGGTACCAATACATCTTGGTGGCTGTGGACTATGTGTCCAAATGGGTTAAAGATATCCCTTGCTAGACAAATGACAACAAAATTATTGTCAAGTTCTTGAAGGAAAACATATTTTCACGTTTTGGAACACCACGTGCCATAATTAGTGATAATGGATCACATTTCTGCAATAAAACCTTTGAGGCTCTTATGCAGAAATACTCCATAAATCACAAATTATAGACACCTTATCATCCACAAACTAGTGGACAAGTAGAAGTCTCCAATAGACAAATAAAGCTTATCTTGAAGAAAACCGTGAGCCAAAACAGCAAGGATTGGTCTACCAAATTGATGGATGCCTAATGGGCATATAGACCGCCTTCAAAACGATTCTAGGGATGTCTCCTTATAGGCTAGTATTTAGAAAGGTTTGCCATTTACCTGTCGAGCTAGAGCACCGAGCCATATGGGCGATTAGGCAACTAAATTTTGACCTAGATAAGGCTGGTGCACTTTGAAAATTACAAATTTCCAAACTTGAGGATATAAGGAACGAGGCATATGAAAATGCGAAAATCACGAAAAATAGGGTTAAGGTTTTTCATGATAAGTTCATCATGAGAAAAACTTTTGTCCCCGGACAAAAAGTCTTACTCTATGATTTGAGACTTCATCTTTTCCCTAAAAAAATTGAAGTCAAGATAGACAGGACCATTCGTCGTTAAGACTGTATTTTCACATGTAGCTGTAGAGATTAGTGACTCAAAGAGTGGTAATGAATTTAAGGTAAATGATCAAAGGTTGAAACCATTCTTGGAGCCAGTACCGGATGCAGACACAGCCATGGGTCTCTTTGACCCATACTGTCAGTAAATTTTTGGAACCTATACTCCTTTTGCATTTTATTTCATGCATGCATCTCATTCATACATTAGGGACAATGCATGAGATAAGTATGGGGGAGGGTGTTGGCCCGGAGGCCTTCCTCTCTAGTTTTGATGATGATTAACTCATGTAGTTATGTTTACTAATATTCTTGTGATTTTAATTACAGATCATTGATCAAGATATTAGTTGGTGATTGCTTCAAAAAGAGGAGTTTGAAAGCTTTCACTTGGTGATTCCAGTGCCCGAGCATCAAGATCATACCTTTGCACTCGGTGGATCACGTTTGGGATCGAGTCGGCTTGAAGATGAAGATCGTCAAGAAGACTTAGGTATCCTAGTTTTAGTTTAGTGTGTTTTAGATCCATGTGTAAAGATAAGTATAGTTGATATGCTCAAGTGCACAACACACATGTTTTATGGTTTTTCGGTTTTTAGTTTAACCGATATTTGTTTTCATGGATAGTTTGATCAAAACAAGTTTAAATAGTTTATATGTATAGTAGATGTATTCTTTCTATACATGCATGCTTAAACTTCTTAGACAAACTTATTTTGATATGCCTATTCATGAGTTTTAGGAAAAATCAGATTTCCTTATTGAAAAATTAAAGTTTGATAAAATACAAGTTTTGGTTTTTGGTAAAAATGATAAAACACAAAAATGGTTTCATATGCTTGATATTTGAGTTAAAATGTTTATCACAAGTTTATATAATAATGCAAAATGATAAAACTATTTTGGAGATCTTTACAAGACTTAAAAGAATTTTTAGAAATATGTTTAACTGTTTTTCTGACCCAGTTTCTGACCCAGAACTGGCTGACAGGCCAGGTCGGTCGACCGCTCGGTCGACCGCACGAAGGGCCGGTCGACCGCACGGTCGACCGACGTGACAGAACTGTGCACGTCTGGCAGCACAGTGGGCCGGCCGACCGACCGGTCGACCGGACTAGAGAGCTTTGCTCTCTGTATCTGGGCGGTCGGCCGAGCGGTCGACCGGATGCCCCAACGGTCAAATTTATGACCATTGGCGGTCGACGGCCGGTCGACCGCCAGCCTGTCAGGCTGCTAGATCAGCCTAACGGCTAGTTTTCTGTTTGGCCTATATAAACACCATTTCTTTGGGATTTTGGCCAAGATTTTCAAGAGCAAAAATTTCTACTTTTCTGAAGTGTTTTTAAAAGTTTTAAAAAGTGTTTTAGAGCTTAAAAGATTTCATCTTTATTGTTTTTCAAGGGTTTTGAAAAATCAAAGAAAACTAGGTTTTTGGGATATTGTTTTGGATTTTCATTTCTATCATCTACAAGGGATTTCCCAAGTAGTTTTTCTTTGTTACTTGCTTTCCAAAAACACCTTGATATCCACTTGAGCTATATCATACTATCCTATTCTATTTAGGATCTTTGGTTTGTGGAAAGAGATTGTTTGAGGTTGTTGCAGCCTCCAAGTTGTAAACACCCTTGCTTTTGTTGTATCCCTCTTTGGTAGAGGTTGATCGGGTGGTTGGTTTGCTCCCTCTAGTGAGAGGTGGAGTTTGGTTTGTAACCCTCTTCAGTAGAGGTGTTTGTGGTTGTTTGGCTACGGGCCTACCCCTCGGTTGTGAGGCGGTGTTTGAGAGAGGAGTTCGGTACTCCTTGTGTTGTAACAAATCCTCCTCGGTGGAGGTTCCTTCGGTGGGAGTATAGTGGATTAGAAATCCATCTCGGTGAAGGCGGGGACGTAGAGCTAGGGGCTCGAACCTCGAAACATATCTTTGTGTTTGTGTTTGATCCATTGCCTCTAAACCCTCTCTTTCTTTTATTTGTGCAAAGCATCATTCTTCATTCATATCATTCATATTGCTTGTGTTGCCTTGCATCTTTCATATTGTAGTATATCCTTTATATGCTTGGCTTGTGTTTGTGTGCCTCACTTGTACTTAACCACAAGAGCTTCATATAGCATCTCAACCCTTATCTAGGGGAATCAAGAGGAGTTAGTCCAGAGCCCTTCACGGGGAATTCGGCTACACTTGTTGGTTGTATTAAGTGTGTTGCAAATTACTTTTAAGCTTCAACATTTAACGCATTTAGTTTTATAGATTAGCCATATCACCTATTCACCCCCCACTAGGTGATTTCTATTGGTATCAGAGCCTACGCTCCTGATACTTAGGTTTAACAACCTAGGAGTGAGATCCTTATTTGCTAATCTACCATTTGCATTTGCACATTTGTTTGCTTGCACACATTTAGTTTGCACTCATGGATAGCCCTCCTATGTTTGATATTTTTAGACTTGATATTTGGAAGGTTAAGATGAGTTGCTATTTGAAGACCCTAGGCTTGCATGTATTTCTTGCCGCTACCAAGAAATGCTATCTTGGTAACCGCAATCATATAGGGGCCAATGCACAAGCGCTTGAGGCTATTAGAAGCACACTTCCTAAAGAATATCTTATGCTTGCTTCTAACTTTGATTCCGCATTTGCAGTGTAGAATATGTTGACAACCACAACCACCACCTCCAAGCTTCAAGTGCCAATTCAACAAGAGGAGGAGACTAGTGGAGAATCCGATTCACAATGCTTCATGATCCAAGGGAATGACTCCCTCGAGGTACAATCGGAAACTCAACTAGATAGTTTTGACGCTAGTTCTTCATGTGATGATTTTGTTGATGCCCATACTTTGAATGAAGAACTTTCTATTGTTTGTGAAAAATTGATTGAAAATATAATGTTTTGAAAAAGAAAAGTCTAGGCCTTAACAATGAAAATAAAAATTTGATTTCTAGACTTGACATTGTTTTGCAAGAGAAAGAGGAGATTTCTAATGAAAGGGATTCATTGAGATCTCAACTTGATCTTGCACTAAAAGAAAAATTTTTTGAAAAATAAAAATGATTGTAATGATGTTTTGAATAAAAATAAAGTTTTAACTTCAAAAATTGATTTTGTTGTAAAAAATAATGATTCTTTGAAAAAGGAAATTGATTTCATTACAAAAGAATTAGAAATTTGTTTAAATAAAAATAAATCTTTGAAAAATGATATTGTCTCTCATGTTTGCCATGCTTCACCTAGAACACCTATTGCATGCCACACTTCTTCTTTAATTGAACATGATATATTCATACTTAAGAAGAGTGTTAATTGTTTGGGCTCCACTTTGAGCCAATGTGTAATGGGTCATACACGTTTGGAATCTTTGTTTCGAAAGAAACAAGTTCCATCTATTATGCATGCACACCCATCACGGCATACACATGCTCCTCACGGACACACCCATCACATGTATGCTCATGTGTACACTTGTACACATTCTGGACGTAAGGGCCACCTTGCTAAATTTTGTTTTGATCATATACATGATTGTAATTTAGCAAATAAATTTGTTTGGGTTAGAGAAGGTACTAACCCCCATGGACCCAATAAGATATGGGTACCAAAGACCACCCCTCTTATGTTTGATGTAGGTGTGGGCTCTCACATGACGTGAGAGTATTGGTACCTTGGAGTGGATGCGTTCCGAGCTTCATGTGGACTATTTGGATGCATCACTTTCAAGGGAAGGTTTGGTGGAGAGGAACACCTTGTTTTGGAGACATGGAGAAGTTACCTCATAGGTTTTGGTAACGGTCTCTTACTCCTTATTTATTTATGCATGCTTTTCATGTTCATTATTTGTAGCATGTTTTGTTGTTTAAATGATGATTATGGAAATGCCATGATAATTAGACTTATGACATACATATATAGCCTTTTGAGACACCCATGTTAATATGGACCATTATTTTTAGTGTTCTCACCTTGTTTAGCTATCATGATTATCATAGCTCTAATAACATGTGAATTTACATAATAATCATGTTTTTGTTTATCATGATGATTTATATCTTGTTTTTATGCTTCATGTCTTGATTACATGTTTAGATGTTTGTTTTCATTAAAACTTGGTATATACTCGTGCATATAGTGGACCACAAATAAATCTATATATGTTTGAGCTTGAATGCTTATTTGTTCCCATTAGATGTGCTAGTATAGTCTAGTTTTGATGATTCATGCATTTTAAACTTGTATTCCCTTTTTGGAATTGTTTTATGATTTTTGTTTAACCTTCATGTATATGTCCATTTTATCCAAATTATTGTTATACATATACATCCTTTGAGCCACGTGCCTTCATGCATATATCTTTGTGGACTCGTTGTGTTTGGATATGTATGTATACTTTAGTTTGTATAAGACATACATATACCTTGAAGATTAAATAGTTTTGATGATTTTCATGTTTTCATGTTTCAAGGAATATTGAGCTTATTGACCATCTTTCATGATTATGATCTTTACATTGTATTTGTACACTCACATTTATTGTTTACTCATGTTTTGTTTTCATGAGTCATATTTATGCTTAATTGATTATGAGTGTTGACTATTTTGTGAATTTCATATTTTCATGAAAAATAATTTTGTTTTATTCCTTGCTTGAAGGATTTCGTACTAGTTTACAAATTTTTCATATAACTAGTTGCGATATTCTTCATATGGTAGAGATTTTCAACATACTTTATTTTTCAAACCTATTTTTGAAAACCCCTACCTTCTAAGGGCGGATGGATGGGCGATCATGCTCATGCATGCCTTATATTGAAAATCATTTTAAACTTGAACATGATTGGGAGGATAGGTTATATGAGTTATACTTTGATATTATTGTTGTTTCAATTGGTATCATTGGATTCTTTCAATTGGTATCAATTTTGACCTTTCTTGTATACTCATATATGTTTGTATGTATGTATGCTTTCAATTCCAATAGTATCAATTTCGATTGGTATTAAATTTTTCATACATATATATGTTTTATTTGTGCTTATTATATCCCTATATCTTTAAGCACAAAATTTTGTTTATGCTAAAGCTTGAGTTTAAATTTTGTTTCAATTGATTCAATTTTCAATTGGTATCTTATTTCAAGCCTACGCATTGTTTTAGTTGGTATTTCATACAGGGGGAGAAAATTCGATTTTCATATTTCAATTGGTATCTGTATTTCCATTCCCTTACTTTATGATAGAAAATAGTCATTTCATTTGATATCATATACTTAAAAAGAAAAATACTCTTTTTTGATATCAAGATGTTTATTTGAATGTGTTAATTTGGTATCTCAAAATTTTGTTTAAAAAAAAATAAATACAAAAGTTTTGATTTGTATTGCCTATATGCAAGGAGAGCTTAACATCTCTTCTACATATAGATTCATGTTGAGTGTATCTTGTATTGAGGAGCTTGACATCTCTTCTTTATGTGGTACATGTGTGTAGGCGAGTTTCACATCTCCTTTTATGCATTGCATAGTGTATGTTATGTAAATTAGGGCTTGTCATCCCTCCTTCATGTAATGTATCTATGCAGGGAAGCTTCACATCTTCCTCTTCATGAATGTATATAGCATATACCATTTATTGATCTATGTTTACTTTCAATTGGTATCAAGATGTTACTTTGACATATTTTCAATTGATATCATAATTGATTGTCACCCCTATATTGATATTTTTTGTTTTAGACAAAAAGGGGGAGAAAAATTTATTGATTTGTTTTTGGTTTTTACCCCTTTGTTGATGATTGACAAAAAAGGGGAGAAAGATTTTGAGTTTATACGCATATTTATGTTTTTGCATATATTAAGTTTAATTGGTATCTAGAGCATGTTTATTTGTTTTGAAAATTTCATTGGTATCTAGAGCCTTTTATTGTTTATGCATATCTATGCATGTTTCATGTTTCATAATTCATTGCATATTTATGTTTATTTGTTTATGCATGAGTTAAGGGGGAGCTTCTTTGAAGCTTAACTTTAATCCATGCATATATAACTCCATGAGTTTTGTCATCATCAAAAAGGGGGAGATTGTTGGCCCGGAGGCCTTCCTCTCTAGTTTTGATGATGATTAACTCATGTAGTTATGTTTACTAATATTCTTGTGATTTTAGTTACAGATCATTGATCAAGATATTAGTTGGTGATTGCTTCAAAAAGAGGAGTTTGGAAGCTTTCACTTGGTGATTCCAGTGCCCGAGCATCAAGATCATACCTTAGCACTCGGTGGATCACGTTTGGGATCGAGTCGGCTTGAAGATGAAGATCGTCAAGAAGACTTAGGTATCCTAGTTTTAGTTTAGTGTGTTTTAGATCCATGTGTAAAGATAAGTATAGTTGATATGCTCAAGTGCACAACACACACGTTTTATGGCTTTTCAATTTTTAGTTTAACCGATATTTGTTTTCATGAATAGATTGACCAAAACAAGTTTAAATGGTTTATATGTATAGTAGATGTATTCTTTCTATACATGCATGCTTAAACTTCTTAGACAAACTTATTTTGATATGCCTATTCATGAGTTTTAGGAAAAATCAGATTTCTTTATTGAAAAATCAAAGTTTGATAAAATACAAGTTTTGGTTTTGGTAAAAATGATAAAACACAAAAATGGTTTCATATGCTTGATATTTGAGTTAAAATGTTTATCACAAGTTTATATATCAATGCAAAATGATAAAACTATTTTTGGAGATCTTTACAAGACTTAAAAGAATTTTTAGAAATATGTTTAACTATTTTTCTGACCCAGTTTCTGACCCAGAACTGGCTGACAGGCCAGGTCGGTCGACCGCTCGGTCGACCGCACCAAGGGCCGGTCGACCGCACGGTCGACCGACGTGCACAGAACTGTGCACGTCTGGCAGCACAGTAGGCCGGCCGACCGACCGGTCGACCGGACCAGAGAGCTTTGCTCTCTGTATCTGGGCGGTCGGCCGAGCGGTCGACCGGATGCCCCAACGGTCATATTTATGACCGTTGGCGGTCGACCGGCCGGTCGACCGCCAGCCTGTCAGGCTGCCATATCAGCCTAACGGCTAGTTTTCTGTTTGGCCTATATAAACCCCATTTCTTTGGGATTTTGGCCAAGATTTTCAAGAGCAAAAATTCCTACTTTTCTGAAGTGTTTTTACAAGTTTTAAAAAGTGTTTTAGAGCTTAAAAGATTTCATCTTTATTGTTTTTCAAGGGTTTTGAAAAATCAAAGAAAACTAGGTTTTTGGGATATTGTTTTGGATTTTCATTTCTATCATCTACAAGAGATTTCCCAAGTAGTTTTTCTTTGTTACTTGCTTTCCAAAAACACCTTGATATCCACTTGAGCTATATCATACTATTCTATTCTATTTAGGATCTTTGATTTGTGGAGAAGAGATTGTTTGAGATTGTTGTAGCCTCCAAGTTGTAAACACCCTTGCTTTTGTTGTATCCCTCTTTGGTAGAGGTTGATCGGGTGGTTGGTTTGCTCCCTCTAGTGAGAGGTGGAGTTTGGTTTGTAACCCTCTTCAGTAGAGGTGTTTGTGGTTGTTTGGCTACGGGCCTACCCCTCGGTTGTGAGGCGGTGTTTGAGAGAGGAGTTCGGTACTCCTTGTGTTGTAACAAATCCTCCTCGGTGGAGGTTCCTTCGGTGGGAGTATAGTGGATTAGAAATCCATCTCGGTGAAGGCGGGGACGTAGAGCTAGGGGCTCGAACCTCGAAACATATCTTTGTGTTTGTGTTTGATCCATTGCCTCTAAACCCTCTCTTTCTTTTATTTGTGCAAAGCATCATTCTTCATTCATATCATTCATATTGCTTGTGTTGCCTTGCATCTTTCATATTGTAGTATATCCTTTATATGCTTGGCTTGTGTTTGTGTGCCTCACTTGTACTTAACCACAAGAGCTTCATATAGCACCTCAACCCTTATCTAGGGGAATCAAGAGGAGTTAGTCCAGAGCCCTTCACGGGGAATTCGGCTACATTTGTTGGTTGTATTAAGTGTGTTGCAAATTAGTTTTAAGCTTCCGCATTTAGTTTTATAGATTAGCCATATCACCTATTCACCCCCCCCTCTAGGTGATTTCAGAGGGTACTAACGCTTAACTTTTTTTAAAAAATAAATTAATTAATTAATTAAAAAATAATAAAAAAGAATAAAAAATATTTATTTTAACATAGATTATTGACTAACTGTAGGTTGTTGTTAACATAACTCACTAACCTTAGGTTATTAACTTAACAAAAAAATTCTTTTTATTTCTAAAAAAAATATTTACTAACCATACTAATATAGTGATTAACTTACTAACTTTAGGTTAATATTAACTTAACAAAAATTATATATATATATATATATATATATATATATATACACACACACACACACACACACACACACATATTTGAAAAACGAAACAATATTTTGACTTATCTTTTGAAAGAAATCCAAGTTAATCTTAAGAAGTAGGAAAATCATGATTAGGATTTCTAAAAGCTTGGTCAAAATAAAATAAATTGTTGGATTTTTAGGTGTAGGAGGAAAAATTGAATAAGTAATTAGTCTCAATTTTTACCTTAATGAAATGTGCATACCTAATACTCTTACACATCTAGAATTCTAAGATAAAGACCCTTGTGCCTTATAAAAAATATATATATAATAATATAAATTAAAAATTCACTAATAAAGTTGGATACATGTGCCTCAAGAAGTATAAGTATTCACGCCTAAATGTGATTTTATAAATAAAGTCCTTAGTTTTTTGGCCTAGTTCACTCGAGTCCTTAAGTCCGTGGGGTGTTTTCTCACCCGGTGCCCTAAAACTGACCGGTTTGGGTGCCACCGACCTTAGGCTCGCCACATGGGCGAATTAAAAAGCCTAAGAAAACTAAGAAATATTATCTATATATGTACTAACACATCTAATAGTCAATTAGTTAGGTATGAGGGTCTCAAGAAGCCTTGATACTTATACAAAAGAAAATTAGATGAGTTATACATATTAAATATATATATATATATACATAAAAAGTAATAATAAAGAGGCATGGGAGTCCGTTAAAGAACCCCTAGTAAAGATTCACGTTCACAAGGATGCATATGACTTAGGGTAACAAAAGAGACTATATATAAATTTAATTTGAATCCTTACCTAAAATTGATAACGAATTATTGTATAGAGACTAAGTTCAAGAATGAATAAAAATGATAATCCTAAAACTTATAGATTGCTTAGTTTCTTCAAACATATTTCAAATATTTCTCTCCTTTTTCAAAATAAAAAAATTAAATTAATCACTAACATTTTCTTTTTCTTTTATGGATTTTGTGGTGTAATCCACTAAAAACCCTCACGAGACAACACTCGTCCTCTAGGGGTAACCTAGAGGTTTAACGGCTTATTGCACGTGCTAAGTACAACCGTGATTCCTACGAAAGTGAGTTAGGATAGGTTAGTTTTTATTTTCTTTTCCGTTTTCTTTTATTTTTACTCGAAGACGAGCAAAAGAAAAGTGTGGGGGTGTGATAGGTAGTCAAAAGTGCATATTTATCATCATATATATCATCATAGTTCCCTACTTATTCTTTTATAAAGTACTGCTACGTAACGTTTTATTATTTAGTATTATGCAGGCCTTGAGTATTAAAGAATAAATAAATAAAGCCCAATTGAAGCCCAAAAAGCCCACATGCATGATTTATTTTAGTAATTTAGAAGCTTTTATCTTATCTAACCTAATCTAAATTTGAATTTTAAATTATTAATTTAAAATTTAGGGGAGGAGGAGGAAGAATAAAGTAGGACTCCTAATTGCTATTCAAATCTAGGGAAAGAGGAGGAAGGATAAAGAAAGACTTCTAATTGCTATTCAAATCTAAGGGGAGAAAGGCTTGAAGATAAAAATAAAGGGACCAAATCCTTTTCAAATTCAGATTTTTGATAACTTGCTTCCTAAGTTATCCCGAATTTTCAAGATCGAGGGTCAGGATGCAGAATCCAAGAGGAGGCGCCTAGATGGACGGACGAGAGGAGGCCACCGCTCAAGCGCATGGCAGATGGCCACGAGGTTGCCGCGAAAATGCGGCAAAAGCCATGTTTCCGCGGCTTGTTGATAGAGACACAGGGAGCGTGAAGGAGGTCTACTTTATCTTAAAGACTTCGGCCCAAATCTTCTATAAAAAGGACCCCTGCAGTACGTATAGAGCACCTCATCCAGAGAGAAGAAGAATAAGATTAGGGTTAAGAATTTAGGGTTTTTTGTTAGATTAGTTTAGCCTCTTTTGAGTCCTCTTCTTTGTAATTGTTGTTGGCTTTGGCTTGGCTATTGTAAGGAGGAAAGAAAAAGAGCTTGTACCCAAGGATTGCATCAATAAAGGTTATCTTTTCTTTTTTATGTTCTTATAATTTCAAGTCTACCTTTTTATTTCTTTGTTCTTGGTTTGATTTTTTGTGTTGTCTTTAATCTTTCATCCTTCTTTTTCTTTTCTTTAAAGATCTTAAAAATAAAATAAAAAGATGTATAAAACAAAAAGGATACTAGGCTAGAATAATTCTAGGGTAGCTAATCACTAGATCGATTAGGGTTAGATCTAGGGTTAGTTGATTAGTCTAATGGATTTGCAATCTAGGGTTAGATTAATCTTTTGAAATTTAGTGATGATAGTCCAACTTAATGATTTAGATAGTTAGGGCTTGGCTTTGGATTAGAGTAGGGTTTGGCTTTAGATTAAGTTTAGGGGTATGATTTGGCATAGTTTAATGATTAGGGATTGGCTTTGGCTTAGGGTAAAATTAGGATTTGGCTTGGCCTAATGTAGACAAGTTAAGTTGGACATCTTACTTTTCTTACTTAGGGTTAACAACTTAGATGAATGTTTCATTAGTTTAAAAGGATACAACCCCTAGATCGAGACTAGTCGTGAAGGTAGATTAGTGACCAAGACTCTCCCTCTTGATTAGATCTACTTTCTTCAAACTACAACCAATCTTTCTTCTAAGTCTTGACTACAGATATACCGTGATGCCAACGCTTCCATTGCCTCCCTCCCAGTGGAACACGACTTGCTTTGGCCCTTGATGCAGCGGATAAAATTGAACAACGAGAAGAATCTAACCTTCTAATTCTTTGATTATTTGTTTTTATTTTTGTACAAATTTATTCTTTCGTTCAAGTTTCAATCAAAATTTTGACAGTTGCAATAATCTAACAAAAATCAATCTCATCTACATACTGATCAAGATCTAATAAAAAGAATGTAAATCCCAGATCAACTCTAAGTCCCCATAGCAATCCAAGTATCAAGAAACCCAATCTCTTAATAAGGTAAGATCATAACTAAACCATCCTCAATATTCTGATTAAATTCTTATCTGAAATAAGCACCAATTAAAGGAACATCATGTCTGATAAATACTCCACATAAAATATAAACCTCTAACCTCAATCACGGTCCAATCAACCTCAAGATCAATCCCATAGACAGGCTATCATAACTAGATCCGAATCTGAAAATGGTAATCATCTACAAGATATTCAGCCAATCAATAGATCGAGTCAAGTCACAGTCTAAGATATTCCAATACTAGGTCTAAGCCAACAGCGACAAACAAACACATGAAATGACGCTAATAAATACTCACATCCACTACATAAATAAGGTGAACAATCATTGATGTCCCATGAAGTGATACAAGTAGTCACACTGATAAGATATATCAAATAGTTACATGAAATGATAAAAGTAAAACATAAATACATATTAACAACGGTAAATAAGGAAATGAGATAAAAGCAAATACTCACATGAAATGACTCTGGATTGGATCTGAATCGCCGTCTGGTCTTCACTGCACTAACCGGTACAAATCTTTGGATCAACTCATGGGCCGGTCTTTGAATAGCCAGTGTATCGGTCCTGCAGCGTGCACGAATCCAGATCGGGTTTGGGTCTCCTGTTACTGAGTCCGAATCGCACGAACGAATCCGAAACGTTGCAACATGCAACCGAACACATGAACTCACACGAATTTACACTCGTAAATATACACACACCACATACAACACATTATAATACACACCCACATAAATAACGCACATATATATTAATATACATGCTCATGTAATTAATACACACCCAATACATAAACATAATACATACATACAAATAAATATTAACACATTCATTCCCACTCACGCATGCATTAATAAACAATACATGCATGTATATTTATTAAAACACACTCACCCATATTTATTAATAACACACACATAATTTATAACACTCACACACCCATCTAAATACATATAAAACACAAAATGAAATAGAGAAAGAGAGACAAAGAACTTGAGAGAGTGATGGAGATCCGGCAATGGTTACGGATCACGGTGAAGGAGACGGAGGCGCGGAGACGGAGGCGCGGAGAATGTCGAAAGCTCGAGGATCTAGCAGGGAAGGATGCGGGTATGCTCACGCTCGCCGACAGAGGAGATATGATGGGTAATGGGCCGCCGAAGTGAGCGTTGGTGAAGAGGAGAAAGGACCACACGGAGGGGAATGTGCTGCCGATTGTGGAGGCTTGGCGGCAAGGGGGTGGTTGTGTAGGAGGAGAAGGAGGTTGGGGGATCTCAGCAGTTGGAGGCCATAGATCTCAGGGAGAGTTGATGATGATGGAGAAGGGGCGTGAGATGGGCATGGCCAAGTCTTGAAATACACCAAGAGGGGAGTGAATAGGTGTACTAGTTAATCTAATGCAAACTAATGCGGAACTATGTTTAGACGGGAAAGGTGTTGTATTGTGGAGTATAATTTGCACACAAAGTATATTCAATAAAAAGAGATAAGGTTTAGAAACAACCTCAAGTGCTTTGATCACTCCACAAATGTATTCAAAATGATTAATATACCATTTTCTATCTCCGTTATAGCATGGGCTATACCGAGTCGATTCTCAGGGAGAGCTAGCAATGGAAGCGTTACGGTTGGTAGTGAAGAAAAAAAAATGAAGATTCTTCTTTGTCTTAAAAGAATAAAAACGAATTGGAAAAAGAAATGAAAGAATCGGTGGATTTGTTCATGATGTAAAATGAAAAGAAATCGAAACAAGATTGGCTTTGGAATTGAAACTAAAAGAAAGAAAACTTTTAAAAGATTCTTAAAATGAGAAGATCATGACTAGCTAATCTTACTACCTTGCTAAAACTTACTAAACTCCGTGATGGTGAATGCATGCCTCATGTTGATTCATCGGCAAAGATTTGTCTTGCGTGTTGGTCTAATTACTTTCCCACTTGGATGACGGATGATCACTCTTGGACTTGTCTTGTAGCCTCATAGATGTCATTGGCCTACAATTAGACTTTCAATAATGGAATCAAAAGAGCTACACTCAAGGGATGCTAAGGAAGAAGATACATCATTCATTAATGGAAGTAAAGAAGTTATACAACAAATAGCATATTGGTGATCCATCTCCATGTTCCATCACGGCACTTGTTCTAAAGACAAGGCTCTAAATGAGGTACACATGAATCATATGGAGAATTACAACAAGATATAGCCAAGCATGAAAGTAACCCATCGGAGAAGAGAAGGCCATACAACTTGCAAGATTAAAGATAGCAATCACCCATGAGTTAGTAGTTAGCAAGGTTAGTGGTTAGCTAGTTCATGTTAAAAAAGTTAGCTACTAGCCATAAGAAAAGAAAAGCAAAGCATGAATTAAAGTGCAAGTAAAGTAAAGCTAGAAGTAAAGAAAGCAAGTAATACTAGAAAATGCTCAAGTAGAGAAGAAGAGAATGGATCAATCCTTACTTCACAAGTTATCACTCCTTGGTGTACACAAGCTTTCTCTCTCTTACAACTCTCTTTTGCAGAATTTCTAGGGAGGAAGATGACTAAGAGAAGTAAAACCTAGAGAAAAATCAAAATACAATATCTACCCTATTCTCTTCTCTCTTCCTCTGTTCAGTCTTTTTTCGCAGGTCCTTGGTCCAGTATTTATAGCCTCAGAGAGAATTCTCCAGAAGATGAACAGGTGGCAGAATCTGGGACTCAACGGCCCAGATTTTGCGGTAATTTGGCGGCAAATTGCGGCACTTTTGTGGCCGTTGGATCTCAGATTTTTGTTACAAGTTTGTTACGAGGTTGTTATCCACGTGGCCTTTTAGAATCTTGAGCTGGCGCGTAGAATTCTCTAGATCCTGGATTCAAATTTGGGCTCTCTTTTTGGGCTTTGAATTAATCTCTTTTAATTATTGCTAATTAAAGAGATTTTGGTCCTTTTCTCCATTTGAGTGTGGACCTGCAAAAATATAGAGAAAATGAGTAAAAATCATATTTTTATTTGCAAAAATGCATGGGAATGATATGGTAAAATATGCAAAATTGTATCACAATCACACCCCCACACTTATTCTTTTGCTCGTCCCGAGCAAAACAAGAAAAGAAAACTTTACTACCAATTTTATTACACCACTTACGCAGGTGACGCGATTGCACTGAGCACGTGCAACAAGCCGTTAAACCTCTAGGTTACCCTAGAGGAGGAGTGTTGTCTCCTGAGGATTTTCAGCGGATTGCACCCACAAAATCCATAAAGAAAGAAGACAAATGTTAGTGTTTTGAAACGTATTTTGAAAGAGAGACATGTTTTCGAACTATTTTTGCAAAATATAAGTGATCTTAGGTCATAAGTCCACATATAATCATTCTTTCTTAAACTTAGTCTCTATGCAAGATCTTATTTTAAATTAAGGTAAGAATTCAAATTTGGATTGAATATTTTATCCTTCATAAAACCTAGATAGTATGCACACCGTGACAGTGAAGATTTCTGGGATTTCAACTCTAACCATCAAGCCATTTATTTATATATATTTATTTTTTTATTTTTCTTTTTTCTTCCCTTAGTTTAGGCTTTCTAATTTACCCTTGTAGCGAGCCTATAACCGATGACTCCCAAACCAGACGGTCTTAGGGCACCAGATGATAAAACATCCCTCGGGTTTAAGGTCTCGAGTAAAAAAAGCCACAAAACTAAAGGGGATTATTTATTTCCTTTACCACCATTAGGTGTGAATAATCATGCTTCTTGAGGCACAATTATCCAGCTTAATAAGTGATATTTTATTCACATATATTTTTTTTTATATTTATATTTTTTTTATATATGGCATTTTAGGTCTTTATTTCCATCCCAGAAATGTGTAAGTGTGAAGTGCATACTTATCTAAGGCAAAAAATTCAAGATAAAAATATCTCCTCAATTTTTCTTACTTAGCCTATAATTTCAAACAAGATCTATTATTTCAACTAGGTTTAAGATGTCATAATTAAGGCTTTCTTAATTTCTAAGATACATCTTAATTTTCTTAAAAATAGATCAAACTTTTGTCTCTTATTTCAAAAAGTTTTTTTTTTATATTTTTTTTATATTTCTAAAAGAAGTGTAAAAGAAAGAAAATCTAAAAACTCTATGTTAGTAAACCCTCCCCCACACTTATTTCATGCATTGTCCTCAATGCATCATGATATATGTATGCATGAAACAAAATAGAGAGGGAAGGAAAAATCACCTTAAGGTGGTGGTTCCAGTGGCGGCCTGATTGGTCCACGAAACATGGCCCAATCAACTTTGCTTTGGGTTTTGAGGAACCCACCAGAAATATCATGAATACAACCCACTATAAAGATAAATCCATGAAGGATCTTTATTAAGTATTTAACCCCATCTAATTTCCATTTTTCATAACTAATTTCGGAGTCAAATTTGTCAACTACCTTGTCCCAGAATGGTGTATGGAATGATAGAACGGTTGACTTGGACTCAGGAAGGACAGGAACTAATACCGACTCAGGAAGGTGACTTAAGTCGAGTAAAGGTTCAGGAGTCGAAATGAGTTCAGGAATTGGGTCCAAGTCAAGAAGTTGAAACTCCAGTCCACATGTATTGTCCAACAATAGAATGTGACCTAATATGGGTGTTATCTCTTTACTTCCAATATTAAGGAATTCTAACTCATCGCCATACAATTCTTCAAAACTAAGGTCAACATCTTCCGTCAGAATTGTACAATCAGTTTCAGAAGTAAAGAGATTGTGAGAATCTAGGTCACATTTCTCATGTAGTTCAATATTAAAAATTAGAGAACTTGCCAATTTGTCAATAGTATCTTCAGAAGTGTATAATTGGTCAAGTTCAATATGATCCTCAAAGATGGGTGATTCAACTTCATTATGAATTGGGACAGGATCCAATGTTGACTCCGGGAAAAGATTGAAGTCAGGTAAAGTTACCGGAGTCATTATTGAATCAGGAAAAAGAATTAAATCACTAAGTTGGGGTTCAAGATCACATTCCTCATGTAGTTCAATTCCACAAAAATGTGAACTTGCCAATTTATCAATGGGACTTTCAAAAGTATGAAATTGGTTAAGTTCAATATGATCATCATAAAATTTTGGTGATTCAATTTCACAATGGATAGGCACTGGATCCAATACTGACTTTGAAAATGGAGTGAAATCAGATAAAGATACGGGAGTCATTATTGGATCAGGAAGTAGAATTGAATCATCAAGTGGAAGTTCAGGATCATATTCATGTTCAAGTTCAATTTCAGGAAAAGGAAAACTTGCCAAAATGTCAATGGGTTTTGAAGTTTGGACAAGTTCAGATGAGCGTGCTGAAATAGAATCTTGATTTCCAAAACTACATGACTCATCAGCTTTAATAGAGTGGCTAGTGACACCAGATCTAGTCAAACGGTGAGAACGTAGAGACTCGACCATCATATCTATGTCACGATTTCTAGCATTTTGAGCATGAGTCATGGCTTCAAGCATCTTTCCATAATTGATGAATTCATTGTTTTGATGAAAAGATGAAGTGTTGTCTTGGAAGTGATAGTGAAATTGTGAGTCCATCAGATTTTGGGATTTGTGTTTTGACTAACGCATACTCATTTCCAAATTGATGGTGCTTTATTTTGGATTGGTGGAATTGAGTATGTATCTTGAAAATATTGTGGACTGGGTGGAGAAGAAGGACAAGGTGGTTGGAAATTATACTCGGGGTAAGTGAATCCCCACTGACTCGGTGAAGAGTTAAAATTATTATGAAAATTATAGTTATTAGATGGGGGGTATGGGTCATATTGATTCGGATAAGACCAATCCGGCACACTAGGTTGGTCAAAGTTATGGTATGCCGGGTTGGTAATATCAAAAATGAAGTCGGTGTGTAATATGGATTATTATTAAAGTTGGAAAAATTGTTATTATAAGCCATATCACACAATGAAATACAAACAAAAAGAAACAAACAAATAAACAAACAAAAGAGAAAAAATTCTAACCTGAGTTAGGGTAGACTTATGACCTAGACGACTCCTAACTGATTAGACCGTCCACGGGAGGTTTAGTGTAGACTTTGACCACAAGCTAATCAGCCAGGTAAGGGCAAGGTTGTTGGGAGGTTTTCCGTCAAAGACGTTCCTTAATTAAGTAACCACCAACCTTCAGGCTTTCGGCCCTCAATCCCTTTCCTAGACACTGATTTTGCAAGAGTCAATTTCCAACACTTTTCCCCCTTAGGATAATCTCCTAAATGAGTTCGAGATGTCCCTAGGGCCAACGTCTACTTTTTTATTAAATTAGGCTTGGGTTAGTGAGTGCTGGGATTGTGGTTTTCGGGCTAAGGAAAGGGTGATAAAATCCCCACCTTATCTTATTTATGGGTGATGCCCTTAGAATCGATTTTGTGCAAGTGTACGATATAAACAAACAAGGTTCACTCAAAGCGTTTTAAATCAAACAAAGAGTGAGTCCTAGTCAATATGCAATGCGCACGTACCTTTCCTCCAGCACTCTTCAACAGTAAAAGTAAAGGAATTGAAAGACATGTGCCTAGAAATACAAATGTCTAATCAATTTTTAACGTTTTCAACCAATTTTTTACTGTTGATTTTATTAGCAGGAGTATGGTGAAGAATACAAGAAATGAATTATTGCAGAAGCTGTATTTTGCAAAGCTGAAGACCCTGCAGAAAACTTGTCAGTAGTGAACTCAGGATTGCCGCAAATCTGCGGCTGGGGCCGAGATTCTGGGGCAAAACTGAGAGATCCTGGTCTCTGCTTTCAAGAGCAGAGGCCCAGGTCCACTTATATGTCACTGCAATGCAAAGTGTCCTGTTTCTTCAACCTGTAACCTGCAACAGAGAAGAAGATTCGTTTAGTTCTTCACTTTAAACCAAAAACTGTTGCTCTCCCCGGCAACGGCGCCAAAAATTTGTTTAGACGGGAAAGGTGTTGTATTGTGGAGTATAATTTGCACACAAAGTATATTCAATAAAAAGAGATAAGGTTTAGAAACAACCTCAAGTGCTTTGATCACTCCACAAATGTATTCAAAATGATATATATACCCTTTCCTATCTCCGTTATAGCATGGGCTATACCGAGTCGATTCTCAGGGAGAGCTAGCAATGGAAGCGTTACGGCCGGTAGTGAAGAAAAGAAAACGAAGATTCTTCTTTGTCTTAAAAGAATAAAAACGAATTGGAAAAAGAAATGAAAGAATCGGTGGATTTGTTCATGATGTAAAATGAAAAGAAATCGAAACAAGATTGGCTTTGGAATTGAAACTAAAAGAAAGAAAACTTTTAAAAGATTCTTAAAATGAGAAGATCATGACTAGCTAACCTTACTACCTTGTTAAAACTTACTAAACTCCGTGATGGTGAATGCATGCCTCATGTTGATTCATCGGCAAAGATTTGTCTTGCGTGTTGGTCTAATTACTTTCCCACTTGGATGACGGGTGATCACTCTTGGACTTGTCTTGTAGCCTCATAGATGTCATTGGCCTACAATTAGACTTTCAATAATGGAATCAAAAGAGCTACACTCAAGGGATGCTAAGGAAGAAGATACATCATTCATTAATAGAAGTAAAGAAGTTGTACAACAAATAGCATATTGGTGATCCATCTCCATGTTCCATCACGGCACTTGTTCTAAAGACAAGGCTCTAAATGAGGCACACATGAATCATATGGAGAATTACAACAAGATATAGCCAAGCATGAAAGTAACCCATCGGAGAAGAGAAGGCCATACAACTTGCAAGATTAAAGATAGCAATCACCCATGAGTTAGTAGTTAGCAAGGTTAGTGGTTAGCTAGTTCATGTTAGAAAAGTTAGCTACTAGCCATAAGAAAAGAAAAGCAAAGCATGAATTAAAGTGCAAGTAAAGTAAAGTTAGAAGTAAAGAAAGCAAGTAATACTAGAAAATGCTCAAGTAGAGAAGAAGAGAATGGATCAATCCTTGCTTCACAAGTTGTCACTCCTTGGTGTACACAAGCTTTCTCTCTCTTACAACTCTCTTTTGCAGAATTTCTAGGGAGGAAGAAGACTAAGAGAAGTAAAACCTAGAGAAAAATCAAAATACAATATCTACCCTATTCTCTTCTCTCTTCCTCTGTTCAGTCTTTTTTCGCAGGTCCTTGGTCCAGTATTTATAGCCTCAGAGAGAATTCTCCAAGAAGATGAACAGGTGGCAGAAATCTGGGACTCAACGGCCCAGATTTTGCGGTAATTTGGCGGCAAATTGCGGCACTTTTGTGGCCGTTGGATCCCAGATTTTTGTTACAAGTTCGTTACGAGGTTGTTATCCACGTGGCCTTCTAGAATCTTGAGCTGGCGCGTAGAATTCTCTAGATCCTGGATTCAAATTTGGGCTCTCTTTTTGGGCTTTGAATTAATCTCTTTTAATTATTGCTAATTAAAGAGATTTTGGGCCTTTTCTCCATTTGAGTGTGGACCTGCAAAAATATAGAGAAGATGAGTAAAAATCATATTTTTATTTGCAAAAATGCATGGGAATGATATGGTAAAATATGCAAAATTGTATCACAATCACACCCCCACACTTATTCTTTTGCTCGTCCCGAGCAAAACAAGAAAGAAAACTTTACTACCAATTTTATTACACCACTTTCGCAGGTGACGCGATTGCACTGAGCACGTGCAACAAGCCGTTAAACCTCTAGGTTACCCTAGAGGAGGAGTGTTGTCTCCTGAGGGTTTTCAGCGGATTGCACCCACAAAATCCATAAAGAAAGAAGACAAATGTTAGTGTTTTGAAACGCATTTTGAAAGAGAGACATGTTTTCGAACTATTTTTGCAAAAATATAAGTGATCTTAGGTCATAAGTCCACATATAATCATTCTTTCTTAAACTTAGTCTCTATGCAAGATCTTGTCTTCAATTAAGGTAAGAATTCAAAATTGGATTGAATATTTTATCCTTCATAAAACCTAGATAGTATGCACACCGTGACAGTGAAGATTTCTGGGATTTCAACTCTAACCATCAAGCCATTTATTTATATATATTTATTTTTTTATTTTTCTTTTTTCTTCCCTTAGTTTAGGCTTTCTAGTTTACCCTTGTAGCGAGCCTATAACCGATGACTCCCAAACCAGACGGTCTTAGGGCACAAGATGAGAAAACATCCCTCGGGTTTAAGGACTCGAGTAAAAAGGCCACAAAACTAAAGGGGATTATTTATTTCCTTTACCACCGTTAGGTGTGAATAATCATGCTTCTTGAGGCACAATTATCCAGCTTAATAAGTGATGTTTTATTCACATATATTTTTTTTTTATATTTATTATTTTTTTATATATGGCATTTTAGGTCTTTGTTTCCATCCCAGAAATGTGTAAGTGTGAAGTGCATACTTATCTAAGGCAAAAAATTCAAGATAAAAATATCTCCTCAATTTTTCTTACTTAGCCTATAATTTCAAACAAGATCTATTATTTCAACTAGGTTTAAGATGTCATAATTAAGGCTTTCTTAATTTCTAAGATACATCTTAATTTTCTTAAAAATAGATCAAAACTTTTGTCTCTTATTTCAAAAAGTTTTTTTTTATATTTTTTTTATATTTCTAAAAGAAGTGTAAAAGAAAGAAAATCTAAAAACTCTATGTTAGTAAACCCTCCCCCACACTTATTTCATGCATTGTCCTCAATGCATCATGATATATGTATGCATGAAACAAAATAGAGAGGAAGGAAAAATCACCTTAAGGTGGTGGTTCCGGTGGCGGCCTGATTGGTCCACGAAACATGGCCCAATCAACTTTGCTTTGGGTTTTGAGGAACCCACCAGAAATATCATGAATACAACCCACTAAAAAGATTAATCCATGAAGGATCTTTATTAAGTATTTAACCCCATCTAATTTCCATTTTCCATAACTAATTTCGGAGTCAAATTTGTCAACTACCTTGTCCCAGAATGGTGTATGAAATGATAGAACGGTTGATTTGGACTCAGGAAGGACAGGAACTAATACCGACTCAGGAAGGTGACTTAAGTCGAGTAAAGGTTCAGGAGTCGAAATGAGTTCAGGAATTGGGTCCAAGTCAAGAAGTTGAAACTCCAGTCCACATGTATTGTCCAACAATGGAATGTGACCTAATATGGGTGTTATCTCTTTACTTCCAATATTAAGGAATTCTAACTCATCGCCATACAATTCTTCAAAACTAAGGTCAACATCTTCTGTCAGAATTGTACAATCAGTTTTAGAAGTAAAGAGATTGTGAGAATCTAGGTCACATTTCTCATGTAGTTCAATATCAAAAATTAGAGAACTTGCCAATTTGTCAATAGTATCTTCAGAAGTGTATAGTTGGTCAAGTTCAATATGATCCTCAAAGATGGGTGATTCAACTTCATTATGAATTGGGACAGGATCTAATGTTGACTCCGGGAAAAGATTGAAGTCAGGTAAAGTTACCGGAGTCATTATTGAATCAGGAAAAAGAATTGAATCACTAAGTTGGGGTTCAAGATCACATTCCTCATGTAGTTCAATTCCACAAAAATGTGAACTTGCCAATTTATCAATGGGACTTTCAAAAGTATGAAATTGGTCAAGTTCAATATGATCATCATAAAATTTTGGTGATTCAATTTCACAATGGATAGGCACTGGATCCAATACTGACTTTGAAAATGGAGTGAAATCAGATAAAGATACGGGAGTCATTATTGGATCAGGAAGTAGAATTGAATCATCAAGTAGAAGTTCAGGATCATATTCATGTTCAAGTTCAATTTCAGGAAAAGGAAAACTTGCCAAAATGTCAATGGGTTTTGAAGTTTGGACAAGTTCAGATGAGCGTGCTGAAATAGAATCTTGATTTCCAAAACTACATGACTCATCGGCTTTAATAGAGTGGCTAGTGACACCAGATCTGGTCAAACGGTGAGAACGTAGAGACTCGACCATCATATCTATATCACGATTTCTAGCATTTTGAGCATGAGTCATGGCTTCAAGCATCTTTTCATAATTGATGAATTCATTATTTTGATGAAAAGATGAAGTGTTGTCTTAGAAGTGATAGTGAAATTGTGAGTCCATCAGATTTTGGGATTTGTGTTTGGACTCACGCATACTCATTTCCAAAATTGATGGTGCTTTATTTTGGATTGGTGGAATTGAGTATGTATCTTGAAAATATTGTGGACTGGGTGGAGAAGAAGGACAAGGTGGTTGGAAATTATACTCGGGGTAAGTGAATCCCCACTGACTCGGTGAAGAGTTAAAATTATTATGAAAATTATAGTTATTAGATGGGGGGTATGGGTCATATTGATTCGGATAAGACCAATCCGGCACACTAGGTTGGTCAAAGTTATGGTATGCCGGGTTGGTAATATCCGAAAATGAAGTCGGTGTGTAATATGGATTAATATTAAAGTTAGAAAAATTGTTATTATAAGCCATATCACACAATGAAATACAAACAAAAAGAAACAAACAAATAAACAAACAAAAGAGAAAAAATTCTAACCTGAGTTAGGGTAGACTTATGACCTAGACGACTCCTAACTGATTAGACCGTCCACGGGAGGTTTAGTGTAGACTTTGACCACAAGCTAATCAGCCAGGTAAGGGCAAGGTTGTTGGGAGATTTTTCGTCAAAGACGTTCCTTAATTAAGTAACCACCAACCTTCGGGCTTTCGGCCTCAATCCCTTTCCTAGACACTGATTTTGCAAGAGTCAATTTTCAACACTTTTCCCCCTTAGGATAATCTCCTAAATGAGTCCGAGATGTCCCTAGGGCCAACGTCTACTTTTTATTAAATTAGGCTTGGGTTAGTGAGTCTGGGATTGTGGTTTTCGGGCTAAGGAAAGGGTGATAAAATCCCCACCTTATCTTATTTATGGGTGATGCCCTTAGAATCGATTTTGTGCAAGTGTACGATATAAACAAACAAGGTTCACTCAAAGCGTTTTAAATCAAACAAAGAGTGAGTCCTAGTCAATATGCCATGCGCACGTACCTTGCCTCCAGCACTCTTCAACAGTAAAAGTAAAGGAATTGAAAGACACGTGCCTAGAAATGCAAATGTCTAATCAATTTTTAACGTTTTCAACCAATTTTTTACTGTTGATTTTATTAGCAGGAGTATGGTGAAGAATACAAGAAATGAATTATTGCAGAAGCTGTATTTTGCAAAGCTGAAGACCCTGCAGAAAACTTGTCAGTAGTGAACTCAGGATTGCCGCAAATCTGCGGCTGGGGCCGAGATTCTGCGGCAAAACTGAGGGATCCTGGTCTCTGCTTTCAAGAGCAGAGGCCCAGGTCCACTTATATGTCACTGCAATGCAAAGTGTCCTGTTTCTTCAACCTGTAACCTGCAACAGAGAAGAAGATTCGTTTAGTTCTTCACTTTAAACCAAAAACCGTTGCTCTCCCCGGCAACGGCGCCAAAAATTTGTTTAGACGGGAAATGTGTTGTATTGTGGAGTATAATTTGCACACAAAGTATATTCAATAAAAAGAGATAAGGTTTAGAAACAACCTCAAGTGCTTTGATCACTCCACAAATGTATTCAAAATGATTAATATACCCTTTCCTATCTCCGTTATAGCATAGGCTATACCGAGTCGATTCTCAGGGAGAGCTAGCAATGGAAGCGTTACGGTTGGTAGTGAAGAAAAGAAAACGAAGATTCTTCTTTGTCTTAAAAGAATAAAAACGAATTGGAAAAGAAATGAAAGAATCGGTGGATTTGTTCATGATGTAAAATGAAAAGAAATCGAAACAAGATTGGCTTTGGAATTGAAACTAAAAGAAATAAAACTTTTAAAAGATTCTTAAAATGAGAAGATCATGACTAGCTAACCTTACTACCTTACTAAAACTTACTAAACTCCGTGATGGTGAATGCATGCCTCATGTTGATTCATCGGCAAAGATTTGTCTTGCGTGTTGGTCTAATTACTTTCCCACTTGGATGACGGGTGATCACTCTTGGACTTGTCTTGTAGCCTCATAGATGTCATTGGCCTACAATTAGACTTTCAATAATGGAATCAAAAGAGCTACACTCAAGGGATGCTAAGGAAGAAGATACATCATTAATTAATGGAAGTAAAGAAGTTGTACAACAAATAGCATATTGGTGATCCATCTCCATGTTCCATCACGGCACTTGTTCTAAAGACAAGGCTCTAAATGAGGCACACATGAATCATATGGAGAATTACAACAAGATATAGCCAAGCATGAAAGTAACCCATCGGAGAAGAGAAGGCCATACAACTTGCAAGATTAAATATAGCAATCACCCATGAGTTAGTAGTTAGCAAGGTTAGTGGTTAGCTAGTTCATGTTAGAAAAGTTAGCTACTAGCCATAAGAAAAGAAAAGCAAAGCATGAATTAAAGTGCAAGTAAAGTAAAGCTAGAAGTAAAGAAAGCAAGTAATACTAGAAAATGCTCAAGTAGAGAAGAAGAGAATGGATCAATCCTTGCTTCACAAGTTATCACTCCTTGGTGTACACAAGCTTTCTCTCTCTTACAACTCTCTTTTGCAGAATTTCTAGGGAGGAAGAAGACTAAGAGAAGTAAAACCTAGAGAAAAATCAAAATGCAATATCTACCCTATTCTCTTCTCTCTTCCTCTATTCAGTCTTTTTTCGCAGGTCCTTGGTCCAGTATTTATAGCCTCAGAGAGAATTCTCCAGAAGATGAACAGGTGGCAGAAATCTGGGACTCAACGGCCCAGATTTTGTGGTAATTTGGCGGCAAATTGCGGCACTTTTGTGGCCGTTGGATCCTAGATTTTTGTTACAAGTTTGTTACGAGGTTGTTATCCACGTGGCCTTCTAGAATCTTGAGCTGGCGCGTAGAATTCTCTAGATCCTGGATTCAAATTTGGGCTCTCTTTTTGGGCTTTGAATTAATCTCTTTTAATTATTGCTAATTAAAGAGATTTTGGGCCTTTTCTCCATTTGAGTGTGGACCTGCAAAAATATAGAGAAGATGAGTAAAAATCATATTTTTATTTGCAAAAATGCATGGGAATGATATGGTAAAATATGCAAAATTGTATCACAATCAAACTAAAACAAATTACGCAAATGAAAACTATTAATCTAACACACAAAGTATAACACAAGAGTGTCGCCGAATTCTCAGTGAAGGGCTCTGGACTATCTCCTCAAAATTTCTTTAAATTAAGAGTTGAGGTGCCACTGACTCTCTTGGTTGAATACAAGTGTAAGCAAACAATCCCAAGTATATATTAATAGAGCACAAGATATATCAAGCACATATAATGATAAACAATATAAGCATGTAAGATATATAAACACAAGTGAGAGAGAGAGAGAGAGAGAGATGAGCAATCGCAAACACGGGAGAATTATTTTGAGGTTCGAGCACCCTTGCTCTACGTCCTCGCCTTCAACTATGAAGGATTTCCACTATAACGATCCCGCAAGATCACCGGGTGCCGCAACACCTACAACGAGTTCACACTAGAACTCTTGGACTCGCAAGTCCCTCACTTGTTTTCACAAAAACAACACACGCAAGCACACTAGCTTGCGAGGCCGCACCTCTTACAACTCCTCCAGCCACATGTTGGAACACTTGGTGATCACTTCACTTGATCACCACAAAACTCTTTTTAGCGAGGCCACAACCTCTACAACTCCTCACAATACAAGAATGAAATCTTGTGATCACTTCTCTTGATCACAAAAATAACTCTCACAACAAAGATCCCTAGAGAATTTATATAGCAGTGGAAAGCTCAAGTTTGTGTGAGAAAACTAAGATAGAGTTGTGGTGAAAAACTGAAGAAATCTCTTTTGAAAACACTCTTAAAAACTCTCTTTTTGATATAGAAGTTTTAGCTCAAAAATAAGTGGAGAAAACCCTAAGAGAGATAGGAAAAACTGGCTGTAAAACTTCTCCAAAATCTTATGTAAAACTAGCCAAAATAGCCCCCTTTTATAGAGTTTAGAAATATAGCCGTTTGGGCTCAAAACTCAGGCTAGATGACCTGTCAGTCGACCGGCCGGTCGACCGGCCAACGGTCATATTTATGACCGTTGGGGTTACCGGTCGATCGCCTTAAAAAAAACCCGTTTTTCTAAATCAATCTTTAATTTGAAAATTGATTTTTTCAAAACTTCTTCAAATACAAAAACAAGATATTTTAAATACTTTTGAAGCTTAGTGTGTATGGATATGATCCAATATACATATAAGATGAAATATCTATGTTTTTGACAATAAGCTCTAAAATAAGTTTTGATAAATACAAAACTCAAACACATGACATGGGAACATCAAATAAGTTTTTCTAAGCATTTGAATCAACAATGAGTATGGATGAAATCCAAAACACATATAAATAAGACGCAAGTCCTCTTGAAAATC
Organism: Agave tequilana; assembly: GCA_038442645.1. Taxonomy (NCBI): domain Eukaryota; kingdom Viridiplantae; phylum Streptophyta; class Magnoliopsida; order Asparagales; family Asparagaceae; genus Agave; species Agave tequilana. Next base: position 341,802 of record JAVJIF010001040.1, on the reverse strand, counting down.
TTCTTTTGAAAATCTTCTTCTTTATCTTGACTTGGTCCAAACTTGATCCATGAGTTAGACTCCTCCTTGAGTACTTAATGTGATCTTGAAGCGCGAACTCTTGAATTAACATGTGTTAGCTTCAAAACTTGACTTCGAATCTTTTGTTGAAGCTAAACACCGACTAAGATCTTGATCAAATATCTAAAACTTATTAAACACAAGATCATTAGAATAATAACTACATGAGTTAATCATCATCAAAACTAGAGTGATGGGCTTGTTGGCCCAAAGGCCTATCACCCTAGTTTTGATGATGATCAACTCATGAAGTTATGTTTACTAATGATCTTGTGTTTAATTAGTGACAGATTCATTATCAAGATCTTAGTAGGTGCATATCTCAACAGAGGATAAAATGTCAAGATTTGGAGCTAGCACGGTGTGATTCAAGGAGCTTTTGGATCAAGCTTGGACCAAGTCAAGAAGATGAGAAGCCTTCAAGTGAAGACTTCAAGAAGTGAAGACTTGTGTTTAGGTATAAGATTTTGTTTTTGTTTTAGTTAAAAATGTAAAGGATAGATAGTTGGTGGATTGCTCAAGTATAACATGCACACACAATCTTGATTTAGTTTGTTTTAGAAAAGAATTTTAACCAAAAACCAAAATAGCATTTCAAGTGATTTTTGGTATTTTTCATGTATACATATCTTTTAACCAAAACCATATTTAGAGCTTAATGTCAAAAACATAGATATTTCATTATGATTGTGTAGTGGATCATATCCATACACACTATGCTTTAAAAGTATATCTTGTTTTTGTATTTGATGAAGATTTGAAAAAATATGTTTTGGAAAAACAAAGTCTAGAAAACATGTTTTGGAAAATACAGTTTTTATCATGAGCCAAATATTTCCAAGTTACAAAAATAGTCCAATCTTTTATAACATGCCTTGATTTTGTGCAAGCTTGTTTGATTATCAAAGTATATTGGTTAAACTATTTTTGTAGATTTTTATGTATTTTATGGGATTTTATTTAAGCCAAAAGACCAAGTTTTAAATCCCAGAAAACTGTTTTCAGGCTTCAGCTAGTCGACTTGCCTACCTTTATAGTCGACTAATCCTGAAGTCGGCTGACCGGACCGGTCGACCGACGTGCACAGACGTGCACGCCTTTGTGTACTGGAGGACGGCCGACCGTGCCGGTCGACCGCTCCAGAGAGCAGAGCTCTCTGGAAAGTTCGGCCGACCGTACGGGTCGACCGACAGAGAGTTAGACTCTCAGCTCCAGTGGGTCAGTCGACCCAGGCGATCGACCGTGGCTCCAACGGTCAGAAATCCGACCGTTGACGGTCGACCGCGCGGGTCGACCGGCAGTTCTGACAAAGCCCCAACGGCTAGTTTTTGACAGCCTATATATTTGGGGGTTTGTGGACTGTTTTCACCAAGATTTGGAGATTGTTTTAGAGCCAGTTTTTCCCACTCTTTCCAGAGGTTTTCTCCACAAAATAAGAGAGCAAATATTTCCTATCTAAAGGAAAGTTTTATCAATAGTTTAAAAGAAAGTCTTTGAGTTTTTCACCACCATTCTCTTCCTTGTTTTTTCTCACACCACACTTGAGCTATCCATTGATTATTCATCCTATAGGTGTGTTGTAGTGAGATTGTTTTTAGGTGATCAAAGTGTTGTGATCACCAAAGACTTCATTTGTTCCTTTGAGGAGGCGGACGTGTGTGTCCGCGTTGTTTTGAGTTCGGGTGCGGACTCGGTGGTTTGAGGTGCGGCCTCGGCGAGCTAGTGAGCTTGTGTGTGTACGGGACTAGGGAGTCCGAGGGTTTGTAGGTGTTGCGGCACCAAGGAGAGATCCATTGGGATCTTGCATAGTGGAAATCCTTCGTGTGTTGAAGGCGGAGATGTAGAGCAAGTGTGCTCGAACCTCGAAACATACCCTTTTGTTTGCGATTGCTTACTCTCTCTCTCTCTCTCTCTTTGTCTCTTTTATATCTTGCATTCAATTATAGTGTTTATATTTACATGCTTGATATATTGTGTGCTCATTGATTTATACTTGCTTGGGTTGTTTGCTAACACTTGTATTTAACCAAGAGAGCCAACGCGGCACCTCAACCCATTCAAGGGGAATCTAGAGGAGTTTGTCCAGAGCCCTTCACGGGGAATTCGGCAACACTCTTGTGTTATACATAGTGTTTAGTGTAAAAGTTTAATTAGGTCATAATTGTTTTTTGCTTCCGCATTATTTGCATTATTCATCATTAAGTGACCATTAGATTAGCCTTCACCTATTCACCCCCCCCTCTAGGTGAACCTTACAATTGGTATCAGAGCTTGGTACTCTGATTTGATCTAACAACCTAGAGTAAAAGATCCTCATTTTTAGGCTAATCACATATTTTTGTACACACACCATGGACTTCCTATCACCACCCATGTTTGACATTGTTAACATCCATATATGGAAGGTGAAGATGTCCTTGTACCTCAAAGCCTTAGGTATTCATGTTTATCTCGCCACTACTAATAATGCATATTGTTTAGATGGTAAGAATTTTGAGGCTAATGCAAAAGCCCTTCATGCTTTAAAGTCAACCCTAAATGATGATTATTTATCTAGGGTTTCTAACTTTGATTTGGCTTTTGTAGTTTGGAATACCCTCATTTCCCTTGGCGAAAAAGATCAATACTAGCGGGGAGTGATTCGGATGTTGGAAGCGACACCTCCAACAAGTGCTATATGGTCCAAGGGGATAACCCCCTTGAGGTAACTACCGAATCCGAGGTAGAAGATGATAACATGTCATATGATGAACTTGCTTCATTTTGTCAACAACTATTAGAGAAATATGACATGCTAAGAAAAGATAATAAGAATTTGAAAAAGAATTTGGATTGCATGCATATAGAACATGATTCATTTAAAAATAAGATTGCATGCTTAGAAAAAGAAAAGGAAGATTTGAAAAATGAGAATATTTCCCTTATGTCTAAATTAAATGATCTTTGTGAAGGGAACATGATTTTGAAAGATAAAATTATTTTGGTGGAAACTCAAAAGGAAATTGTTTTTCAAGAAAATAAGTCTTTGAAAAAGAAAATTTTTGAAAAAGAAAAAGAAAAGGAAAAAGTTTTTAAAGAGAAGAAAAATGACTCTTTATCTCACATGTCTTTACATGCCACCATTGATGATAGTGAGATTAGTCTTTTGAAAAATAAAATAGATAGTTTGAGTTCAACTTTGAACTCGTGTGCATTTAACCATACTAGGTTGGAGTCCTTGTTTGCAAAGAAACAAACTCCTCATGTTCATGCACATCACTCTCATCATGCATTTGCTTATGTTGCACGCCACGATCACAATCATACTCATAAGCATTCTAAGGTGTACAAATGTACACATTGTGGCCGCAAAGGCCATTTAGCAAAATTTTGTTATGATAGGTTATATCACTTGAATTTTGCTAAGAATAAGAATTTTTGGGTGCCTTACAACAAGACTAACCCCAAAGGACCCAAGAAAATATGGGTACCAAAACCCCCACCCATGTTTTTGATGTAGGTGAGGGATCTCTCAAGACGTGACAGATTTGGTGCCTTGGTGGTGGTTGCACGTGGACTAGATGGACATATTTTTGATGCACCGCTATCAAGGAGTTTTTGGTGGGAAAGACCACCATGTTTGGAGCTTTGGAGTTGGTAACAATCTCTAAACTCCCTTTTTATTTATGTTCATGCTTGTTCATTCATATTATTTTGAGCATGTTCATGTTTTATGTATTTTTGTGCTTCATGTGGTAAAAACATGCTTAGATGTAGTTTTTATCAAAACTTGTATTATACATGTACAAATAGTGAGTTACACATGACTTACATATGTTTGCACTTCATGCTCATTTGTACCCACTATATGCACATGTATAGGCTAGTTTTGATGATTCTCATTTATACATGCTTTGCCAATTTTTATGCTTTACTTCATGTATATGTATTTTTAATTCAAATCTAATAAATATACATGTATACCCGTGAGTCTCTTGCCTTCATGCAAATACCTTAATAGACTCTTTTATGTTTTGGATATGTATGTGTATTGTTAGGATTGGATAAATCATACATATGCCTAGAAGTATACTATTTTTTTAAAGAAAAATAAATTTTCATGTTTTATAAAATGTTATTCATGATTTGAGTTTTAATGTCCATTTTCATGAAAATGCTACTTACATGACTTTTGAACACTCACACTTTATTTATTTTGTCATGACTTTGATTCATGAACACTTTATGAGCTTTATAGATCTTGAGTGTCATATTTGTGTATTTGGTATGATTCATGAAATATATATGCTTTGATTTCATGTTTTGAAGGATCTTTAACTAGTTTTTCAAAATTATTTTAACTAGTTATTGTTCCTCATTTGGTAGTGATTTTCAATGCTTTACTATTTTCAAATTTATTTTTGAAAACCCCTACCGTCTATGGGAGGATGGATGGGCGATTATGCTCAAGTATGCTTAATAGTAAAAATCATTTTAATCTTGAACATGATTGGGAGGTATAGGTTATGAGTTATACACTTGATCTTATTGTTATGTCAATTGGTATCATTGGACTCTTTCAATTGGTATCTAAATTGATAATTTTTGTATATACTCATAGTTTGTTTTCTTATATATGTATGTATCAATTTCAATTGGTATACTCATTTCATACATATATATGATTTTCATGTGCTTAACTTTCAATTGGTTCACATTTTTAAAAGCACAATGTTTATATGAAAAATAAAAAAAATTTTCTATTGATATCAAAATGCTTCAACTTCATATTTGTTAAATTTCAATTGGTATCAATATGTTTTACAATAATGATTATTTTCGATTTGGTATCTTAAAAGTTTGATTGTTTTACAAGAGCTCTGATACCTTTAAAAAAAAAATTTTTTTTAAGGAAAAATTAAAAATGTTTTGATATGTATTTCCTATATGCAAGGAGAGCTTAACATCTCTTCTACATATAGATTCATGTTGAGTATATTATAAATTGAGGAGCTTGACAACTCTTCTTTATATGATATACGTGTGTAGGGGGAGCTTCACATCTCCTCTTATGCATTACATAATATGTGTTATGTGAATTGGGGCTTGTCATCCCTTCTTCATGTAATACATATGTGTAGGGAAGCTAACTTAGCGTCTTCCTCTTCATGGATGTATATCGCATATAAATCTTTATTGATTGATTTGTATTACCCCTTCTTGATCTCTTTGTTTTTGACAAAAAGGGGGAGAAAAATTTGTTTGATTTGATTTTACTTTGAACCCTTCGTTGATGAGTGACAAAAAGGGGGAGAAGTATTTGAGTTTATATGCATGTTTTCATTGCTTAAGGGGGAGAAGTATTTATCTTCCTTGTTATTTATGCATATAAGTTTTGTATTGCAAATAGGAGAAAAAGATTTTGATTTATACTTGTTGCATGTTTTATCTCCATACTTGCATACATATTCATGTGCCTCATTGCCATATCTATTATTTATTTTGTATGCATGAGTTAAGGGGGAGCTTCTTTGAAGCTTTACTTTAATCCATGCATATATAACTCCATGAGTTTTGTCATCATCAAAAAGGGGGAGATTGTAGGCCCAAAGGCCTATCACCCTAGTTTTGATGATGATCAACTCATGAAGTTATGTTTACTAATGATCTTGTGTTTAATTAGTGACAGATTCATTATCAAGATCTTAGTAGGTGCATAGCTCAACAAAGGATAAAATGTCAAGATTTGGAGCTAGCACGGTGTGATCCAAGGAGCTTTTGGATCAAGCTTGGACCAAGTCAAGAAGATGAGAAGCCGTCAAGTGAAGACTTCAAGAAGATGAAGACTTGTGTCTAGGTGTAAGATTTTATTTTTGTTTTGGTTAAAAATGTAAAGGATAGATAGTTGGTGGATTGCTCAAGTATACCATGCACACACACTCTTGATTTAGTTTGTTTTAGAAAAGAATTTTAACCAAAAACCAAAATTGTATTTCAAGTGATTTTTGATATTTTTCATGTATACATATCTTTTAACCAAAACTATATTTAGAGCTTAATGTCAAAAACATAGATATTTCATTATGATTGTGTAGTGGATCATATCCATACACACTATGCTTTAAAAGTATATCTTGTTTTTGTATTTGATGAAGATTTGAAAAAATATGTTTTGGAAAAACAAAGTCTAGAAAACATATTTTGGAAAATACAGTTTTTATCATGAGCCAAATATTTTCAAGTTACAAAAATAGTCCAATCTTTTATAACATGCCTTGATTTTGTGCAAGCATGTTTGATTAACAAAGTATATTGGTTAAACTACTTTTGTAGATTTTTATGTATTTTATGGGATTTTATTTAAAAGCCAAAAGACCAAGTTTTAAATCCCAGAAAACTGTTTTCAGGCTTCAGCTAGTCGACTTGCCTACCTTTATAGTCGACTAATCCTTAAGTCGGCTGACCGGACTGGTCGACCGACGTGCACAGACGTGCACGCCTTTGTGTACTGGAGGACGGCCGACCGTGCCGGTCGACCGCTCCAGAGAGCAGAGCTCTCTGGAAAGTTCGGCCGACCGTACGGGTCGACCGACAGAGAGTTAGACTCTCAGCTCCAGTGAGTCGGTCGACCCAGGCGGTCGACCGTGGCTCCAACAGTCAGAAATCTGACCGTTGGCGGTCGACCGCGCGGGTCGACCGGCAGTTCTGACAAAGCCCCAACGGCTAGTTTTTGACATCCTATATATTTGGGAGTTTGTGGACTGTTTTCACCAAAATTTGGAGATTGTTTTAGAGCCAGTTTTTCCCACTCTTTCCAGAGGTTTTCTCCACAAAATAAGAGAGCAAATATTTCCTATCTAAAGGAAAGTTTTATCAAGAGTTTAAAAGAAAGTCTTTGAGTTTTTCACCACTATTCTCTTGTTTTTTCTCACACCACACTTGAGCTATCCATTGATTATTCAACCTATAGGTGTGTTGTAGTGAGATTGTTTTTAGGTGATCAAAGTGTTGTGATCACCAAAGACTTCATTTGTTCCTTTGAGGAGGCGGACGTGTGTGTCCGCGTTGTTTTGAGTTAAGGTGCGGACTCGGTGGTTTGAGGTGCGGCCTCGGCGAGCTAGTGAGCTTGCGTGTGTACGGAGAGAAATTGAATAAGTAATTAGTCTTGATTTTTACCTTAATGAAATGTGCATACCTAATGCATATCTAGGATTCTAAGACAAAGACCTTGTGCCTCATAAAAAAAAAAAAAAATCACCAATTAAGCTGATACATGTGCCTCAAGAAGCATAAGTATTCACGCCTAAAGGTGAGTTCTAAATAAAAATAAAGCCCTTAGTTTTGTGGCCTAGTTCATTCGAATTTGAGTCCGCGGGGTGTTTTCTCACCTGGTGCCCTAAAGCCGACCGGTTTGGGAGCCACCGACTTTAAGTTCGCTACATGGGTGGATTAGAAAGCCTAAGAAAACTGAGAAATATTATACATGTATTAACACATCTATTAGTCAATTAGTTAGGTATGAGGGCCTCAAGAAGCCTTGATACTTATACGAAAGAAAATTAGATGAGTTATATATGCCAAAATATATATATATATATTAACACATTTAATAGGCAATTAGTTAGGTATGAGGGCCTCAAGAAGCCTTGATACTTACACGAAAGAAAATTAGATGATGTTATAAAAATAATAAAGAGGCATGAGAGTCCAAGTTAAGGAATTCCTAGTAAAAACATAAGGATGCATATGATTTTGGTAACGAAAAAGACTATATTAGAAATTCAATTTTAATCCTTACCTAAAATGGAAAACAATTAACTTTATAAAGACTAAGTTTAAAGAATGAATAAAAATGAGGATCCTAAAACTTATAGACTACTTAGTATCTTCAATAATAATTCAAATATTTTCCTTTTTATGGATTTTGTGGGTGTAATCCGCTGAAAACCCTCACGAGACAACACTCGTCCTCTAGGGTAACTTAGAGGTTTAACGGCTTGTTACACATGCTAAGTACAACCGTGATTCCTACGAAAGTGAGTTAGCTAGGTTAGATTTTTCTCTTTCTTTTTGATTTTTACTCGAGGACGAGCAAAAAGATAAGTGTGGGGGTGTGATAGGTAGTGAAAAATGCATAATTATCATCATATATACCATCACATTTGCATATTTATTCATATTATAATGCACATTTATTAATATTTCGTTATTTAATGTGTGCAGGCCTCGAAGTATTATTTTAATAAGAAATAAAGCTTAAAGAGCCCAAAAGCCCAGATCCAAGCCCATGTTTGAAGCCCAGGTGAAAAAGCGCAAATACAAAGAGTCAAAATGCAAATACAAGGGCTAAAAGTTGCAAATATCAGAAATAAGGGAAGGATAGACTTCTATCCAACCCTAAACACTTGCAGGATGAGGATAAAAGCCCAAAATTCGTGGATAGAAGATTTGGGATATTTGAGATCAAGGTAACTTGATTACTAAGTTATCTCGAAATCCCAAGATGGAGAGCCAGGATCACACTTCCAGAAGCAAAAGCCCACATGGACGGACCAGGAGAGGCCACGCGCCAAAGCGCGTGGCCAGAAGTCACCAAACTGCCGCAAAAGCGCGGCAATATCCCAGATTCCGCGGCAAAGTGGATGAGATCAGTTTCCAATTTTCGTGGGCGACTCTATCCGGGACTCCTCTACAATCTGCACTATAAATATCTCTGCAGGCGCAGCAGAGAGGAGCACCCAGAGACGTATTAGGGTTTTTCTTTTAGTTATTTTCTCTAAATTTCTGCACGATTGTATTTTCCATTCATGTACGTTGTGGAGAAGGAGACGATTGTGTAACCAGAAGTTCATCTGAAATAAAGGTCACTCTTTTGTTCTCATTTATTTTCTGCAATTCCATTTTATTTTGTGATCTTTCTGATTGGAGTTTTAATCTGCGATCTCTTCTTGTTTTCTTTTCCTTTTCTTTGCAATCTTTTTCATTAAATAAAAATAAAAAAAATAAATAATTTGAAAAGAAAAAAAATAATGAAGAACTAAATCTCTCTAGTGGTTTGCCGAGACTCTTGAAGCAACCCTAGAGCAGTTAAGCCTAGATCTGATTAAGGAACATCTATCGAAACCCTAGGTATTAAAATAATTTTTCTAGAAGATTAAACAAATACCTAGAAATCCTAATCTAGGTTGCATATTAAAAAGACTTTTCATGACTTCAACTTAAGAATTAGGACAGCATAAGTTTGAGATTCGTCTTTTATTAGGCTGCACCTAGATGTTAGGATGAACCATAGTTTAGTTTTTAGATAATGTAACTTAGCAAGAATCTAGCATTGATTTTTCTTGCTTGAATTATTTGTAATGACCTAGGGTGAATCATATCAATCTTAAGATGAAGATCAAGCTCCTTAACTTGCAATAGTGTTGTGGTAGAAGATCAGCAAAACCACGTCTTTAATCTCATATTTTCATCACCAATCTAATCTCTCTTTTCTTACTTGAAGCATACAGAGGAATCGAGTCGAAAAGCTTTCATCGCATCCTTCCCTGAGGATCACGACCCGCTTGAGCCCTTGCTACAGCGGATTCGCATTGAGACTAAGAATTCTGAACTCTATTTCAATTATCAAAATCTCAATCATTTTTGTATTTGATGAAGATTTGAAAAAATATGTTTTGGAAAAATAAAGTCTAGAAAACATGTTTTGGAAAATACAGTTTTTATCATGAGCCAAATATTTCCAAGTTACAAAAATAGTCCAATCTTTTATAACATGCCTTGATTTTGTGCAAGCATGTTTGATTATCAAAGTATATTGGTTAAACTACTTTTGTAGATTTTTATGTATTTTATGGGATTTTATTTAAGCCAAAAGACCAAGTTTTAAATCCCAGAAAACTGTTTTCAGGCTTCAGCTAGTCGACTTGCCTACCTTTATAGTCGACTAATCCTTAAGTCGGCCGACCGGACCGGTCGACCGACGTGCACAGACGTGCACGCCTTTGTGTACTGGAGGACGGCCGACCGTGCCGGTCGACCGCTTCAGAGAGCAGAGCTCTCTGGAAAGTTCGGCCGACCGTACGGGTCGACCGACAGAGAGTTAGACTCTCAGCTCCAGTGGGTCGGTCGACCCAGGCGGTCGACCGTGGCTCCAACAGTCAGAAATCTGACCGTTGGCGGTCGACCGCGCGGGTCGACCGGCAGTTCTGACAAAGCCCCAACGGCTAGTTTTTGACAGCCTATATATTTGGGGGTTTGTGGACTGTTTTCACCAAGATTTGGAGATTGTTCTAGAGCCAGTTTTTCCCACTCTTTCCAGAGGTTTTCTCCATAAAATAAGAGAGCAAATATTTCCTATCTAAAGGAAAGTTTTATCAAGAGTTTAAAAGAAAGTCTTTGAGTTTTTCACCACTATTCTCTTCCTTGTTTTTTCTCACACCACACTTGAGCTATCCATTGATTATTCATCCTATAGGTGTGTTGTAGTGAGATTGTTTTTAGGTGATCAAAGTGTTGTGATCACCAAAGACTTCATTTGTTCCTTTGAGGAGGCGGACGTGTGTGTCCGCGTTGTTTTGAGTTCGGGTGCGGACTCGGTGGTTTGAGGTGCGGCCTCGGCGAGCTAGTGAGCTTGCGTGTGTACGGGACTAGGGAGTCCGAGGGCTTGTAGGTGTTGCGGCATCGAGGAGAGATCCATTGGGATCTTGCATAGTAGAAATCCTTCGTGTGTCGAAGACGGGGATGTAGAGCAAGTGTGCTCGAACCTCGAAACATACCCTTGTGTTTGCGATTGCTTACTCTCTCTCTCTTTGTCTCTTTTATATCTCGCATTCAATTATAGTGTTTATATTTACTTGCTTGATATATTGTGTGCTCATTGATTTATACTTGCTTGGGTTGTTTGCTAACACTTGTATTTAACCAAGAGAGCCAACGCGGCACCTCAACCCATTCAAGGGGAATCTAGAGGAGTTTGTCCAGAGCCCTTCACGGGGAATTCGGCAACACTCTTGTGTTATACATAGTGTTTAGTGTAAAAGTTTAATTAGGTCATAATTATTTTTTGCTTCCGCATTATTTGCATTATTCATCATTAAGTGACCATTAGATTAGCCTTCACCTATTCACCCCCCCTCTAGGTGAACCTTCAGGGCTTTAGTCTAACAATCTCCCCTTTTTTTATGATGACAAAACTCATGGAGTTATATATGCATGGATTAAAGATAAGCTTCATAGAAGCTCCCCCTTAACTCATGCATAGAAAAAACAATAAGGATATTCTATAACAGCTTATAAACAAAATAAATATATATGCATAAATAACAAATATTTAACATGCATATAAATTATAAATTCTTCTCCCCTTTTTGTCAATTCATCAACAAAGGGGCGAAGACAAAGAAACAATAAAGATGTATATGCGATATACATTCATGAAGATGAGAGACGTTAAGTTAGCTCCCTCTGTATACATGCATTACATGAAGAAGGGATGACTAGACCCTAACCCACATAAAACATAATATACAATATATAAACGGAGATGTTAAGCTCCCCCTACACACGTGTACTACATAATGGAGAGAGGTCAAGCTCTTCAATAGGAAAAGTACACTCACATGAATCTATATACAAAGGAGATGTTAAGCTCCCCTTACATATAGGCAATATATATCAACAAATTTTGAAACTACTTTTAAAACAATTTTTTGAAATTTCTTGAAGTCAACAAAACGAATTATGATGCCATTGAAATCAAATAGTAGTTGACAAAAATAAATGTTGGTACCACTTGTTGGAAAAAAATTTAAGATACCAATAGCATATTTTGATACCAACTGAAGGTGAAACATGAAGTATATTTTGATACCAAATAAATGCCAATTGAAATTAATGTATAAGCTTCTAAAGATACCAATTAACATTTAGAATAAAATCAAACTTAACATAAGCATAATTTGTGATTTTTAAAAATGTAAAGACATTATAAAACAAGCACAATCAAATTATATATATGTATTTATGAAAATGAAAATATCAATTGAAATATAAAGAATACATATATAAGAAACACATATGAGTATACAAAAATAAAATTCCATAAAGATCATGTGTATAACTCATACTTACCACCCGATACATGCACAAGTTTAAAAGATATTCAATAAGGGTATACAAGACATGTCGCCCATCCAACCGCCCTTGGGTTGGTAGGGGTTTTCAAAAATAAGAGTTTGAAAATAATTTAACATGTTTGAAAACTTCAACCAATTTAAGAATCAATAACTTGTTTAAAATAATATTTGAAAAACTAGTTAAAGTTCCTTCAAGACATGAAACCAAATCATATATCCCATGAAGTATTTCTAAGTACACAAAAATTGTCACTCAAGATCTAAAAGGCTTAAAATGTGCTCATAAAATAAGTATATGAGTAAACAAATGAAATGTGAGTGCACAAGAATATACTTTTTTAATGAGTAAACAAATGAAATGTGAGTGCTCACAAAACAAGCATCAAGGTATATATATGTTTTTTTTGAAATTAAAGGTATACATACATATCCAAATATAGACTAGTCTACAAAAGTATATTGCATGAAGGCAAGTGGCTCTAGGATATACATGTATATCTATTAGTTTTAGACAAAAATAAAATATACATAAAGCAAAACATGTACAAAAAAGTGAAAACAACTATAAATGAAAGAATCATTAAAACTAGGTTATACATGCACATGTAATGATTATAAATGAGCAACAAAGTACAAACATATAATAATCAAGTGTAGCTCACTACTTGTACGAGTATAAATACAAGTTTTAATGAAAACTACATCTAAATAAGTAATCACCACATGAAGTACAAAACAAACATGATCATTAGACTAAATGCACATATTTTAGAACTAGTATATACACAGTAGTTAAATAATAGTGAGAACACAAAATATGAATTTATATGAATATGAATGTATCTCAAAGACTATTTTTGTATATCACATGTCTAATAACATTTCATTTAATATAATGAACATTGAAACCCAAGACATGCTAAAAAAATTATCAATGTAATAGCATGTAAACTAAAATAGGAGTTTAAAGATAGTTACCAAACCATATGAACTATTCTCTAAGTCTCCAAATCATGGTGATTCTCCCACCAAACATCCTTGACAGCGATGCATTAATTAGGTATATCCATCTAACTCCATATGCATCTACCATTAAGGCACCAACCCTCTCACTTTTTGTGAGAGCCCAAATCTATATCAAACACAAGAGGTGGAGATTTTGGTACCCATTTCTTTTTGGGTCCACGGGGGTTAGCATCATAAGAAACCTAAACATTTTTATTTGTAAAATTTATATGATTTATCTTATCAAAACAAAATCTTACAAGTTGGCCTTTGCGGCCACAATGTGTATAAGTATACACAGGAGCATACATAGAATCATGTGTGTGAGCATGATGAGCATGTATATGTCGTGGTTTGTATGCATGAATATATGGAGTATGTTTCTTTAGAAACATAGATTCTAATCGTGTGTGGTTCATAGCACATTGGCTCAAAGTTGAGCCCAAACAATCTACACTATTCTTCAACATGCAAATATAATTTTCAATTGTTAAAGCAGAAGTGGAGCATGTATTCTTATCAATAGAGGGTATAACAATAGAATCATGACAAAAATGAGAAGCCAAATTATTTTTCAAAGAAATATTTTCATTTGAAACAAATTTCAATTCTTTTGAAATCAAAGCAATTTTATTTTTCAAAGAATGGTTTTCCTTTAAAACAAAATCGAGATTTGAAGACAAAAGCTCATTATTCTTCAAAACATCATCACAATTATTTTTATTCTCTAAAATTTCGTTCTCTTTTAAAGTAAGGTCAAGTTAAGTTTTCAAGGAGTCTCTTTCACTTGAAATATCAACCCTCTCTTGTAAAACCATTTTTAGCTTTGAAAACAAATTTTCATTTTCTTCTTTTAATTTAAAACTCTTACTTTGCAAATCTTTGTACTTTGAAAGCAAGTTTTCACAGAACATAGATAGTTTTTCATTTAATGCATGTGCATCCATGTTATCATCACAAGAAGAACTAGCACTATCATCTAGTTGAGTGTCCGAAATTACCTCAAGGGAGTCATTCCCTTGGACCATGAAGCAAGTTTGGTCGGACTCTTCTCTACTAGATTCTTTCTCCAAATTGTTTGTTGTTTGCGGTTCAGGAGAGGTCAATGTATTCCACACGATAAAAGCAGAATCATAATTAGAAACCATAGAAAATTAATCTAAGCGTGTGCCTAAGTACCACTAAGGCTTGTGCATTGGCCTCTATATGCTTGCTTTACCAAGATAAGATTTCTTGGTAGTGGCAAGGTAAACATGCAATCTTAGGGATTTAAGGCATGCACTCATTTTAAACTTCCACAAATCGATGTTGATAACATCATACATAAGAGGGGTAAGGAAATCTATGAGTGTGTGTAAACAAATATGTGTGCAAATATAAATCTAAATTAGCAATCCAAGATCTCACTCCTAAGTGGTTAAACTGAATATCAGGAGTGTAGGCTCTGATACTAATTGAAATACACTTAGAGGGGGTGAATAGGTGTACTAGCTAATCTAATGCAAACTAATGCGCAACTAAAACTAATTGTGCAAATGAAAACTATTAAGCTAACACACAAAGTATAACACAAGAGTGTAACCGAATTCTCGGTGAAGGGCTCTGGACTATCTCCTCAAAATTCCTCTAAATTAAGAGTTGAGGTGTCACTATGGCTCTCTTGGTTGAATACAAGTGTGAGCAAACAATCCCAAGCATATATCAATAGAGCACAAGATATATCAAGCACATAAAGAGATAAACAATATAAACATACAAGATATATAAACACAAGTGAGAAAGAGAGAGATGAGCAATCGCAAACATGGGAGAATTTTTCGAGGTTCAAGCACCCTTGCTCTACGTCCCCGCCTTCAACACTATGAAGGATTTCCACCATAACGATCCCGCAAGATCACTCAGTGCCGCAACACCTACAACAAGTTCACACTAGAACTCTTAGACCCG
Organism: Agave tequilana; assembly: GCA_038442645.1. Taxonomy (NCBI): domain Eukaryota; kingdom Viridiplantae; phylum Streptophyta; class Magnoliopsida; order Asparagales; family Asparagaceae; genus Agave; species Agave tequilana. The sequence continues at coordinate 326,677 of JAVJIF010001040.1, read as the reverse complement.
CAAGTCCCTCACTTGTTCCCACAAGAACAACACACGCAAGTACACCAGCTTACCGAGGCCGCACCTCTTACAACTCCTCCCACCACATGTTGGAACACTTGGTGATCACTTCACTTGATCACCACAAAACTCTCTTCACCGAGGCCACAACCTCTACAACTCCTCACAATATAAGAATGAAATCTTGTGATCACATCTCTTGATCACAAAAATAACTCTTACAACAAAAATCCCTAGAGAATTTATATAGCAACAGAAAGCTCAAGTTTGTGTGAGAAAAACATGATAGAGTAGTGAAAAACAAGAAATCTCTTTTGAAAACACTTTTAAAAACTCTCCTTTTGATATGAAAGTTTTAGCCCAAAACAAGTGGAGAAAAACCCTAAGAGAGATAGGAAAAACTGGCTCTAAAACTTCTCCAAAATCTTGTGTAAAACTAGCCAAAACAACCCCCTTTTGTAGAGTTCAGAAATATGGCCGCTGGGGCTCAAAACCCAGGCTAGATGACCTATCAGTCGACCGGCCGGTCGACTGGCCAATGGTCATATTTATGACCATTGGGGCTGCCAATCAATCGCCCGACCGACCGCACGCAGGTCTTGACCTATCGGTCAACCGGTCGGTCGACCGAGGCTAGAACCAAAGAGCAAAGCTCTCTAGCCAACCAACCGTCCGATCGACCGGGACCAAATCCAGAGAGTGAACTCTCTGGATCAGTCGACCGGCCCTCAAGCCAAGGCTTATGCACGTTCTGTGCACATCGGTCAACCGCCCGGTTGACCGACTTCTTGCTCGTCGATCGGTCGGTCGACCACCAGAAGGGAAGGTCGGTATAATAGGGGATTCAAACTTGGTCTTATGAACTCCTTTAAAATCCCATAAAACCACATAAAATCTACATAAATAAGTTCATTAAAATACATTGAAGTAAAAATATGCGTGATCAGAAATCAACACAAATTACAAACTTTTTGAATCATTTTTGTGATATAGAAATTTAGCCTTAAACAAATGCATGTATTTTCAAAATCAATCTTCAATTTGAAAAATAATTTTTTCAAAACTTCTTCAAATACAAAAACAAGATATTTTAAATACTTTTGAAGCTTAGTGTGTATGGATATGATCCAATACACATATAAGATGAAATATCTATGTTTTTTACAATAAGCTCTAAAATAAGATTTGATAAATACAAAACTCAAACACATGATATAGGAAACATCAAATAAGTTTTTTTAAACATTTGAACAAATAATGAGTATAGATGTAAATCAAAACACATATAAACAAGGCACAAGTCCTCTTGAAAATCTTTTTTTGAAAATTTTCTTCTTCATCTTGACTTGGTCCAAACTTGATCCATGAGCTAGACTCCTCCTTGAGTACTTGATGCGATTTTAAAGCGCGAGCTCTTAATTCAACATGTGCTACCTTTAAAACTTGATTTTGAATCTTTTGTTGAAGCTAAACATTAACTAAGATCTTGATCAAATGTCTGAAAATTATTAAACATAAGATCATTAGAATAATAGCTACATGAGTTAATCATCATCAAAACTGTGATGGGCTTTGGGCCAACAAGTCTAACATCTATTGCTAATGTGGTATTATCAGAATTAACCAACAGAACACAGTGTATAAACAAACAATCTTATTGTATAAAATCAAATCATCATCTCAAAACTTAATCAACAAATGCACTAGACATTACTGTGCATAAAACTCGACAAGCATCACAAGAATTATCAAACAATATCATAAATATCAAGCCACATCAAAATCAAATACAAAAAGTAATCAGATTCATACAAATGACCCAACAAGAAAAAATATATAGTAATTATAATGGAATTGCTTGTAAAAATATGAAACCAAAAATATACTCTAAACAGACATGCAGATAGAATAGATCCATGAAAGGTTATATAAATGCAGCAATATCCGATTCAAAAACAAACATTAAGGTCCAACATCTAAAATAAACATTCATTCAAAATAAGACACTAAATAGTTTCAAAGGACTCGAAGGAGCAGTATATGTGACCTGGTCATGGGAAAGCATGGTGGTGCGCCATGACCTTGGAGGAGAGGAGCCCGAAGTTGGAGCTTGGCCAAGTCATGCGGATGGAGGTCTCCGGGTGTGGGTACAGACCGTGAAGCACATGCAAGAGTTGAAGGAGGTGACGGTTGTAGGCAATGGTAGAGGGAAACAGATTAGGGTTAGGGTTATTAATGACAGGATTAAATAGAGAGTAATTGGGTTGCTAGGTATCGGGTATAAGATAAAAGGGTAATGGGCATTGGGTTGGTGGGTTTTAAATAATGGGTTTGGGGATATTGATTTGGGTTTAGCCTAGTGGGTTTTGGTTAAGATTAGCTAATGGGTTTGGGGAGGAATCAAGGAAATGGAAATAAGTTAAGGCCTAGGTTTGAGCCAAGGGAAAAATAGAAAAGAAATTGAAATGAGAAAGGAAAAGAAATGGGCTTGGGTTTAGATTCTTAGGCTAAGGGAAAATAGATCAAAAATAATAATACTAATCACATATTAATAACAATGATAATGAAATAATAGTAACACTAATAACAATAATTAATAACACAAATAATAATTATAAGTCATAAACCAAGTTAATTAATAATAAAATAATATGTAAAATCAGATAACTATATAAAAAATATTAATATTGTATATTGACTAGGGATATTATATACTACTCACCTTATAAAAATTTGTCCTCGAAATTTCAATAAAGTAGGGAATAGTAAAAATCAAGTTAAGGGAGAAGATAAAGCTTCCACACCGCTTCACACTGCATCATGGGTCCACCATGAAATACACCTAGAGGGGGATGAATAGATGTACTAGCTAATCTAGGGCAAATGAAGCGGAATTTAAAATTTAATTGCAAACACACCATGTGTAACCATGAGTGAGCCCAAATTCCCCTTGAAGGGCTCTGAAACTACTCCTCTAGAATCCTCTAGACTAAGAGTTGAGGTGCTTTTAAAGCTCTCTTGGTTGAACACAAGTGTGGGCACACGCAAACTATATCTAGCATATGAATATGAACAATATAAAGCAATGCAAGATATAAGAGAGAGAGTTGAGAGATAGTGGATCAAACGTAAACACCAAGATATGTTTCGAGGTTCGAGTCACTGCTCCACGTCCCCGCTTTCACACAGAAGGATTTTTACTGTGTCCACACAAGACTATCCATAAAGGGACCTCCATCAAAGAATTACAACTCAACACCGGGAGTACACAACTCCTCTCTCTAGCACAATCACCTCTAGACAAGAGGGAAGGCACAAAGCCAAAGCAAAGAAAAGATTTACAACTTGGTGATCCGATGATCACAAACTCTCTTGGTGATCTCAAAGGACCACAAACAATTTTCTCACAAAAATAAGAATCTAAAGATAGGAATAGAATGATAGCTCAAGTATGTAAGAAATCAAAGTGTTTGGGAATGAAACAATAAAGAAAATACTTGGGAAAAACTTCTTGATGGATATATAAAACGAAGAACAAAACAGAATTCCCAAAGACTTGATTTTCCTTGATTTTTCAAATCTTTAAAAACAAATAAAGATAGAAAATTTTTCGCACAAAAACTTCTTTTTAAAACTTCCTGAAAAAACTTAAAAAGATGGAAAGAATAGCTCTTAGAAATCTTGGTGAAAACAGCCCAAGGGAACCCATATTTATAGGATTCCCAAAATATAGCCGTGGGGGTCCAGAACAGGCCTAGAATGGCCTGTCGGTCGACCACCCGGTCGACCAGCTAACGGTCAAATTTCTAACCGTTGGGGTTGTCGGTCCACCAGTCGGTCGACCGCCCCAGGCAAATATGCCAAACAGTCGACCGCCTGGTTGACCGAGGCCAAAATTAGAGAGCTAGTCTCTCTGTTCGGTCGACCTTGCAGTTGACCGGGACCAAATCCAGAGAGCAAGCTCTCTGGATCAGTCGACTGGACGGTCGACCGGCCCATAGGCCAAGGCAAGCTGTGACGTCTGTACACATCGATCTACCGCCCGGTCGACCGAGCTCTGGTCCGGTCGACTGCCAGCAGGCTCAGGCTGGGATTTAGGGGTTTGAAAACTTGGTCTTTTTAATGTCTATAAAATCCCATAAAATCACATAAAATCCACAAAAATAAGTTCTTATAAATATTTGAAGAAGAAATATGTGTGACTAAAATTCAACACATATTTTAACTTATTTGAACTATTTTTGTGATATTAAAATTTAGCTATAAATCAGAAACCGTATTTTTCATAAACCAAACTTTGAAATGAAAAACTGAATTCTCTAAAACTAGTATTGTAGACTGTCCAAAAATCACTGAGGACAAATCAATAGAAAGCAGAGTCCAAACTCCAGACGTAAGGCTAATCATAACCACTAACGCAGCACCATGACGCGAGGGTTGAAACTCGCGTCTCAACATCACTACAATGACCAAAGATGCAGAGCTTGAAAGCCGCGCCTCAGTATCACTGCAGTACAAAGATGCAAGGGTCAAAACCCGCTTCTCTGCTTCACTGTAATGGCCAAGACACAAAGCTTGCATCTCAGTCATCTATGTAATGCCTAGACGCAGAGCCCGAAGCCCACGTCTTACATAAAGCTTGACGCAGAACTTGAAGCTCGCATTGTTAACCAAACGCGAAGCTCAAGCGTTACCACAACGGCTAAATGTGAGTCTCAAAGCCCGCGTTTCAACTACAAAGGAACCCTGTGTCTCGGTTATAATTGCCCTCATTACTGGGTCAGTTACTGCCCACGTAATGAGGGAGTTAACCCCCATTATGGAGTATTTTTAGGAGACAGTTTTTACCCCTAAAACCCCTATAAATAGCTCAGTTTGCAACTGAAGAGGGGTCGAGGGTTGGTGGTCGGAAATTTTGGTCGATTTGAAGAATCTTGATCAGAACTTCTAGCTGAGAAATATTTAAAAGTTCAACTCTTCTAACAACTTGCTGAGTATAAGTTTGTTCTTCCCTCAAGTCTCCTTGAGATTTTATTTGATAGGAGTTGTGTTACTCTGTCCATAGTCCGAAAAAAAGATTCCCAGAAGATTGTGACGTTCATCCGATCAACGAAAAATAAGATTCACTTTCTACCGCTACATTAACAAAGAGAGATTTGAGCTTGAATATCTTCTCTCTCTTGTAATCGGGATTGTTTGAGATTGTTATAATCTTCCATTTGATTCAAGAAAATTTTTTTACGATCCTCTAAATTTTTCCCGGCTCAAACAAGAGATGGCGACTCCGCTGGGGATTACTTTCTCTACTGATGAGCAAGTCGTGGTGCAAGGTGACATCATCTTCATGGGAAGCATGGCTGAATCACTTGTCATAGAATTCGACCAGGCAAAGTATAAAGAATTCCTCTCTTCTGGCTCCAAAAGTCCTAGGGCGCGGCAGTACCGTAGAATCTCCTCAGAGATCCGCTCTCAGGTCCCTTTGAAGGCTTCCCCGAATGTGGTCTCTACAAAGAACATCATGGCTTGTCGTATCACGTGCAAGGCCCGCGTCAACGTCTCCCACGAGACCTGCAAGGTTAGCGTTGTTGATAGTCAGCCAGCTCACGCCCGTCCTCTTCCTTAGCTCCAAGTTACCAGGGGTTCCCAATAACCCGCGTGGCGTAACCGGAACGCCGAACGGCGACAGAGGTGACGCGTGCGTCAACTACAGACGCAAGAAGCTTGAACAACTATCTGTCCAGCAGACACAGAACGTGAGGCTCAAGCCCGCGTCTCTTCTGAGTTACTCAAACGCGCGAAGTCTGCGTATGGAGGCCAAAACGTGAAGCCCAAAAGGCTTGCGTTTTTAAGACTTCACCTCTTAAATGCAACGTTTAGCAGTGCGAGGTTCGTGCCTTTTCTCAGAGACACGAGACCTGCGTCTCTACAACCGAACGCGGGATTCAGAAATTTCGTGTTTCCTAAGTGTCACTAGACAAACGCGATAATCAGCAACGCGAGGTCCGCGTCTCTTCTCGGCAGAGGCACGAGGCCCACGCTTCAAATCCAAAACGCGAGAGCCGCGCTGTTCTACAAAACGTGAGCTCCGCGTCTCGAAACCCTGCGTCTCAGATTTGCTATGCAAGAATGGCTCTCAAAATCTGAAAAGCCCGAAAACCCGAGGCTAATCTCCTTGACCCCCTTCCGACAGATCTAAGAGATTACTTGAATAAAAATAGGAGTGTTAATCAGATAGCTCCATCCTGTTGCTATGAATGGCTCATCATGGCAATGCTCTCTGAATGCCGCTGCAGCTCTCATATAAGCAAGCAGTCAGTATTCAAACAATTAACCTCAATCTCTGGATCAGTCAAAAGACGTCGTTCTCACAGAAGGGGAACCTTCTCTGACGCGGAGTACCCTGAAGTCACTGCAAACATGGCAGGTAGCAGAAGTAGGGGAAATAACTGGCAGTCAGCTCTGACGAGTCTGATATGGAACCAGAAGGAGTGTACCGGCATACTCGCACTCGAACTGGTGCGGTAGCCCCAGTTGACATAGTGCCCTAGCCAGGGGCATTGAAGTAAGTGAATCATGATTGAGTTTTACCTGCACACAAAATACAGAATTTCAGAACTTAAGAATAAAGAGTGCAGGGTACTCAATGCTACCACAATAGCAAGTGGCTATGCGAGTCGTGATCCACAAGGAGGGACTAGCGATGGAAGCTTTTTAGTAAGTTCTCCTTTATGCTACAAAGAATGGTTAAAGTTCTTCTTTTGTTCTTTAAAAGAAAAGGAAAATTAGGTTAAAGTGAGTTAGGAAGAAAGTGGAAGATAGAGAAGGTGGAAAAAATGAAAGTAGATATATACAAATAAATTGAAAAATATTGAAGAAATTTGGAAAATTGTGGTGTTGATAATCTACACTAAAAAAAAAAGAAAAGAAAACTAAAACCTAAAAAAGTTACTTACCTGTTCAGCGCCTGCTTACCTTTGACACGTATCGACGATGTACCTTTGCTTGAAGGCGAGCGAAGTATGACAAATAGGATCTTCCCCATTCTCGTATTACACTATGAATTGAAGGGGCAAGTTACACTACCATAGAAATGGATATCCATTACCATAAGCCATCTACGGCACTTGCAAGGGCAAGGCAACTTCGAGGCTATTGGTTTCATTTGGATCCACAAACACAGAAGAGAGAAGTAATCGAAAATAAGAGTAAAAAAGAAAAAAGAAACTTCGATTCGATTCAAATAACAATGGAAGAAAAGATCACTTACACCGGTGTCACCTTCAGTACAAGCTTGCTCTCATTCCTCCATGAAAGTATCCTCTCCTCTCAGTTTGATCGTACACATATTTTGCATTCTTTTTATTACACTCCTACATTTATCGTGTAATAAATCTGCTAATTTCTTTGTCTTAAATGTCTATTTTGTAGAAGATAATAATGAAGAGAAAGAGAATTAAACCAAATAAATACCAGTTAAAATCAGATTTAACTGGATCTATTTGGCTAGCTGAGGATGATCCCAGATCTAGTTAGAACAAATCCAGGATTGGGGCAAATGTTCAGCTGAAGATCAGAGCAAATCAGAAAGATAACACCAAATGAAAACCAGTAAATTCAGATTTCTATAAATCCATTTTGGTTAGCTAAAGATCAATCGAGGATAATATCAAATACAGAGAGATAAATGGATAGAGGGAAGATCAACGGATGAGATGAAGCAAGTTTGACTCAGATTCTGACTGGATATATTTCAGTATTTGAATCATAACTTTCGCTACCGAATCTCAAATCTGATGATTCAAAATGATCCAGAAAGAGGACTTACAAAGCTACAACACTTATGTTGATCACTATTTCTAATTCTGTTATTTGATAAGTGATATTCAGCAATCAACACGCCAACAAACTGCAGATCAGAACTGAATATCCACATCAAATCAAGTTTGGAGATAAGGGAGGATTCAAATTCAGAAATAGCTAGATTTTCTTATCTTCATACTCCTCTAACATCTGTATTTCTTCTATAAATACCTGCAATCTAAAAGGCAAGGGAGAAGGATCATGCAAAGATAGATTTTACGCCACTTTTCCATTCTTTATAGTGTAGGTTTTTTTTTTTTATGTAATTTTTGTTTCTTTGTAAGCATAGGTTAGATTGAGATTCATGTAAGTAAGAGAGAGAGACTTATGTTGAGAGTGACGCCGATGTACCTCCTCCTTTCTTCCATCGTCTCTGCAGGTAATAAAAGGTAATTTTTTTAATGTTTGTCTTTACTTTTGTTTTCTTCTTCTTCTTTCTACTTTTTCTCTTTTGGTTATGATGAGCATTCAAGTGAATCTAGTAGTATCAGTATAACAATGCTTGTGTGAGTGCCAACGATATTTCATGATGATGTTCTCCTCCTCAAGACTCCGTATCATTTCATTCTTATTCGTCTTGATGATGTAATGCGAATGGGGACTGAGCTCGATCTTATGGCTTATGCGTTGAACGCCTCCGAAGTAAGGTAGAACATGCAAGGGTTCCAGATAAGTCATCAACCAAAGGAGGTAAGTATTTCTTTAATCTTTTCTTTCTTTTCTTTTATTTCTTTAGTTTAGATCACCAACACCAACAACACGACTTCTTTTATCACTTCTTTTCCATTTTTCTTGTACATATCCAATTCTGGTTTCTCCATCTTCCCAATCTCTCACTTTCTGCCTAACTTCATTGTAATTTATTTTTCTTTTCTTTTTAAGAAACTAAAGAAGAACTTTAACCTAATGGTAGCTTAAAAGAGAACTTACTAAAAAGCTTTCATCGCTAGTCCCTCCTTGTGGATCACGACCCGCATAGCCACTTGCTATTGCGGTAGAATTGAGTAACTTGCACTTTTCATTCTTAGTTCTGAAATTTGGTATTTTGTGTGCAGGTAGAACCTCAATCAAATTTTGGCGCCGTTGCTGGGGAGGGACGGTAAGTTATTCTCTTTTTAGATTTACATTTTTGGTTAACTTTCTTTTTTGTTCTTGGTGTACAGGTTTGACAATAAGAAATTCTTGCTGCAGTAGACATATAAGTGGTCTTAGACTCTGCTCAAGAAAGTAGAGCCAAGAAGCCCTCAGATTTGCTACAGTCCTGTGGCAAACTGAGTGAACTACTAACCTGTATTTTTTGCTGGTTGGCTGTAGTGCAAAGTTTAAAATTTGTAGCTAATAATTTTCTTGTTTGTCTCATTATACTTCCTTTCTAACCTCAACAGTAAAATGTTGATTGTAAATGCAAAAAATGATTTAGACTTTGCATTTAGGCACTTGTCTATTTCATTTCATTTTTTATTTACTGTTGAAGAGTGCTGGAGCCAAGGTATGTGTGCATAGCATTTAGTAGGTTCATTCTTGTATGAAATCTTGCTTGAATGTTACTTTTTTCTATATACTTGTACACTGCACTAAATTGACTTAAGGGCTTGTCCTATAAACAAGATAAGGTGGGAAAGTCATTACCCTCCCTTAGCCCACAAACAATCTCCTCACTCACTAACCCAAGCCTAACTAAAAATGAGTAGACGTTGGCCTTAGGGACATCTCGGACTCAATTAGGAGATTATCCTAAGGGGGAAAGGTGTTGGAATTTGACTCCTGCCAAATCAGTGTCTAGGAAGGGGATTAAAGGCCGAAAGCCCGAAGGTTGGTGGTTACTTAATTAAGGAACGTCTTTGACGGATAACCTCCCACCAATCTTGCCCTGACCTGGCTGATTAGCTTGTAGTCAAAGTCTGCATTATACCTTCCATGGACAGTCTAACCAGTTAGGAGTCGTTTAGGTCAAAGGTCTACCCTAACTTAGGTTAGAATTTTTTCTTTTTATTTGTTTGCTTATTTGTTTATTTTTCTTTGTTTGTGTTTTATTGTGTGATATGACTTATAATAATAATTTTTCCAATTTTAATGGTAATCCATATTACACACCAACCTCTTTTTCGGATATTACCAACCCGGCATATCATAACTTTAACCAACCTAGTGTGCCGGATTGATCTTATCCGAATCAATATAACCCATGCCCCCAATCTTATAACCATAATTTCTAAAATAATTTCAACTCTTCACAGAGTCAGTGGGGATTCACCTCCCCCGAGCCCAATTTTCAACCAACTTGTCCTCCTTATCCACCTTATCCACAATATTTCCAAGATTCATACTCAGTTCCACCAGTCTAAAATTGAAAACCATCTATTTTGGAAATGAGTATGCGTAAGTCCAAACAACAATCACAAAATCTGATGGACTCACAATTTTACCACCAATTCCAAAAATAACACTTCATCTTTTCAAGACCAATCGCAAAAAAACGATGAACCTATCAACTATGAAAAGATGCTTGAAGCCATGACTCAGGCTCAAAATGCTCGTAATCATGACATAGATATGATGGTCCAATCACTACGTTCTCACCGTTTGGCCAGTTCTGATATCGGTAACCATTCTGTTAGAGCCGAAGAGTCATGTTATTTTGGAACACAAGGTTCCATTTCAGCACAATCATTTGAACTTGCCCAAACTTCAAATTTTGAAAGTGACATTGAAAGTTTGGCAAGTTATCCCTTTCCTGAAATTGAACTTGAAAATGAATATGATCATGAACCTCAACTTAGTGATTCAATTCTACTTCCTGATTCAATTATGTCTCCGGTGTCCTCACCTGATTTCAATCTTTTTCCCGAGTCAACATTGGATCCTGTGCCAATTCATAATGAAATTGAATCGCCCATCTTTGATGATCATCATATTGAACTTGACCAATTTTATAATTTTGAAAGTCACATTAATAAATTGGCAAGTTCTCATTTTTATGAAATTGAACTCAATGAGAAATGTGACCTAGATTCTCAAATCTGTGATCCAGTTCAAATTCCTGAATCAATATTGACTCCTGTTTTGCTACCCGACTTGAGTAAAATTTTAGAGTCAGTTTTGATTCCCACACTTGTCATTCTTGAACTTGAATCACCAATATTAAGTCACATTCCATTGTGGGAAAATGAATGTGGACTTGAGTTTCAACTTCTTGATTTGGACCCACTTCCTGAACCAATCTCGACTCCTAAAGCTTTTCTTGACTTAAGTCACTTTCCTGAGTCGGTATTAGTTGTCGTACTTTCTAAGTTCAAGTCAATCATTTTATCTTTTCACACTCTATTTTGGGACAAGACGGCTGACAAAATTGACTCTGAAATTAATTATGGAATTTGAAAATTAGATGGGGCAAAATATTTAATAAAAATCATTCATGTATATATCATTTTAGTGGGTTATGTTAGAGAAATTTCTGGTGGGTTCCTTCGAACTCCACGAAAAGTCGATTGGGCCGCATTTCGTGGACCAATCAGACCACCACCGGAACCACCACCTTAAGGTAGTATTTTCCTTCTCTGTCTTTTTTTCATGCATCTATGCATTAATTCATACATTGAGGACAATGCATGAGATAGGTGTGGGGGAGGGTTCTAACATAACTTAGATTTTTCTTTTTATTTTAAAAAAATATTAACATTTTTCTTTACTTTTAAAAACTTTTTGAAAATAGAAACAATATTTTGACATATTTTTTGTAAGAAATTAATTCAATTTTAGGAATAGGAAAATCAAAATTAGGAATTCTTAAACTTGATCAAAATAAGATTATTTGTTTGATTTTTAGGGTTAGGAAGATAATTTGTCAAAGTAATTTAGTCTTAATCTTTATTTTAATGAAATATGCACACTTCATACACTTACACACTTAGGGTTCAAAAACAAAGATTCTTATGCCTTATATTAAAAAAAGAAAAAAAAGAAAAAAATAGATCTATGAAAGATGAACAAATCTAATTATTGATTAGCTAAGCGCTTTGGCCTAAGTAAGCCTTGGTATTTATGCGAAAGATGATTAGATAAGTTTGAGGAAAAAATATATTAAAAAAATCCTCTGATTAAGCTGGGTATTTGTGCCTAATAAAGCATAAGTACTCACGCTTAAAAGCGGTTCATATAATAAAATCCTTAGTTTTGAGGCCTTATTTGCTCGAGTCCTTAAGTCCTTGGGGTGTTTTCTCACCCGGTGCCCTAAGACCGTTTGGTTTAGGAGTCATCGATTAAAGGCTCGTTACATGGGCAGATTAGAAAGCCTAATAGAACTAAGAAATAATACCACCAAAATATATATATATAAATAAATAAGGCATAAGAGTTAGAGTTTATGAACCCTTAGTCAAAATTTTCACGGTCACAAGGTGCATATGACTTAGGGTAAAGTAATAGACTAGATGAGAAGTACAATTTGACTCCTTACTTTGATTGATAACAAATTTTTGAATAGAGACTAAGTTTAGGAATGAAAAATTCAGGTTTCCTATAACTTATAGATTACTTAAATCTTACAATAATATTTCAAATATTTTTCTTTCAAAATGTGTTTTCAAAATACTAATATTTTTTTCTTTTTTATGGATTTTGTGGGTGCAATCCACTGAAAATTCTTACGAGACAAAACTCATCCTCTAGGGGAAACCTAGAGGCTTAACGGCTTGTTGCACAAGCTCAGTGCAATCGCGTGACCTGCGAAAGCGGTCTTATAATCTTTGATTTAGTTTTGTTGTTTTGCTCGAGGACGAGCAAAAGATAGGTGTGGGGGTGTGATCGTACACATATTTTGCATTCTTTTTATTACACTCCTACATTTATCGTATAATAAATCTGCTAATTTCTTTGTCTTAAATGTCTATTTTGTAGAAGATAATAATGAAGAGAAAGAGAATTAAACCAAATAAATACCAGTTAAAATCAGATTTAACTGGATCTATTTGGCTAGCTGAGGATGATCCCAGATTTAGTTAGAACAAATCAAGGATTGGGGCAATGTTCAACTGAAGATCAGAGCAAATCAGAAAGATAACACCAAATTAAAATCAGTAAAATACAGATTTTTATAAATCCATTTTGGTTAGCTAAAGATCAATCGAGGATAATATCAAATACAGAGAGATAAATGGATAGAGAGAAGATCAACGGATGAGATGAAGCAAGTTTGACTCAGATTCTGACTGGATACATTTCAGTATTTGAAACATAACTTTCACTACCGAATCTTAAATCTGATGATTCAAAATGATCAAGAAAGAGAACTTACAGAGCTACAACACTTATGTTGATCACTATTTCTAATTCTGTCATTTGATAAGTGATATTCAGCAATCAACACGCCAACAAACTGCAGATCAGAACTGAATATCTACATCAAATCAAGTTTAGAGATAAGGGAGGATTCAAATTCAGAAATAGCCAGATTTTCCTATCTTCATACTCCTCTAACATCTACATTTCTTCTATAAATACCTGCAATCTCAAAGGCAAGGGAGAAGGACCATGCAGAGATAGATTTTAGGCCACTTTTTCATTCTTTGTAGTGTAGGTTTTTATTTTCTTTTTATGTAATTTTTGTTTCTTTGTAAGCATAGGTTAGATTGAGATTCATGTAAGTAAGAGAGAGAGGCTTATGTTGAGAGTGACGCCGATGTACCTCCTCCTTTCTTCCATCATCTCTGCAAGCAATAAAAGGTAATTTTTTTTAATGTTTGTCTTTACTTTTGTTTTCTTCTTCTTCTTTCTACTTTTTCTCTTTTGGTTATGATGAGCATTCAAGTGAATCTAGTAGCATCAATATAACAATACTTGTGTGAGTGCCAACGATATTTCATGATGATGTTCTCCTCCTCAAGACTGTATCATTTCTTTCTTGTTCGTCTTGATGATGTAATGCGAATGGGGACTGAGCTCGATCTTATGGCTTATGCGTTGAACACCTCCGAAGCAAGGTAGAACATGCAAGGGTTCCAGATAAGTCATCAATCAAAGGAGGTAAGTATTTATTTAATCTTTTCTTTCTTTTCTTTTATTTCTTTAGTTTAGATCACCAACACGAACAACACCCACTTCTTTTATCACTTCTTTTCCATTTTTTTGTACATATCCAATTCTGGTTTCTCCATCTTTTCAATCTCTCAATTTCTGCCTAACTTCATTGTAATTTATTTTTCTTTTATTTTAAGAAACTAAAGAAGAACTTTAACCATTAATAGTAGCTTAAAAGAGAACTTACTAAAAAGCTTCCATCGCTAGTCCCTCCTTGTGGATCACGACCCGCATAGCCACTTGCTATTGCTGTAGAATTGAGTAACTTGCACTTTTCATTCTTAGTTCTGAAATTCGGTATTTTGTGTGCAGGTAGAATCTCAATCACAGTTACATAAAAAAAATAAAAATTACATGAAAGAAAATAAAAAACTTAAGTTACAAACTACAAATTAGCGTAAATTCTACTCTCTGCTTGGTCGTCCTCCGTGGTCTATGAAAAATCCTGTATTTATAGGTAAAACCCAACGGGGAGAGGCGTACGAAGATAGGGGGAGTAAACGCTCCCCCTAACTCTCTAACAAAGCCGCAGAAACGCGACTAAGGCCATGTTTCCACGGCCTTGCTGTGGCCTGGCCACAGACGAGGGGTGGAGCTGTCTGGTTCCGTGATCTGAGGTTATCTCTTTTGGTTTTGCCGTTTGCGGTCCTGGATTTGACGAAACCTCCTTTTATCTTCGACTTTAACCAATTGATTTGTAATGATTTGATGTAAATAGTTTTCAACCGACTTTATCTTCTCTAATTCGCCCTGATCTGCCCTGATTTTATGATTTTGAATTAATTCTGAATTAAATCAGAATTTTGATGGGCTTTTGGGCTTTTCTCTTCCCTCTCCTTTAGCAATGGGCCTACATATAAATTAGACAATAAATAGTATTTAAAAGCAGAGTTTATATTATAATATGTATGAGAATATGATAATAATTATGAAATATCAGTGACCAAACACTCCCCCATACCTATCTTTTGCTCGTCCTCGAGCAAAACAACAAATTAAACAAAGACTATTAGACCACTTTCTCAGGCCACGCGATTGACTGAGCATGTGTGCAACAAGCCGTTAAACCTCTAGGTTTCCCCTAGAGGACGAGTTTTGTCTCGTGAGGGTTTTCAGTAGATTGCACTCACAAAATCCTTAAAGAAAGAAAAAATGTTAGTATTTTGAAAACACATTTTGAAAGAGAAAAATATTTGAAATATTATTGTAAGAATTAAGTAATCTATAAGTTAAAGGAAAATTGAACTTTTCATTCCTAAACTTATTCTTTATTCAAAAACTTGTTATCAATCAAGATAAGGAGTCAAACTGTATTTTTCATCTAGTCTATTACATTACCCTAAGTCATATGCACTTTCGTGATCGTGAAATTTTGACTAAGGATTCTTTAACTCTAATTCCTATGCCTTATTTATATTTATTTTTGGTGGTATTTATTCCTCAATTCCATTAGCCCATGTAATGAGCCTTTAGTCGGTGACACCCAAACCGGACAGTCTTAGGGCACCAGGTGAGAAAATACCCTTAAGGACTTAGACACTCGAGCAGATAAGGCCACGAAACTAAGGGTTTTTATTTATAAAATGTACCACTTTTAGGCGTGAATACTCATGCTTCATGAGGCACAAATACTCAGCTTAATCAGAGGATTTATATATATATATATATATTTTCAAACTTATCTAATTATCTTTTGCATAAATACCAAGACTTTCTTAGGCCAAAACACCTAGTTAATCAATATTAGATTTGTTTATTTTTCAAAAATATACATATATATTTTTTTCTTTTTTTATAAGGCATAAGAATCTTTGTTTTTGAACCCTAAGTGTGTAAGTGTATAAGGTGTACATTTTTCTTCAAGGTAAAGATCAAGACTAAATTACTTTCACAAATTTTCTTCCTAACCTTAGAAATCAAACAAATAATCTTTTTTTGACCAAGTATAAGAAATCCTAATTATGATTCTCCTATTCCTTAAAATTTACTTAATTTCTTACAAAAAAATATGTCAAAATATTGTTTCTATTTTCAAAAAAAATTTAAAAGTAAAGAAAATGTTAATAATTTTTTTAAATAATAAAAGGAAAATCTAAGTTATGTTATAACTCTCCCCCACACCTATCTCATGCATTATCCTTAATGTATGAATTAATGCATAGATGCATGAAAAAGAAGAAGGGGAAGGAAACTATTACCTTAAAGTGGTGGTTTCGGTGGTAGTCTGATTGGATCAAGCGTTGCTACCTAATCAAGATAATATGGTGGTTCACAGAATTCACCTTTATTGACCTCTTTTCTATTTACATATTTAGATTCCCCAATATGAATAGGATCATGAAAGATCCTATCATGAAGCTTACTCCCTTTACATGACCAGTCCTGGAAAATTATCACAGAGTCATCATTGTCTATACCTATGTCCAACAAAAGAATGTGACTAGGTGGAATGGTTAACTTGGACTCAAGAATGATAGGTTCAGGAACCAATACTAACTCGAGAAAATCAACTTTGGGTTCGAGAGTTAGTTTTGGTTCAGGCGTTGAGTCCAAGTCCAAGAATTGATATTCACATTCTTTTCCCATTAATGGAATGTGACTATCCAAAATTGGTGATTCAATTTCTAAATTTATGGGTACGAGAATAAATGTTGGCTCAAAAAATTGGTCTAAATTTGGTAAGAATACCGGAGTCAATATAGATTCGAAGATGGAAACTGAATCACAAAGTTGGGGATCGGGTTCACATTCATGATCAAGTACGATCTCATTAAAATAAAAACTTGCCAATTCATCAATGGGTTGATATGTCAAGTTCAAGGCTTTGTGGTGAAACTGAATCTTGGGCAAAGTCTTTAAGATACCATGATTCTTGGTTTTCATCAATATGGCTAGAAGTGTTAGGAATAGTCAAAGATTGAATAGGGAGAGTTTTCTTATTCCTACGCATGTTCTCCAATCTACTAATTCTTACTTCTATCATATCCAATAGATCATTTTGGCATTGAATCATGGTTTCCATACTCTTTTGTTAGTTGACATGTTCTCCTTAAAAAATTTAGTAAGGATCTGTGACTTAAAAATTTTGACGGGATAAAATTTGAATTCGTCGCTCAAGCTCATCTAAGGCTTCCATCCTCTTTTCCCAGTTAATTGATTCTTCTAATGGTTGTTCGGGAGAAAGAGTATATGAAGCTCGCTGTTGGTAGGGTAGTTGACAATATGACTCGGGGAATTGTATCCCCATTGACTCTGTGAAGAGTAGTGATGATTATTCTAGTCATATTCATAGTATTGGGACTAGGGTATGTAATGATTCGGATAAGACCAATCCGGCACACTAGGTTGGTTAAAGCTATGATATGCCGGTTTGGTAATATCTGGAAAAAGGTCGGCGTGTAACATGGATTATCATTAAAATTGGGACAGTTGTTGTTATAAGCCATATCACACAAGAAATGTCAAACACAAACAAAGAAAAACAAACCAATAAGCAAACAAATAAAAAGAAAAGAAAAAAAATCTAGCCTAAGTTAGGGAAGACCTTAGACTTAGACGACTCCTAACTGGTTAGACTATCCACGGGGGGTATATTGCCGAATCTGACCCCAAATTAATAGGCCAGGTAGGGGCAAGATTGGTGGGACGTATCCGTGCTTAAAGCAACGGGCCTAATTGTGCCAAACCATCAGCCTTCGGGGTTTCACCCCTCAATCCCCAACCTTAGACACCAATTTGACAAGAGTCAAATTCAAATCAACTTTCCCTTTAGGTCAGTTTCCTATTTGAGTCTGAAATGTCCCTAGGGCCAACGTCTACTCAGTTTTAGTTAGGCTTGGTTAGTGAGTGAGGAGATTGTTTGTGGACTAAGAAAGGGTAATGACTTTTCCACCTTATCTTGTTTATAGGACAAACCTTAAGATTGATTGTGCAAAGTGTGCAAGATATAGAAAAGTAACACTCACAAGCAAATATTACCCAAGAATGTTTCCTAAACTATATGATATGCATACGTACCTTTTGCTCCGGCACTCTTCAACAGTAATATAAAATGTAAACGAATTAGACACATGCCTAAATTCAAGTCTAAACCATTTTTAGCATTTAACAAACATCATTTTACTGTTGAGATTAGAAAGTAAGTACAGTGAGATAAATAAGAGAATGAATTGCTACAGAATTTTAGCTTTGCAATTCAGTCAACCTGTAAAAATACAGGTTAGTACTTCACTCAGATTGCCACAGGAATGTAGCAAATCTGAGGGCTTCTGGGCTCTACTTTCTTGAGCAGAGTCCAGGGCCACTTATATATCCACTGCAGCAAAAATTCCTTGTTGTTAAATCTCTACACCAAGAACAAAGAAGAAAGTTAACCAAAAATATAAATCTAAAAAGAGAATAACTTACCGTCCCTCCCCGGCAACAGCGCCAAAATTTGATTGAGTTTTTACCTGCATACAAAATACAGAATTTCAAAACATAAGAATATAGAATGCGGGGTACTCAATGCAACCGTAATAGAAAGTGGCTATGAGGGTCGTGATCCACAAGGAGGGACTAGCGATAGAAACTTTTTAGTAAGTTCTCTTTTATGCTACAAAGAATGGTTAAAGTTCTTCTTTTGTTCTTTAAAAAGAAAAGGAAAATTAGGTTAAAGTGAGTTAGGAAGAAAGTGGTAGATAGAGAAGGTGGAGAAAATAAAAGTGGATATGTACAAAGAAATTGAAAAAGATTGAAAGAAATTTGGAAGATTGTGGTGTTGATAATTTACACTAAAATTAAAAGAAAAAAAACTAAAACCTAAAAAAGTTACTTACCTCTTCAACGCCTGCTTACCTTTGACCCGTATCGACGATATACCATTGCTTGAAGGCGAGCGAAGTATGACAAATAGGATCTTTCCCATTCCCGTATTACACTATAAATTAAAGGGGAAAGCTACATTACCATAGAAATGGATACCATCACCATAAGCCATCAACAGCACTTGCAAGGGCAAGGTAACTTCGAGGCTATCGGTTTCATTTGGATCCACAAACACAGAAGAGAGAAGTAATCAAAAATAAGAGTAAAAAAAAAAAGAAACTTCGATTCGATTCAAATAATAATGGAAGAAAAGATCACTTACACCGGTGCCACCTTCAGTACAAGCTTGCTCTCATTCCTCTATGAAAGTATCCTCTCCTCTCAGTTACATAAAGAAAATAAAAATTACATGAAAGAAAATAAAAAACCTAAGTTACATACTACAAATTAGCCTAAATTCTACTCTCTGCTTGGTCGTCCTCCGTGGTCTATGAAAAATCCTGTATTTATAGGCAAAACCCAACGGGGAGAGGCGTATGAAGATAAGGGGAGCAAACGCTCCCCCTAACTCTCTAACAAAGCTGCGAAAATGCGGCTAAGGCCGCGAAAACGCAGCCTTGCTGTGACCAGTGGCCACAGCCGAGGGGTGGAGCTGCCTGGTTTCGTGATCTGAGGTTATCTCCTTTTGGATTTGTTGTTTGGGGTCCTGGATTTGATGAAACCTCATTTTATCTTCGGTTTTAACTAATTAATTTGTGATGATTTGATGTAACTAGTTTTCAACTGACTTTATCTTCTCTGGTTCGCCCTGATCTGCCCTGATTTTCTGATTTCGATTAATTCTGAATTAAATCAGAATTTTGATGGGCTTTTGGGCTTTTCTCTTCACTCTCCTTTAGCAATGGGCCTACATAAAAATTAGACAATAAATAGGATTTTAAAGCAGAGTTTATTTTATAATATGTATGAGAATATGATAATAATTATGCAATATCAGCGACCGATCACACCCTCATACCTATCTTTTGCTCGTCCTCGAGAAAAACAACAAAATTAAACCAAAGATTATTAGACCACCTTCGCAGGTCACGCGATTGCACTGAGCATGTGCAACAAACCATTAAACCTTTATGTTCTCCCTAGAGGATGAGTTTTATCTCGTGAGGATTTTCAGTGGATTGCACTTACAAAATCCATAAAGAAAAAGAAAAATGTTAGTATTTTGAAAACACATTTTGAAAGAGAAAAATATTTGAAATATTATTGTAAGAATTAAGTAATCTATAAGTTATAGGAAAACTGAACTTTTCATTCCTAAACTTAGTCTTTATTCAAAAACTTGTTATCAATCAAGGTAAGGAGTCAAAATGTAATTTTCATCTAGTCTATTACATTACTCTAAGTCATATGCACCTTCATGATCGTGAAATTTTGACAAAGAGTTCTTTAACTCTAATTCCTATGCCTTATTTATATTTATTTTTAGTGGTATTTATTCCTCAATTCTATTAGTCTTTCTAATCTGCTCATGTAACGAGCCTTTAGTCGGACACCCAAACCGGATAGTCTTAGGGTACTAGGTGCGAAAACGTCCCTAAGGACTTAAACACTCGAGCAGACAAGGCCATGAAACTAAAGATTTTTATTTATAAAATTTACCCCTTTTAGGCGTGAATACTCCTGCTTCATTAGGCATAAATACCCAGCTTAATCAGAGGAATTATATATATTTTTTCAAACTTATCTAATTATCTTTTGCATAAATACCAAGGCTTTCTTAGTCCAAAGCACCTAGCTAATCAATAATTAGATTTGTTTATTTTTCATAGATATATTTTTTTTTATTTTTTTATTTATAAGGCATAAGAATCTTTGTTTTCGAACCCTAAGTGTGTAAGTGTATAAGTTGTGCATATTACTTCAAGGTAAAGATCAAGACTAAATTACTTTCACAAATTTTCTTTCCAACCTTAGAAATCAAACAAATAATCTTATTTTGACCAAGTATAAGAAATCCTAATTATGATTCTCCTATTCCTTAAAATTTACTTAATTTCTTACAAAAAATATGTTAAAATATTGTTTCTATTTTCAAAAAGTTTTAAAAGTAAAGAAAATGTTAATAATTTTTTTTTAAAATAATAAAAGGAAAATCTAAGTTATGTTAGAACCCTCCCCCACACCTATCTCATGCATTGTCCTCAATATATGAATTAATGCATTGAGCATGAAAAAGAAGGGGAAGGAAACTATTACCTTAAGGTGGTGGTTCCGGTGGTGGTCTGATTGGATCAAGCGTTGCTACCCAATCAAGATAATATGGTGGTTCACGAAATCCACCTTTATTGACCTTTTTTCTATTTACATATTTAGATTCCCCAATATGAATAGGATCAAGAAAGATCCTATCGTGAAACTTACTCTCTTTACATGACCAGTCCTAGAAAATCATCACAGAGTCATCATGGTCTATACCTATGTCCAATAAAAGAATGTGACTAGATGGAATGGTTGACTTGGACTCAAGAATGATAGGTTCATGAACCAATACTAACTTGGGAAAATTGACTTTGGGTTCGAGAGTTAGTTTTAGTTCAAGCGTCGAGTCCAAGTCCAAGAATTGATATTCACATTCTTTTCCCATCAATAAAATGTGACTACCCAAAATTGGTGATTCAATTTCTAAATTTATGGGTACGAGAATAAATGTTGGCTGAAAAAATTGGTCCAAATTGGGTAAGAATATCGGAGTCAACATAGATTCGAAGATGGAAACTGAATCACAAAGTTGGGGATCGGGTTCACATTCATGATCAAGTTCAATCTCATTAAAATAAAAACTTGCCAATTCATCAATGGGTTGATATTGGTCAAGTTCAAGGCTTTGTGGTGAAATTGAATCTTGGGCAAAGTCTTTAAGATACCATGATTCTTGGTTTTCATCAATATGGCTAGAAGTGTTGGGAATACTCAAGGATTGAATAGGGAGAGTTTCCTTATTCCTACGCATGTTCTCCAATTTACTAATTCTTGCTTCTATCATATCTAGTGGATCATTGGCATTGAATTATGGCTTCCATACTCTTTTCTAAATTGGCATGTTCTCCTTGAAAAATAGAGTAAGGATCTGTGACTTAAAAATTTTGACGGGATTTTGAGTCTTCTAAAATTTGAATTCGTCGCTCAAGCTCATCTAAGGCTTCCATCCTCTTTTCCCAGTCAAATGATTCTACTAATGGTTGTTCAGGAGAAGGAGTATATGAAGCTGGATGTTGGTAGGGTAATTGACAATATGACTCAGGGGAGTTCCATCCCCATTGAATCTGTGAAGAGTAGTGATGATTATTCCAGTCATGTTCATAGTATTAGGACTGGGGCATGTAATGATTCGGATAAGACCAATCCGGCACACTAAGTTGGTTAAAGTTATGATATGCCGGGTTAGTAATATCTGAAAAAGAGGTCAGGGTGTAACTTAGATTACCATTAAAATTGAAAAAATTGTTGTTATAAGCAATAAAATGTCAAACACAAACAAAGAAAAACAAACCAATAAGCAAACAAATAAAAAGAAAAGAAAAAAAAATCTAGCCTAAGTTAGGGTAGACCTTAGACCTAGACGACTCCTAACTGGTTAGACTATCCACGGGGCGTATATTGCCGAATCTGACCACAAGTTAATCGGCCAGATAGGGACAAGATTGATGGGAGGTATCTGTGCTTAAAGCAACGGGCCTGATTATGCCAAACCACCAGCCTTCAGGGTTTCGCCCCTCAATCCCCAACCTTAGACACCGATTTGGCAAGAGTCAAATTCAAATAAACTTCCCCCTTAGGCAATCTCCTATTTGAGTCCGAGATGTCCCTAGGGCCAACGTCTACTCAGTTTTAGTTAGGCTTGGGTTAGTGAGTGAGGAGATTTTTTGTGGGCTAAGGAAGGGTAATTATCTTGTTTATAGGACAAGCCCTTAAGATTGATTGTGCAAAGTGTGCAAGATATAGAAAAATAACATTCACAAGCAAATATCACCCAAGAATATTTCCTAAACTATATGCTATGCATAC
Organism: Agave tequilana; assembly: GCA_038442645.1. Classification (NCBI taxonomy): domain Eukaryota; kingdom Viridiplantae; phylum Streptophyta; class Magnoliopsida; order Asparagales; family Asparagaceae; genus Agave; species Agave tequilana. The sequence continues at coordinate 303,871 of JAVJIF010001040.1, read as the reverse complement.
GTACCTTTTGCTCCAATACTCTTCAACAGTAATATAAAATGTAAACGAATTAGACACGTGCCTAAATGCAAGTCTAAACCATTTTTAGCATTTAACAAACATCATTTTATTGTTGAGGTTAGAAAGTAAGTACAGTGAGATAAAAAGAAAATAAATTGCTACAGAATTTTAGCTTTACAATTCAGCCAAACTGTAAAAATACAGGTTAGTAGTTCGCTCAGATTGCCACAGGAGTGTAGCAAATCTGAGGGCTTTTGGGCTCTACTTTCTTGAGCAGAGTCTAGGGCTACTTATATGTCCACTGCAGCAAAAATTCCTTATTGTTAAATCTGTACAATAAGAACAAAGAAGAATGTTAACCAAAAAGGTAAATCTAAAAAGAAAACAACTTACCGTCCCTCCCCGGCAACGGCGCCAAAATTTGGTTGAGTTTTTACCTACACACAAAATACAGAATTTCATAACTTAAGAATAAAGTGTGCAGGGTACTCAATGCTACCGCAATAGCAAGTGGCTATGCAGGTCGTGATCCGCAAGGAGGGAGTAGCGATGGAAGCTTTTTAGTAAGTTCTCTTTTATACTACAAAGAATGGTTAAAGTTCTTCTTTTGCTCTTTAAAAAGAAAAGGAAAATTAGGTTAAAGTGAGTTAGGAAGAAAGTGGTAGATAGAGAAGGTGGAGAAAATGAAAGTGGATATGTACAAAGAAAGTGGATATGATTGAAAGAAATTTGAAAGATTGTGGTGTTGGTAATTTACACTAAAGTTAAAAGAAAAGAAAACTAAAACCTAAAAAGTTACTTACCTCTTCAGTGCCCGCTTAACTTTGACTCGTATCGATGATGTACCTTTGCTTGAAGGAGAGCGAAGTATGACAAATAAGATCTTCCCCATTCCCGTATTACACTATGAATTGAAGGGGTAAGCTACACTACCATAGAAATGAATATCCTTCACCATAAGCCATCAACGGCACTTGCAAGGGCAGGGCAACTTCGAGGCTATCGGTTTCATTTGGATCCACAAATACAGAAGAGAGAAGTAATCGAAAGCAAGAGTAAAGAAGAAAAAAGAAACTTCGATTCGATTCAAATAATAATGGAAGAAAAGATCACTTACACCGGTGTCACCTTCAGTACAAGCTTGCTCTCATTCCTCCATGAAAGTATCCTCTCCTCTCAGTTACATAAAGAAAATAAAAATTACATGAAAGAAAATAAAAAACCTAAGTTACAAACTACAAATTAGCCTAAATTCTACTCTCTGCTTGGTCGTCCTCCGTAGTCTCTGAAAAACCCTGTATTTATAGGCAAAACCCAACGGGAGAGGCGTACGAAGATAGGGGAGCAAACGCTCCCCCTAACTCTCTAACAAAGCCGCGCGGCCTTGCTGTGGCCAGGTGGCCATAGCCGAGCGGCGGAGCTGCCTAGTTTTGTGATCTGAGGCTATCTCCTTTGGATTTGCCGTTTGGGGTCCTAGATTTGACGAAACCTCCTTTTATCTTCGGCTTTAACCAATTGATTTGTGATGATTTGATGTAACTGATTTTCAACCGACTTTTCTTCTCTGATTCGCCCTTATCTATCCTGATTTTCTGATTTTGAATTAATTCTGAATTAAATCAGAATTTTGATGAGCTTTTGGGCTTTTCTCTTCCCTCTCCTTTAGCAATGGGCCTACATATAAATTAGACAATAAATAGGATTTAAAAGCAAAGTTTAATTTATAATATGTATGAGAATATGATAATAATTATGCAATATCAGTGACCGGTCAAATCACACTCTGCTATTGCGGAATCACAGGCTTCGAACTCTTCTGTAGAGAAGGAAGCCTTCCGTATATGACAAACACTCCTGAGGAGACGATCAGGCGTTTAGAACAGCATGCCCAGGTCCAGAGGGAACAATTCGATATGATTCGTGCCCAATAAGAATCTATAGATACCCTCAAACAGATGCTTGCACAATTGCTTGAGGATAAGAAGAAGTCAAAGGCCAAAACTTCTTCTAAAAAGTCTAAAGACAAGCGGAAGGAAGGGGAAAGCTCATCTTTTATACACATAGAGGAGGAGAAACAGTCGAACTCTGAGTCGTCTAAGTCTTCATCTAAAGAGGGAGGCAATCCAGAGAATGGGGTACTCATTTCTAAAAGAATGAATAAATTAGAGCAACGTCTAGAAGACCTTACCAATCGGAAAGGCCTCCAAGAAGCAGGAGTGGTTCGGCCATACCCGGCAGAATGGGATCTTGTCCCATATCCTCTCAAGTTCAAAGCTCCGACCCTACAGGCCTTTGACGGTAAAGGGTCACCGAACCAACATATCTACTACTTTAAGACAGGGAACATAGTAGCAAATGATGTCATCTTGGCGCGTTTGTTTATCGGTACTCTGAAGGGACTCGCCTTTGAATGGTTCATGAAACTCCCCAAAGACTCCATCAAGAACTGGGGTGATTTGGAGAAGCTTTTCTATACACGCTTCTTTAAAGACGACTCGGTGGTTACCATGCCAACTCTCCTGGCAACAAAGCAACGAAAAGAGAGTCAGTCAAAGTATTTGTAGAAAGATTTCGGAATATGGCGCTCCGATGTCCTAGTGGTATAACCTAGGCCACCCTGGTGGAAACATGTTATCACAATTTGTAAACCTCACTCCTATCCTAGATAGGAGTTGCTGAAAGACGTACTTGAAAGCAGTTGGTCAAGCAAGGTGAACAGGCTGAAGAGATTGTCACCAGGATTAGGGCAGAAGAAAATAAGCTCAGGCCCAAAAAGTCGACAAGACGCGCGTCAGAAGTATCTTTCTAATAAAAAAGGAAAGATACATTGGCGACAGAGACAAAATCGCCCGTTAAACCTCAGCCGACCAGAGGGGGTGGTTCTTAAGTCAGCCGAGCGCTAACAGGTAGTACTCCTTCAAGGACGAGCACGTCGATTTGTTATTCAAATTACTCAACAAAAGTAACAGATTGAAGCTTCCTGAAGCTAGACGTCCTGAGGAGGTCAGTAAGACCGACAATCCCAACTACTGCTTGTATCATAGGATGCTTGGACACCCTACCAAGAGCTGTTATATCTTCAAAGATATTCTTCAAGCTCTGATTGATGCGGAAGTGCTCAAGCTCCGTCCAGAGCAGAAGAAAGTGACGGCTAATATGACGTCTGATTACTCATCAATTTGCATATTTATTATCACATTCCCATATTTATTTTTAATAAAACTCTGCTATTTGACCTCTTTTTTGCGTAGTGATGTGCAAACCCTTATAAAAAGGAGAAAAATAAGAAAAGAGCCCAACAAACCCAAAAAGCCTAATAAATTTAGAGATTTGAGGCAATCATATTTGGATATTGAAAGGAAAATCCAATTAAATTTGTAATTGAAAAATCAATTATCTCCAAGTAGAAGAAAGAATATTCTCAGCATATTAAGGGTTTAAATTCAAATTCTGAGAATATAATCTTTGATTACATGGCAAGATAGAGTCATAGAAGGAAACTCCAAAGTCTACAATCAAAATTTGGATTCAGCCTGAGCATCTTTTATTAATTTGATCATGCACACAAAAGAGGGAGAAAAGGATTTGCGAGGTTCGACAATATGCCTACTTCCTCCGGGGGGTGGGGGGGGTGGGGGGGGGGGGGGAGATACACAAGGTTACAGGAGGAACACAATTAGTTTTCTTAAAAACACACTAAGAAAAACTTTGACCCTAACAATAGATTACTTCCTCTATTTATAGGGAGGAGAAGAAAAGCCCCAAAATTGCTCCAGATCGGGTCCGGACACAGTTTTGACCCGATTGTCGATCGGCGACCCAAGTGCGCGGTCGACCGTGCAAAATCCTTTGACATTACAGGACTTACTGAAAATGTTGGTCAACCGGGCGGTCGACCAACTCAACTGGGTTTCTGTTTCTCATTCAACATCGGTCGACCGCTCAGTCAGCCGATTAAGCCTTATGCATATCAGTCGACCGAATTCTACGCTCTCTCTCTCTATATATATACACACACACACACAGAGAGAGAGAGAGAGAGAGAGAGAGAGAGAGAGAGAGAGCAAACAACAACAAACAGCAGTTTAACATAACATAACATGATTGCCGGCTAAAAACCCAGCTTCATCGTGCCGGGAAAACGAGGAAGGAAAGGGGGAAAAGAAATCCTGAAGGAAATTGAGGGAAGCCAGGCACGGCGAACCATTTTCCGGTCTGGGCCACCTCTGGCTGTAATCAATCAGGTAATGCTGGTTCAGATACAGGATAGTATGTAGACGGTCATGCTGGTTCCAAAACTGAGTAGGTGTACATGTCAGTATGGAAAGACTCTGGCGCAGGCAATGATGGGGTATTTGCATTCCCCTCTGATTGTTCACCATGAAGTTGTGGACCAACTATTCATCCAGACTTGGGCAAGGGCAGAATCGCACCTACCCTGATGATTCAACATGAAGCCATCGAGCTCCCGCACACAGATCTGCATAAATCAAGAAGATAAAGAGAGACGAGGTTCAAGAGTTTCAGATTGATCACCATGGCTGATGATGTATTCTGCTGGCAATGGAAGAAAATTGGACACAGATTTATATGGTAGGAAGCTTGGTGTATTTGGCACTTCATTATAACCTCGTGACCATATCCCAACCATCAGAAATTTACTCTCCATGTCTTGCTCACAATCATCAAAGCCTGAATCATCATAAGATCGTGAGCATTTACGGAAACAGAGCAGGTTGAAGGTGGGAAAAGCAGAGCTCACACTTTCAGCTTGCTCAGATTCCTGCAAATCAAAATTCAGCAACCAGGTCAATACAACAATAACAATATTATCAAAAAATTTTGAAGTCAGCTACAAAAATGTTTTTCTTACATTGAACTCTGTCAAGGGACATCTCATCTCCTCAGTAACAGCAATCAGGTCCACTCTAGTCGGAATTGAAATTGTTCACCCAAAATGTACTCGAGTGACAACATGGGCACAAGAAGAGCAATTAACCCACAAAAGCCTTCTATGACATATGATCATCGAGTTACATGTAACCAATCCAATTGGTACATAATGAGGGGCATCCAACAGTGTAACAGAGGGATACAACACCAAGATGCCGGCTTAAATGTTGATCAAAGAGTTTCAGTAGCACATCTGTTTCTTAGAAAGGACAACGAATTTACAATGGATGGTTTTAGACATCTATCAATGATGCGAGAGATAGCTATCACTTTTAACAGGATAGAGGCAGAATTTTCTTCATTCTCCATTCAGACTAGCTTAGAACACTTTGCTAGCAAGGGCTGGCTGAAGCTAATCAGCTTTTTTCGACTTGAGGTTTCCCTTTGGTATTTTGCTCAATACGCCTTCATCCAGCTTCCTGTACTGATTCTGCAGCTGCCCTAGGAGACTGTTGACAAAGTCATCAACTTGATCCTCGTACCTCTCGTACAGCACCGGCAGAGTGTGGGCAGAAATATATCCTGATTAAGATACAAAATCCAGCAAAACATTAAGGGCTGTTTGGTGTTTTATAAACCAACTATATATTTGAAAGTAAATATTTCAAGTAAATATAACTGTTTATCTTCCATTGCGAGATTTAAAACAGTCAAAGCTAAATCTGAACTTTATTTGCAAACTGCTATCAATCAAAACGGAATAACGTGAAATTCATATATACTATAGATATTATCTTATTCTCTGGAAAGGTATAGTTAAACGCCAATTTGATCAAAGGGCACATGTTAAAATGTTAACAGTGAATCTGATTATAGGAATTTCCCAGCTCATAGAATTCCCTTTCCTCTATTCTGAGACAATTCCATAGAATTCTCCAACTCATGTCTGTGGGAAGATAAAAGAAATCTAGTTTTAAGAAAATAAGTTTCTAAATGAGTTTCCTCAGTAATAGCGTTTTAAAGCTAGAATACCTGAAGATGCTCCTAACTGGTTCATTGGCTGGGACAAAAGTTTACTACACAAACAAGCACACTAAAAAGCCTAAACCTACAGAAGCCTATGCCAATTAGAATACCAAGACTGTATTGTCCAACTCGTCTTCCTCCCATATGCATGACAGGTGAAACAGATAAAATTCTAGACTAAAGCGCATTATTTAACAGCAAGCCAAGATGACTCACCAATATAAAGGACAGTCAGAAAATTGCACCAGCTCCCGATCACAGCAGCAGCCCACAAGCCAGCCACAACCTAACAAAAGCCTCAATAGTCACTTTTTTTAACTCAGAAACTCAAGTATGATAGAGCTACATTCAAAATCAGAATTGAAAAGAAACAAAAAAACAAGCTAGAAGGTTTCAACGCTTCTAAAGTTATCATAAAATTGAGCACATATCAATGGAACTGAGTAAGCCCAATCAACCAGTGACCATTTCCCCTACAGTGAGGAGACCAAAAATGTATTGGCTGGCATTTCCCCTACAACTTTGGGTGATTAAGGTATGCAAACAGATGAGATGATCACAAAGAAATAAGATAACAAAAATTCATATCATTAAATCACACCAATTTAGAAAAGCATAAATTAAGTATTCCATAACCTCAAGAGCAAATGATTTCTCACAAAGCTTATATGAGGGTTTAAACAAAAACCTTTTTCACAACAACAATTCATATTTCATAGAGTTCTGTGTAACAACGATAGAAAATCATGGACTCCAGTTTGGTTATTGAAAAGAGAATGCTATGGCAAACCATGGGTTGCCTTTACGGATACTGTTATGAAACGTAAACTTCTATTAATTAAATAAACCCTAATTAAACTTGTCAAATATATTGAAGTCTCCCAGGAACAAATTCAGTAGGCATAGATATTGTATCTTACATCCTATTTCATTTTGTAAAACAAATTTTTTCTTAAATATTTCACACATGTGATGTGACATGATCATTAAAATCCTCAGTCATTTGACAAGTTTCAATCTCAATGTCACCATCATTTTCCAGTTAAAATAGTTTGAGATTCTATATTACCTTATATTATAAATGTAGGTTTTTTAGGTCTACCATCCAACCACCCCTTTTATGAGCCTTCCACAATACCCAATAGTGTTCCCATTGAGTACATATCCAATTGAAATTTACCATCCACTCTACACGTCCAATCAATATTTTCTTGAATAGTGCATTTTTCTACGCTGCATATAATCCTCTAAAACAGTATTTGTCCTTTAATTATACCAATTCCACTCCATTCACATTTATGTATCTATAATCTAGAAGCATGCCTTATCTATATCTCTCCTATCGTAAACACGTTATTGCAGACATTATTCCAAAAGTTCTCACTTGCAAGCAGTAAGCAGATAACAAGTAATAAACATCTACTAAATAGCCCTTTTTACTTATAGCTCTACCATTCCCAGGGATTATTTCGGTTGAGAGAGGAAACTGAAAGCGCTGTGCTTGCAACCTTGCTGTATGCATATATTTTACTTTGGTTGAGGCAAGGACCAAACTGAAAATCCCTATGATCATAAACCTTGCTACAAAGCGACGGTACTCATTTCACCCCAGCCCTAGTTTTTTATTGTTGTTCCTAATACTGTATTTTTCTATTTTGACCAATTTTAACTTTTCTAATTTTCAAAGCTAAACATGAAATATCATATAACAAATAAATTGCAATAAAATGCATAAATGAATAGCAATAAAAGAAACTGGCCTTGAAGGGAGCAGTCGTGGCAGGACAAATACTCGCCCTATCACTCGGCGTTGAGATGGTACATCAACTAGCGGTTAAAAATGCCCGGGAATAACTAGCACCCGGTGTGAACGTGTGCACGGGTCTCCTGCTCAGACGAAGAACGGCTGCCCACTAATAAACTAAAACAAATTTTAAATTTAAAACCAAGAATTGAGTTTCTTCATACTAGCAGATTACTGTAGTAGAAGAACTCAAGGAGGGTAGGAGAGAAAATGAGAGAGCTTGAAAACTTTGTTGCGTGTTCTCAGCTTTGGGAATGAGGTTCTATTATAGACTGAATAGCCTTAGTCCAATAGTTATGACCTGGTCCACGCGAGTAACGGTCGTTTTAATGCGAACGTTTCCCATGTCTCCAGATCTAAACGATCAAAATTAAATAAAAGCAACGATCAGAAATAAATGCAAAATAAAGAAAAAGAAGAAGAAAAATAAATTTGTTTGCGTCATAGCAGTTAATTAATAACACTTGAGAGGAAGGAATAATATTTAAACACCTATCATTCTCATATCCCATGCAATGTAGGACTAAAGACATAAGGTAAAGTGGTCACTATAGAGAAATTCAAGTTTTCATTTTAGTTGGCACACTCAACCCCAACAGCACCCCCCCCCCCCCACCCCACCCCTCCAAAAAAAAAATTGAATTTCAAGGAAGACAATAAATTAATCAATGAATAACTCAAAAACATAAAACATAAAAAAAGTTGGACAACCTCATACTCTGAATTCAGAGGTAGGTAGCTTGCTGCCTTGAACCTCCTCTTAGTGAAATTCATCGCAATCTGAGAATAGACTAAGCCTTGAATTAGGCATCTTTACCAGATATTGACAAAAAACACAAAAACATTACGTCCTCATCTATTGAGCGAGCGGGTAGAGCATTAATGGTCATGCTCATAATAATCGACTCATGAGAGTTACTAGGAGCCAGCGCTGCCCCCAACCGCGACCATTTGATCGAGTCTAACCTGTGCACAGAAAAGATGTAGAGTTTAGAAACGTGCAAGGTTCCCAATGCTACTGCCATATCAAGTGGCTATGTGGGTTATGATCTACAGAGGAACTGTGATAGAAGCGTTTTTGATATTCTTTTAAGTTACTAAAACAGGTTAAAGATTCTTATTTGTTTTGAAAAGAAGAAAAAGAACTAGGTTAAGTTAGAAAGAAAGTGGAAGATAGAAGATGGTTTTGAAATCATTTTAAGTTAAAAGAGTTATTAAGTTAAAAGAGAAAGAAACGAAAAGAATAAAAAAGATGAAAAGTGTTGGTTTTTAAACGTGATTCTAAACTACGAAATGAAATGAAAGACAGAAAGAAAACTTACCACTTCTGAATGAATGCTTACCTTGAATCAGTTGCGAAGATTTACCTCGGAGCAGATTAAAGCGAAATAATAGAAACGAACAGCGATCGACTAAGTTGAGTAACAATGAAGAAAAATAAGAAAGTTACATTGACTGTCACTCTCAATACTATTGGCCCAGAGGCCCTTCACTCTAGTTTTGATGATGATTAACTCATGTAGTTAATATTAGTTTCAGATATTTGATCAAGATATTAGTAGGTGATTAGCTTCTATAAAGGTGTTTTGGAGCTTTCACATGGTGATTCAAGAGCACGAGCATCTAGCACTCGGATAGAGTCAAGCTCATTGGATCGTGTTTGAATCGAGTCGACTTGGAGACATCGGTTTGTTTAGTCTAAGATTTTGTTTAGATCATTGTAAAGATTAGATAGTGTTAATATGCTCAAGTTCACAATACACACACAAGTTTAAAGTATCATGTTTTGTTTTCGGTTTAACCGGTTTTGGATTTTTAGTTCAAATATATGGTTTTCATGAATAGATAGAATCAAAACAAGTTTACATGGTTTAATGTATATTAGATTTGATCTATATACATCTACACTTCATCTATTTAGAAAAACTTATTTTGATAGTCTATTTCATGAGTTTGGAGTTTTGTATTTAACCAAAACTTATTTTTGGATTTCATGTCAAAAACATAGATATAATTCTTTATATGTATATTGGATTCTATCCATATACTATATGCTTCAAAGTTGTTTCAATATCATATTTTTGTATTTACATGAGTTTTGGAGAAAACGGTTTTCCATTTCAAAAATCCATGTTTTGGAAAATACAGATTTTTGTTTAAGGCAAATTTTCAATAACACAAAAATGTTCAAATTGTTTATAATATGTGTTGAATTTTAGTCACACATATTTGTATTTCAAAGATCTAATAAAAACTAATTTATGTGATTTTATGAGATTTAATTGAAGATAAAAACTCAAGTTTTTAATCCCTATAGTGTTGGACCTTGCTGTCTGCCGGTCGACCGAGGCAGAAGTCGGTGCACAGGACGTGCACGCAGCCCAGGCTGGGAGGCCGGTCGCCGGGTCGGTTAACCGCCAGAGAGCTTCTGCTCTCTAGAAATGACCCCGATCGACCGTCCGGTCGACCGACAGAGAGCTCTGCTCTCTATTTCTAGACCGGCCGGTCGACCGCCCGGTCGACCGGAAGGGCAATTTTGCCCTTTGCCTGCTGCCAACGGGCAGATTTTTGTGGGGCTATAAATACCCCCCATTTGAGCTAGTTTTTAGCAAGAATTTCAAGAGCAAAATTTTCAATCTTTCAGCAAGTTTTTAAAAGAGTTTTTGTGCCAAAAGATTTGATCTTTATTTGTTTTTAAAAGGGTTGAAAAAATCAAGAAAAGGAGAAGTCTTTGGGATTGTTTTTGGTCATCATTTCTATAGCTATTTTAGAAGTTTTCCCAAGAACTTTTCTTTGTGTTTTTTATTTCCAAACTTTTTGTTTTTCTCTTCTATCCTATCTATTAGGATCTATTTTGTGGGAAAATTAGTTTGTGGTTGTTGATACCACCAAGTGTTGTAACCTTTCATACTTTGTGATATCCCTCTAGTGCGAGGTGATTATGTTGATATCATGTGATTGTGTTGATATCCCTCTAGTGAGAGGTGATTGTGAAAGTTGTGTTCCCTTTTAGTGAAGAGGTGTAGTTGTGGCTTTGTGCCTTATCCCTCTAGTGAGAGGTTGATTATTGTTTGACTAATTGCCATCCCTTTAAGTGTAGAGGTGATTTGTGTTGTGTCTTGCCTCTAGTGAGAGATTGTATTTATTGAGAGAGGAGTTGTGTACTCCCGGTTTGTATTACCTAAATCCTCAGTGGAGGTTCCCTGTGTGGGAAGTCATGTGTGGACGATATAGTGAAAATCCTTCTGTGTGAAGGCGGGGACGTAGAGCTGGGTGCTCGAACCTCAAAACATATCCTTGTGTTTGCGTTTGATTCACTATCTCTAACTATCTCTTATTTACCTGGCATTGATTCATATTGTCATATCATTCATATATGCTTGGATTTGTTTGAGTGCCTCACTTGTGTTCAACCAAGAGAGCTTCATATAGCACCTCAACTCTTATTTAGAGAAATTTAAAGGAGATAGTCCAGAGCCTTCACCGGGAATTCAGCTACACTCTTTGGTTACACTAAGTGTGTTGCAATTAAGTTTTAATTCCGCATCATTTGTCATTAGATTAGCCATACATCTATTCACCCCCCTCTCTAGGTGTACTTTCAATTGGTATCAGAGCCTACGCTCCTGATATTCGGTTTAACCACCTAGGAGTGAGATCTTGGTTGCTAATCTACATTTACATTTGCACACATATAGTTTGCACTCATGGATAACCCTCTCATGTTTGATATCTCTAAAATTAATATATGGAAGGTCATGATGAGTTGGCATTTAAAAGCCATAGGTTGAAAAGTTTACCTTGCCATTACCAAGGAATCTTACCTTAGTAATAGCAAGTATTTAGAGGCCAATGCACAAGCCTTAGAGGCACTTAAAAAATCACTTAGCAAAGAATATTTAAATATGGTTTCGCATTGTGATTCCGCCTTTGCAGTGTGGAACATTTTGACCTCTCCAAAGCTTCAATTGCCAAACCAAGTGGAGAAGGAATCTAGTGAGGATGAATCCGCCGATGCGTGCTACATGGTCCAAGGGAATGACTCCCTTGAGGTACATTCGGATACTCAACTTGATAGTGCTAGCTCTGCTTTTGATGATCATGATAGTATGGATGTTGATGCATTAAATGAAGAGCTATCTATTGTTTATGAGAACCTCTTTGAAAAATATAAAGTTTTGAAAAAGAAAACTTTTAAATTAACTAAAGAAAATAAAGAGTTGTTTTCTAAATTTGATATTGTTTTGCAAGAAAGAGATGAGATTTCTAATGAAAGGGATTATTGAAATCCAAACTTGATCTTGCCCTAAAAGAAAATGAAATTTTAAAAAATAAAAATGATTGTGAAAATGTTTTGAAGAAAATGAGACTTTAACTTCAAAACTTGATTTTGTATTAAAAGAGAATGAATCTTTGAAAAACAAAATTTCTTCTATTTCAAAAGAGCTAGATTTGGTTTCTAAGAAAAACACGTCTTTGAAAAATGATAATGACACACATGTATGCCATGCTTCACCACCTAGTGTATCTATTGCATGCCCCTCTTCTTCTATAATTGAAAATGATATTTGTAATTTAAAGAAGAGTGTTGATTGTTTGGGCTCCACTTTGAGCCAATGTGCTTTGAACCACACACGGTTGGAATCTATGTTTCAAAAGAAACAAGTTCCACATATGCATGCACACCATACACGACATACACATGCTTCCCACGCACATACACACAACACCATGTATGCTCATGTGTACACTTGTACACATTGTGAACGTAAGGGCCACCTTGTAAAATTTTGTTATGATAGGATACATGATTCAAATTTTGCAAATAAATTTATTTGGGTTAGGAAAGATGCTAACCCCCATGGACCCAAAAGAGTATGGGTATCAAAAGCCACTCCTATTTTATTTGATGTAGGTGTGGGCTCTCGCTTGACGTGAGAGCATTGGTGCCTTGAGGTGAATGCGTTCCGAGCTAAACGATGACTATTTTGGATGCATCACTTTCAAGGGAGTTTGATGGGAGGACCACCTTGGTTTGGAGACAGAGATAATGCCCCTTTTTGATTTTGGTGACAATCTCTAACTCCTATTTATGTTTACATGCTTACATTCATTGATTCTTAGCATGTCATGTTTTAATGCTCATTATGTCAAATATCATGCTAATTAGATTAATGATATACATATGTAGTAATTTTGAGATATACTCATGTTCAATATGGATTCATATTTTGTGTTCTCACTTTAGTTTAGCTATATTGTATATCATAGATCTAACACATGTGCATTTACTTAATGATCATCTTAGTTTATGTTTTGTTTTATGCTTCATGATTTGATTACATATTTAAGATGTAGTTTTCATTAAAACTTGTGTCAATACTTGTACAACTAGTGAGCCACAAATAGATTATAATATGTTTGTGCTTGATTGCTCATTTGTACCCATTGGATGTACTGATATAGCCTAGTTTTGATGATTCGTACATTTTTTCCCTATTTTGTACATGTTTTCATTAATATGTGTTTTAGCTTCATGTATATATTAATTTTGTCAAAACTATTGAATATACATGTATAACCTTGAGTCATTTGCCTTTCATGCAAAATCTCTTTATAGACTCAATTGTGTTTGGATATGTATGTGTACCTTTAGTTTTGACAAATCATACATATACCTTGAAGGATTCTTAGTTTTGATGATTTTTGTTTTTGGTAAGAAATTTCATATTTAAGCTTAATTGCCTATTTCCATGACTATGTCTTTCACACAAAACTTGTACACTCACATTACTTGATATTTTCTCATGATTTTGTTTTCATGAGTATTATAGGTGCTACATAGACTTTGAGTGTCATGGTTGAGTGATTTTCATGTTTTTATGGATATCTTCTTATTTTTATTCCTTATTTGAAGGATTTCGTACTAGTTTACAAGTTTATCATTAAACTAGTTGCGTATTCTTCACGTGGTAGAGTTTTCAAATTTTCTTCACGTGGTAGAGTTTTCAAATTTATTTAAACTATTTTCAAACTTATTTTTGAAAACCCCTACTACGCTAAGGGCGGTTGGATGGGCGACCATGCCTTGTATGCTCTTAATTGAAAATCTATTTAAATATGTGCATGAAAGGGAGGTAACATGAGTTATACACTTGATCCTCATCAAATTTTCAATTGGTATCCCAATTGATATTTTCATATTTTGTATACTCATATTTGTTTCTATATATGTATGCTTCAACTTCAAATAGTATCAATTTCAATTGGTATTTAATTATTCATACATATATACATGATTTGATTGTGCTTAATATATCTTTACATCTTAAAGCACAAATTATGTTTATGCTAAACTTGATTTACTCCTTAATGACTATTAGTTTTCAAATTAGTATTTTATACAAGCTTATGCATCATTTTCATTGGTATTTCATAAAGGGGGAGAAAACTTCATGTCTTAGTTTTCAATCGATTGTATTCTTCAATTAGTATCTTACTCCCACTCTTTATGATGAAAAATGATATGATTTGGTATATTATTTTTCATTTAGTTTCCTATGCTCTTAATGAAAAATATTTTAATTTGAAATATGCTAACATTTTCAATATTGGTATCAAAATCTTAAATTGGCTTTATTCTAAAATTTGATATCTTTATTGCAAAAAAAATTGTTTAACCAAATAGTTGGTTTATTTTTCAATTAGTATCATATTTCATTTTAAATTGATATCTATATTGAAATGAGTTATGTTTAGTTAAAAATATTTAGCTTTCACTTTCAATTGATATCAAAATTAAAAAAAATATTCTCATTTGGTATCAAAATTACAAGATGTTTACAATTGGTATCAAGATTCTAAATTCATATATATTTCTATTGGTATCAAAAACATACAATGTTTCATTTTCTATTGGTATCAAAAGTTTACAAAATATTTTCAATTGGTATCTTAATATTTTTGTTTATTTTCAATTGGTATCATAATTTGGTATCAAATGTTTTGATATTTATTGCTTATATGCAAGGGAAGCTTAACATATTCTCTACATATATATATATTCATGTTGAGTGTATCTCATATTGAGGAGTTTGACCGCTCTTCTCTATGTCTTACACGTGTGTAGGAGGAGCTTCACATCTCCTTTTATACATTATATATTATGCTTTATGTGGTTAGGATTTAGTCATCTCTTTTCATATAAATGCATATATGCAGGGGGAGTTAACTTCATGTCTCTCCTCTTCATGAATGTATATAGCATATACACCTTTATTGTTTTTAATTTATGCAAAAAAAGAAAAAATATATTATTTATGTCTTTAGTATTTGTATCCTTTGTTGATGAATTGACAAAAAGGGGAAGAGAAATTTAGAGATTTTATATATACATGTTTGTTTTATTTGTTACCTTTTACCATTGGTATTCAAGAGCATCTTTTGTTGGTACCAAGAGCATGTTCATTTCATTGGTATCAAATATCATGTTTATGCAAATTTATACTGAGCATCACGACATATCTTTATTGTTTATTGCTATGCATGAGTTAAGGGGGAGCTTCTATGAAGCTTAACTTTAATCCATGCATATATAACTCCATGAGTTTTGTCATCATCGAAAAGGGGGAGATTGTTGGCCTAGAGGCCCTTCACTCTAGTTTTGATGATGATTAACTCATGTAGTTATTGTTTACTAATAATCTTGTGATATTTAATTTCAGATATTTGATCAAGATATTAGTAGGTGATTAGCTTCAACAAAGGTGTTTTGGAGCTTTCACATAGTGATTCAAGAGCTCGAGCGTCAAGTTCACATCTAGCACTCGGATGGAGTCAAGCTCATTGGATCGTGTTTGGATCGAGTCGACTTGGAGACATCGGTTTGTTTAGTCTAAGATTTTGTTTAGATCATTGTAAAGATTAGATAGTATTGATATGCTCAAGTTCACAATACACACACAAGTTTAAAGTATCATGTTTTGTTTTCGGTTTAACCAATTTTGGATTTCTAGTTCAAATATATGGTTTTCATGAATAGATAGAATCAAAACAAGTTTACATGGTTTAATGTATATTAGATTTGATCTATATACATCTATGCTTCATCTATTTAGAAAAACTTATTTTGATAATCTATTTCATGAGTTTGGAGTTTTGTATTTAAACAAAACTTATTTTTTGAATTTCATGTCAAAAACATAGATATAAATCTTTATATGTATATTGGATTCTATCCATATACTATATGCTTCAAAGTTATTTCAATATCATGTTTTTGTATTTACATGAGTTTTGGAGAAAACGGTTTTCCATTTCAAAAATTCATGTTTTGAAAAAATACAGATTTTTGTTTAAGGCAAATTTTCAATAACACAAAAATGGTTCAAATTGTTTATAATATGCGTTTGAATTTTAGTCACACATATTTATATTTCAAAGATCAAATAAGAACTGATTTTTGTGAAATTTATGTGATTTTATGGGATTTAATTGAAGATAAAAGCCCAAGTTTTTAATCCCTATAGTGTTGGACTTGGCTGTCTGCGGGTCGACCGGACCGGTGACCGAGGCAGAAGTTGGTTGATCGGTCCGGTCGACCGACGTACACAGGATGTGCACGCAGCCCAGGCTGGGAGGCCGGTCGACCGCCAGAGAGCTTCTGCTCTCTGGAAATGGCCCCGGTCGACTGCCCGGTCGACCGGCAGAGAGCTTTGCTCTCTGTTTCCAGTCTCCGGTAGACCGACCGGTCGACCGGTGGCTCAACGGTCATAAATATGACCGTTCGCCGGTCGACCGCCCGGTCGACCGGAAGGGCAATTTTGCCCTTTGCTTGCTGCCAACGGACAGATTTTTGTGGGGCTATAAACCCCCCATTTGAGCTGATTTTTAACAAGAATTTCAAGAGCAAAATTTTCAATCTTTCAGCAAGTTTTTTTAGAGTTTTTGTGCCAAAGATTTGATCTTTATTTGTTTTTAAAAAGGTTGGAAAAATCAAGAAAAGGAGAAGTCATTGGATTGTTTTTTATCATCATTTCTATAGCTATTATAGAAGTTTTCCCAAGAGTTTTTCTTTGTGTTTTTGATTTCTAAACTCTTTATTTCTCTCACACTTGAGCTATTTATCTATCCTATCTATTAGGATCTATTTTGTGGGAAAATTAGTTTGTGGTTGTTGATACCACCAAGTGTTTTAACCTTCCATACTTTGTGATATCCCTCTAGTGAGAGGTGATTGTGTTGATATCACTCTACTGAGAGGTGATTGTGGAAGTTGTGTTCCCTCTTAGTGAAGAGGTGGAGTGGCTTTGTGTCTTATCCCTCTAGTGAGAGGTTGATTATTATTTGGCTAAGTGCCTATCCCTCTAAGTGTAGAGGTGTTTGTGTTGTGCCTTACCTCTAGTGAGAGGTTGTATTTGTTGAGAGAGGAGTTGTGTACTCCCAGTTTATATTATCCAAATCCTCAGTGGAGGTTCCCTGTGTGGGAAGTCCTGTGTGGACGATATAGTGAAAATCTTTCTGTGTGAAGGCGAAGACGTAGAGCTGGGTGCTCGAACCTCGAAACATATCTTTGTGTTTGCGTTTGATCCACTATCTCTAACTCTCTCTTATTTACCTTGCATTGATTCATATTGTCATATCATTCATACATGCTTGGATTTGTTTGTGTGCCTCACTTGTGTTCAACCAAGAGAGCTTCATATAGCACCTCAACTCTTATTTAGAGGAATTTAGAGGACATAGTCCAGAGCCCTTCACCGGGAATTCGGCTACACTCTTTGGTTACACTAAGTGTGTTACAATTAAGTTTTAATTCCGCATCATTTGTCATTAGATTAGCCATACACCTATTCACCCCCTTTAGGTGTACTTTCAAATTCAACTCTCTTTAAAGAAGATTACATTTAGTATCACTCTAAATACAATTATCTCTCTTTTTGTCCATGAAACTCTCTCTAACCTAAGCTACAAAGAATTAAAATTACATTTAAAAGAAAAAAAAAACCTAAACTAAACTAGAGCAAAAACTAGCCTAGGATCCCTCTCTGCAGTGTGGTGCGCTTTTGCTCTGAATTTGTAGGTATTAAAGGAGAAACGGGGAGGGGAGAGCGCGTTTGAAGATGAGACCAAATCTCTAGCCCAACAAAAAAGATCTTTAAAGAATGGACTAAATCGCTTGCAAACAAAAAAAATTTTCTGATAAGGTTGGAGATAAATATTTATTTATCTCTTGATCTTCAGTTCGATTTTGTCTTATCCCTTTAAATTTTTTGAATATATATCCCAATCCTTTAAATATTCCTTTGTATATTGATAAAGTTACCTTTAAACTTCTGGATTTGCATCTATCCTCATTTGATTCTCCAAGCTAACCAACTGGATCTTCAAAAATCTGATTTTAAGTGAATTAGATCTGAGTTTATCCTATCTGATATGCTCAATCTTCAGTTATGATTTAAATCCTCCAAAGAATCTGATTTACTTGGCTTGAATTTGTGATTTATCTTCTTCCATCGTATCCTGCACAAATTAGGTATTAAGACAGTATAATTGCAGGATTTATTACAGAATGAATGTAGGAATGTAAAAACAAATATGCAATATATGTGTCCAAACACCCTCACAATCAAAACAATGAAACAGAACTAACCTAACTCACTTTCGTAGGATCACGGTAGCACTTAGCACGGGCAACAAGCCATTAAACCTCTAGGTTACCCCTAGAGGACGAGTTATGCCTCGTGAGGGTTTTCAGTGAATTATACCCACAAAATTTATAAAGAAAGAAAAATAAAGTATTAGTATTTTGAAAACGCATTTTGACAAAGGGAAAACATATTTGAAGTATTCTTTGCAAAAATTTAAGTAATCTATAAGCTATAAGAAAACCAAACTTTTCATTCCTAAACTTAATCTTTATTCAAAAACTTGTTATCAATTAAGGTAAAGAGTCAAAAATGTATTTCTCATCTAGTCTATTATTTTACCCTAAGTCATATGCATCTTTGTGACAGTGAATATTTGACTCGAGATTCTTCAACTCTAACTCTTATGTCTTATTTTTACATATTTTTGGTGATAATATCTCTTAATTCTATTAGGCTTTCTAATTCGCCCATGTAACGAGCCTTAGGTAGGTGACTCCTAAACCGAACGGTGTTAGGGCACCAGGTGAGAAAACACCTCCAGGAGTTAGGGCTCGAGAGTAAACAAAGCCACAAAACTAAGTTTTCATTTATAATATGGACCACTTTTAGGCATGAATATTCATGCTTTATGAGGCACAAATACCCAACTTAATCATCAGAAAATTTTAATATAAATTTATGTTTTTCCTCTTTCTCTTTTTATAAGACATAAAAATCTTTGTTTTAGAATCCTAAGTGTGTAAGTGCATAAAGTATGCATATTCATCAAGGTAAAAATCAAAACTAAATTACTTTTTCAATTTTTCTTTATAACCCTAGAAATCAAACAAATAATTTATTTTGACCAAGTATAAGAAATTCTAATTATGATTCTCCTATTCCTTAAAATCAACTTAATTTCTTACAAAAATAAGTCAAACATATAGTTTTTCTTTTCAAAAAATTTAAAAGAAAAGAAAATTTTTTAAATAAAATAAAGTAAACCAATATTAAGAACCCTCTCTTAAACTATCTCATGCATTGTCGTCAATGTATGAATGAATGCATATGTGCATGAAAAATATGAGAGGAAGAAAGATGTTACCTCAAGGTGGGGCTCCAGTGGTGGTCGGATTGGGTCAAGCGTTCTGCCCAATCTAAATAATGTAGTGGTTCACGAAACCCACCTTTTATGACCTCTTTTCTATTTATATACTTGCAATCCCCAAAATGAATAGAATCATGCAGGATCTTTACGTTAAATTTATCCCAGTTATATGATCGATCTTGAAATATCATCACAGAATCATTATGGTCTATACCTAGCTCCAACAAAGGAATGTGAATTTGAGTTATGGATTATGTGGGCTCTAGAATGAAAGGAACGGTAACCAATACTGACTCGGTATATGACTCAAATCAAGTTTAGGTTCAAGAGTCGGTTTCGATTCAAGAGTTGAGTCCAAATCAAAAAATTGAATTTCACATTATTTTCCCATCAATGAAATGTGACTATCCAAAATATATGGTTCACTTTCAAGCTCTATGAGTATAGAAATCAATGTTGGCTCAGGAATTGGGTCTAAATCGGGTTAGGATACCAGAGTCAACATAGATTCAAACATTAAATCACAAAGTTGGGGATCAGAGTCACATTCATAATCAAGTTCAATTTTTTTGAAGTGAAAACTTGCAATTTGTTCAAGGTTTAGGATTGGTCAAGTTCAAGATGTTGTGGTGGAATTGAATCTTGGTTAAAGTCTCCAAGATATCATGATTCTTTATTCCTATGAATATGGCTAGAGGAATCAGGAATGGTAAATAATGTGTTAGGTAGAGTTTCCTTATTCCTGTCATTAATTGTTTTGACCAAATGACTCATTTTTGCTTCTAACCTATCAATAGATTGGACACTCCTTTGGGAGTGAATACAATTATTTTGACACTGAATCATGAATTTCATACTTTTTCTTAAAGTCAATAGGTTCTTCTTGCTATTGTGGGACTTGAAAAATAGAGTAAGGGTCTTGAATTTAAAATTTTTGATGGGATTGTGAGACTTTCATGTTTTGGATTTGTCGTCCGAACTCAAGAAAGACTTCTAGACTCTTTTCTAATTCAGATTTTTCTTCTATAGGTTGATCTTGATAAGGAGTATATGAAGTTGGTTATTGGTAAGGTGGTCGACCATATGACTCGGAGGAGTTGTGTCCCTACTGATCGGTGAAAGTGGTGATGATCATTCCAATCTTATTCATAATACTGGGATCGGATCATATACTGATTCGAATAAGACCAATCTGGCATACTTGGTTGGTTAAAGTTATGAAATGTGGGGTTAGTGTTATCCGAAAAGAGGTCGGGGTGTAATATGCATTACTATTAAAATTGAAAAAATGTTATAATCCATTTCACACGAATTGACAAAAACAAAGAAAGAAAAACAAACAAATAAACAACAAAAGAAAGAAAAATCTAGCCTATGTTAGGTGGACCTTAGGCCTAAACGACTCCTAACTGGTTAGACTGTCCACAGGAAATATATTGCAACAATCTGACCACAAGTTAATCAGCCAGGTAAGGGCAAGATCAGTGGGAGGTATCCGCACCTGAGCAACGAGCCTAATTATGCCAGTGCTCAATCCCCAACCTTGAACATCGATTTGACAAGAGTTAAACTCTAACAACTTTCTCCTTAGGTCAATCTCCTATTGACTCCGAGATGTCCCTAGGGCCAACGTCTATTAAGTTTAGTTAGGATTGGGTTAGTAAGTGAGGAGATGGTTTTCGTGCTAAGGATAATGACTTCCCCACCTTATCTTGTTTATAGGACAAGCTCTTAATTCATTTTAGTGCGCTTTATAGGACAAGCTCTTAATTCATTTTAGTGCGCGCGTGCATGTATATAGGGGTGGCAGACGGGTCGCGACCCGCCAGACCCGACCCGACCCGACCCGGAGTTAGCGGGTCTGGGTTTGGGCTAATTGGGTTTGGGTCGTAATCGGGTCGACCCATCTAACCCGATTATTAAATGGGTCGGGTCGACCCGAACCCGCCAGACCCGCTTGACCCGCCAGACCCAATTATTCTCTCTCCTCCTCGGCCTCCTCCCCTCCGATCTCCTCCACCGCCGCCACCGCCTCATCCCCTTGACCTAAATTAAAGTGTCAAAAAATATGTCTGAGCCCAATTTTGAACCTGTGACCTCTAGTATATGAGTTTAGTGTGATGACCAACCATATCACCAAATAATTTAGTAAAATAGCGTAAAGAAATTGTATTTAAGGCTTAATAATCGGGTCAAATGGGTCGGGTCGGGTCGACCCGATTAAGTCTGGGTCGGGTCTGGGTCTGAATTTTTGACCCATATAATAAACGGGTCGGGTCGACCCGACCCGATTATTATATCGGTCGAGTAGTAATTGGGTCGGGTCGACCCGACCCGACCCAATTGCCACCCCTACATGTATATAGCTAAATAACACTCAAACAATTAATCATACAAGTATGTTTCCTAAGCTACATGCGATGCAAACGTACCTTTGCTCCGGCACTCTTCAACAGTAACGAAAAATGAAACAGATTAGACATGTGCTCTAAGATGCAAGAGTCTAAACCTTTTTTAACATTAACAAGTAACAAGATACTGTTAGATTAGAAACAGTTATGTAAAGTATATCAAACATGGAAACTAAAACATGCAGAAGTAATATAATTGAATTTCAGTCACCCTGCAAAAACTAGGGTGAGTAGTCCGCAGAAACATGGCCTTTGCCGCGTTTGTGTGGCAATACTGAGGTCTTATGGGCTCTGTTTTCTAAAGCAGAGTCCAGAGACATGTATCCTGTAGTTCTCGTTTCCTTGAAATCAACCCCTGCACACAAAACAGAGAAGAAACTTTAACCGTTAGTAAACTTAAAGAGAAACTTACGGTCCCTCCCAGCAACGGTGCCAAAATTTGATCGAGTCTAACCTGTGCACAGAAAAGATGAAAAGTTTAGAAACGTGCAAGGTTCTCAATGAAACCGCTATAGCAAGTGGTTATGAGGGTCGTGATCCACAAGGAGGGACTGCGATAGAAACATTTTCGGCATTCTTTTAAGTTACTAAAACTGGTTAAAATTCTTTATTTTTGAAAGAAAAGAAAAAGAACTAGGTTAAGTTAGAAAGAAAGTGAAAGATAGAAGATGGTTTTGAAATCATTTTATGTTAAAAGAGTTATTAAGTTAAAAGGAAAAAAACTAAGAGAATAAAGAAGAAGAAAAGCGTTGGTTTTTAAATGTGATTCTAGACGAAGAAATGAAATGAAAGACAGAAAGAAAACTTACCTCTTTTGAATGAATGCTTACCTTAATCAGTTGCGAAGATTTACTTCGGAGTGGATTAAAGCAAAACAATAGAAAGGAACAACGATCGACCAAGTTGAGTAACAATGAAGAAAAGTGAGATAGTTACATTGAAAGTCACTCTCAATACAACTCTCTTTAAAAAAATTACATTTAGTATCACTCTAAATACAATTCTTTCTCTTTTTGTTCATGAAACTCTCTCTAATCAAAGCTATTAGAAAATAAAAACATTAAAAAGAAAAAGAATTAAACTAAACTAGTGCAAAAATTAGCCTAGGATCTCCCTCTGCAGCGTGGTGCGCTTTTGCCTCTGAATTTGCAAGTATTTATAGGAGAAACGGAGGGGAGACTGCGCTTGAGGATGAGACCAAATCGCTAACCCAATAAAAAAGATCTTATAAGGTTGGAGCCTTGTCAACAAAAAAGATCTTCTGATAAGGTTGGAAATAAATATTTGTTTATCCCTTGATCTTTAATTGGATTTTGTCTTATCTCTATAAATCTTTTGAATATATGTCACAATCTTTTAGATATCTTTTTGCATATTGATAGGGTTGCATTTGGACTTCTGAATTTGCACCTCGTTTATCCTCATTGATTCTCCAAGCTAACAACTGGATCTTCAAAAATATGATTTTAAGTGAATAGATCTGAGTTTATCCTCTCTGATATGCTCAATCTTCAGATTTAAATCCTCCTAAAATTCTGATTTAGTTGGCTTGAATTTGTGATATATCTTCTCCAATCATATCCTGCACAAATTAGATAAGACAATATAATTGCAGGATTTATTACAGAATGGATGTAGGAATGTAATAACAAATATGCAATATATGTGTCCAAACAACCGTCGAGATTCTTCTTATGTGAGTCCTCGAAGAGTACTACAGCTGGATATTATACCCTTCACAAGTCATGTGATGGACTTATTAAGAGTTAAAACTCAACCTTGCTAGCTGTATCATAAGAGCATCATCATCATAGAAAAGGGATAATAGCTACACAGACTACAAATAGGATATAATATATCCGGTCGATGCTCTACACGAGTGTTACCAGTTCAGCTTGTTTTACCACATTGAACCTTTTTCATGGGAATAGTTCCCCAATCAAGAAGGCTGGATTTTGTCACTATCGGTGAGTTCCTTTTTGGGTTTAACCCCGTCTCCCTCAATGTATCTAGGACCAAACTCCTAGAAAGACCGTTTATCAAAATGAACTTTATATAGAGAGAGAGACTTGTATCATTTCGGAAGGATTTGAGGTGGAATCCTTCCCACTCAAATACAACCCTACGACATCCGAATGCAAGATCCACTCCGTTGAAGTTAGATCAATCAAAAATCATGTATTTTGAATACTTTTTGCCCGTCCATTAAATAGGCGCAAAATGGACAGCTGATAGTAAGTTGTTAGTTTAACGGTATAGAACATTTGAAATCTAAAAAAATTGGTGAGTGAGTTTTTAAGTATTTAGATCATGATGAAATGGTCCGATCAAGAATCTGTATGTTTAAAGATGTAGATCTAAGCAATATACTATTTTCGGCCATCCATTTTACGCCTACTTGATGGATGGGTAAAAAGTATTCAAAATACATGATTTTTTTTTTAGTTACTTGAAATATTATAGATCAACTTCAACGAAATGGATCTTGCATTTGAATGTCGTAGGGTTGCATTTGAGTGGGAAGGATTCGGCCTCGAGTCCTTCCGGAATGAGAAAAGTCTATCTCCCTCTTTATATATATAATTGCACATATATGATTATAAACAGGTGATTATAACCTTAACCATGTATTAATCTCCACTGATTCACCTAATATTATAATCCTAAACTAAAAGATAGTGGGAGTGGCAAGATCCTAGCTAGCATGGGGAGTTGTAATGCTATGTGGCATCATAGGATTTAATCCTCACAAAATTTAAAAGGGTGAAAATCAAGAGATAATCATCTTATTTTCAACATCTCTCACTTTCTGTCTCTGCAAGGACGGTATGTTGGCCCAAAAGCCCATCACTCTAGTTTTGATAATAATTAACTCATGTAGTTTTAATACTAATGATCTTGTGTCTATTTAAGTTTCAGATTTTTATTAAGATCTTAGTCGGTGTTTAGCTTTAACAAAAAATTCGAAGTCAAGTTTTGAAGCTAAAACATGTTGATTCAAAAGCTCGCGCTTCAAGATGGCATCAAGTACTCAAAGGGGAGTCTAGCTCATGGATCAAATTTGGACCAAGTCAAGATGGAGAAGATTTTCAAGAGAAAATTTTAAGAAGACATGTGTCATGTTTGTAAGTGTTAAGATTTGTTTTAGACAAAATATAAAGGATAGATTAGCTATGGATTGCTCAAGCTCATATACACATACACAAAACATTTCATATTTTTCATGAACAAGTTTTGTTTTGGAAAATTTAGTTTTAGTTTTGGTTTAGTTTTAGTTTTGAGCTTCAAAGAATATACATGATTAGATTTCATCAAAACAAGTTTACATTGTTTACATGTGTATTGGTTTCTATCCATACACATTGATGGTTCAAATGTTTAGAAAAACTTATTTTGATGTTTCTAATTCATGGTTTTAAGTTTTGTTAAAGTCAAAACTTATTTTAGAGCTTATTGTCAAAAACAAGAATATTTCATCTATACATGTATTAAATCATTTCCATACACATTATGCTTCAAATGAGTTTTAATATATTGTTTTTGTATGCGAATAAGTTTTGAAAAAATTGTTTTTCATTTTGAAGTTGATTTTAAGAAAATACGGTTTTCGCTTTAAGCCTAAATTTCTATATCACAAAAATAGTTCAAATTACTTGTAATATGTGTTGATTTTTATCACATATTTGTACTTCAAAGTGCTTCAATGAACTTATTTTTGTGGATTTTATGGAATTTAAATAAAATTTTTAGGGTTTACAAGTCAAATTTTCAATCCTTAAAAAAACCCTGTTTGAGCTTCTGGCGGTCGATCGACGTGCACAAAACGTGCACAAGTCCTTGGCCTAAGGGTCCGTCAACCGTACGGTCGACTGATCCAGAAAGGCTGCTCTCTCGATCTAGCCCCGGTCGACCGACCAAAGAGACCTGCTCTCTGGTTTTGGCCACGGTCGACCGAGCGGTCGACCGATAGTTCAATGATCTGGGTGCGATCGATCGGCAAGCCTAACGTTCTGAAATATGGTCGTTGCCCGGTCGACCGATCGGTCGACCGACAGGTCATCTGGCCTGGGTATTAGCCTCAACGGCCAGTTTTTATAACTCTATAAAAGGGGGTTGTTTTGACCAGTTTTTCACAAGATTTTGGAGAAGTTTTAAGCCAGTTTTTCCCACCTTCCACAGAGTTTTTCCACTTGTTTTTGAGCTAAAACTTCCATATCAAAAGGAGAGTTTATAAAGAGTATTTTTCTTGAGTTCACAAAGGAATTTTCTTGAGTTTTTTCACCACAAGCTTGAGCTTTCCATTGCTATATTTATCTCACAAGCTTGAGCTTTCCATTGCTATATTTATCCTCTAGGATCCTTGTTGTGAGAGTTTGTTTGTTGGTGATCAAGAGAAGAGATCGCCACATGTTCCAATTTGTAGTTTGGAGGAGTCGTAGAGGTTGCGGCCTCGGCGAACTTGCGGGTTCGTGTTGTGAAGAGTTCTTGAGGGAAACTCATTGTAGAGGTGTAGCATCGGCAAGCTAGTGAGCTTGCGTGTGTTGTTCTTACGGGAACAAGTGAGGGACTTGCGGGTCCAAGAGTTCTTGAGGGAGCTCGTTATAGGTGTTGCAATACTGAGTGATCTTGCATTGTTGGGCCCTCAAAAGATACCTCGAGGACCTAGTTCAACACAGATATCTGGACAAGTTTATCCTCGACCTGAAGGAAAATCGTGAGATCGGAGAGGCCTCGGTCGAGACCGTCGACTAAAGCGCTCGCTCCTCGTCACCACTCGGAACGAGAAAACCCCAGCAGGTAACAGAGTTCTCACCCGAAATGATACGTGTTAAAACCATGTATCCAATAAAATTATACAGATTCTTTTACTTTGATGTTCATTGTTTTCTCCAGGTACGACCCCCTGAAAGACGGGACTTACTCACTATGACTGCTCGGAGTCAGCCTAGACAGGTTGTCATCTTGACGATCACTAGGGACAAACAGCCCAGAGCCCACCAGACAGGTTTTTCACCCTGACGACACTCTTCGAGCGACCCCCTGAAGAAAAAAAAGACGAATGTTATAACAAAATCCCAAAACATGAAGCCACCCCGTTCGGGAAGGATTCTTCCCTCAGGAACCACATGCTGAACCACTTCAAATGTTTCAGAATCAAATCAGCATACCAAGCAGATGTGACAACAAGGTAAACAAAAAATTTAAAGGCAACACACAAGAGCACCAAGTGTGATGATTCAAATACCTAAAGAAAATGGAGGACATATCTCCTCATTCCATTAGTTAAAAAAGGGGGCAAGTTATCTAGCTCCGCATGGGACCACTGCCTCGGCCCTCGACCATCTACGAGGTCTCCCGCGCCATTCACCAGAGCTCCCAGTCGGATCGGCCGGACTCCCCGACTGGCTACCCGAGCCCCTGGGTCGAGAGCCAGGCCCCTCGGGATCACAGTCCGTACTCCCGGGCATCCTCTGGAGTCCTCCGCTAAACCGCTCGAGCTAAGGAATATGATCCGAGGACACTATGCTTTTGACTCCCCCTTCTGAGGCGTCTCACAGAGGCAAAGTGAGTGTCTGAGAGTTTACTTTGTGCCACACACGATCGCCAGCTTTTCAGACCTAACATTAACTGCGCTAGCGAAAAAAAGAAAAAGAGCTTCAACTGCTTCCACTAAAATACAAAGGGTCAACATAACCCCCGAGAGGACATGTCAGACTAGATGACGCCTCTGACCACTCAGCGAGAATTGCCTCGGGCGTGGATCAGTCCGCTCCCCCTCTGTCGGAGACTCCGAGGAGGAGGCGGAAGGGCATCTGTAGTGGTCAATTCCTGACCCCGAAGCGAGATCGCGACACGTGACGAGCTCAGGGATACAATAAGGGAACGACCACCATTCGATCATAGACTGAATGCCCCCGCCATCCAACCTCAAGTCAAGTGCCCAAGACCTCTAGTCTGACCCAGACTCATCGGGCCCGATATCACCTCAAGTCAAGCGCCTAAGAGCTCGGGTCCGACCCAGACATGTTGAGGCCAACATCACCTCAGATCAAGTGCCTAAAAGCTCGGATCCAACCCAGACTCGTCGGGCCCGACATCACCTCCTGAACCACCGACGAACTCGATTCCCCCTCGGCATTGGAAGCTTCTAAAAGACTCCTCCAGCGCAGCTCGGCGGCGGGATTCTCAAAAACTACCATATTAGATTTCAACTGCGTAGATTAAATAGATATCTCCGGCCAATAGAACTTATCTCCAACGAACAGATCTAATCTCTATCCAACGGAGCTTATCTCTAGCTAACAGATCTTATCTTCAGCCAATAGAACAGACAGTTACAGACAGCAAATAGGGACGTTGCGATTATGGCCAACCATCCAAATTAAACAGTTATTCAAAGTTACTTCTCGTGCATAAATACTTCACCGGCTCCAACAAGAAAGAGGTTGAAGCTAAAAAAAAACCCTAGCGCACTGATAATCACGGAGCTGCTGATTTTTGCTTGTAATTCTTTCACATTAGAGTGGAATCTCTCTTTCTCCCGTGGTTTTGGTTTTTCCCCTTCAGGTTTTTATGTTAAATCTCTTTGTGTTTGCTGTGATTGTCTGTTTGTGCGCATCTTTACATTTTAGTGCAGGTGGAGAAGTCCTCAGAGAATTTTCCACACAACCCCTAATCAGAGTAACCCGACAGCAGCACGTAACTTTTGATGTGACAAACAGTCTTTGTTTTGAGTGTTGGACACAGGACATGTGTATCGTGTTTGGAACAACAATTATTAGACAAGAAAAATGTTGTAAGTTCCATAGGTTTGAAACCTAGATCTCTCCATTCCCTCGCCCTTTTGCCACAGTACTAATCCCCATTCAATCAGAAGAAACCATTTTCCTTCCATCGATGCAGCATGATAATAGTAATTTAATGAAACACTAACTATCCAGTACTTCAAACTAACTAAACATTAACTAGGAAACACCATGACACAAAAAAAAAATAGCTAGGACATACCAATACAAACTGCTTCAAGTTCCTCCACAAGCCGCATCCTGAATGAATCCAAAAATTGGTTGATTTGGGCACCGATGGACATGGCAATATTTACAAACAGGTCATCCGGCAAAACAAGTCTAGGCACTTCGGATGTGGACCTTCTGGAAATGACAATTTAGTATACATTATTCAGCTTGCTCAGCGGTCGAATTGCAAAACTCAAAATACCTGTTCAATATGCCCGATGCATTAGACCAAACAAACTGAATAAGCATGACGAAGACCAGCCCAAAGCACACAATAGTCAGAAAATGATAATTGAGCCATTCAAAGAGCACCCAGGCAGCCGTTGCAGCAACCAATACACTAGAGGATATCTTCTTGTTCCTCCACAACAACAAGTCAGCAGCTACAAGATCAAACACATTATTATTAAAACTATGCCGGAAAAAAAGAGAACATCTTGAAACAGTAATCAAGTGTATCAAGAACAAAGAAATAACTCGATTCACTCACTTTTTCCACCACCCAAGACGTGATGAACAGACTTCTGGCGTCCAAATAGCTTGTTCATCTGAGTGGATACTGAAGATCCCTTATCAAAGAATCTCACAGATTTCTGCTTTGGGACGCTATCGGCAATGGTTTCCATTATATTGTGCATTAAATTTTCAGTCAAATGCTCCCCATGCTCAGGCATTCTCTCCCGTATTATTAATTAGAATCCCAACCAGAAATTTCCTCAAAAATAAAATTTTTCTCCAATATTTTTGGGAACTTGCGAGTTCAATTAAAAGTGCATGTATCAACTACTGGGAACACAATGAACACTAATTTTAGCAAATTCACCAAGTTTCCTTATAAAACGAAAGTAGAATAAATTATTTCGAGAAATTATGCAAAAAATATTAAATTACAACCTAGCTGATGCGAACTCTAGACGAAGAAAATTTGAGAAAAAATCTCAACTGTTTTTGGTACTAAATCTAGAAAGTTTAACCTAAATTGAAGAGAAATTGAAGTAGAGAAGACTTACGGTCGAGAAATCCAAGAACTGAGGGATGGAGAGGATTTTGGAGTTGAAAAGTTGAAAGAAATTAGGGTTTCGATTCCGATAGGATTGTGAGTTTTCAGTGAGAGGGGGATTAATCGGGGCTGTTTCAAACAGTGAAAAAGGCACGCACTCGGTGTGAGGACTGCTGGTGCTGACACAGGCTCTGGACACTTGATTTGAGGGAACGGATATTTCCAGCTCCAAAGAATGACGAATCTATCCAAAATTTATTAAGTGTGTTATTATTATTATTTTACGAATGTGATTATTTAAATTCAAAAAAATATTCAATAAATTAGTAAATATACTCGCCTTAAATTATTCTAAATATTCTTATATTTTATATATCTAATTTAAGTGTAAAATCTCAGTTATATTCTCCAATTTAAAATTAATTTCGCTTCTCTTTCCCTCACATCTCAACCCCCAGTTTAACATTTGAAAAAAGATAAAACAGTAAGGAGAAGAATAAAACTCCTTGTTTAATATTTGAAAAAAGACAGAGATCCAAACAAGAGTCTAGAATACATTTATGTGAGGGTTAGAATAGGCCAAGCCACAGATAACCACGTCTTAACTAAGAGCATACTTAAATTAATTAATTAATTACTCTATATCTTCAACTTGAACTAAAAGAAAAAAAAGATTTTTCTCTCTTTAATATTCTTGATTTGTGTGCTTGGAATTTTAGGTGAGAAGGAAAAGATAAGTGAGAGGATAAAGAAATTGTAAGGCCTTGTTCCGGGCTGTGATAAGGTAATGCTAGCTAGCTTCACATAGCAGTAACTATATTTTGAGTTTATATTCATAAAAAAGAAAATTTTATTAACTAATTGGTTTTTTTTTTTTTTTTGAATTAATGGTGGTTAGATTATTGGAAAGGCCATTGTTCTTGATGAGATAACTCAACTGTTCAGTCCTTGCAAGTCGAGGTAATTAATAGGAAGTGATGACACGGTGCTTGTTTTCTCCTCTTTTTATACAATAAAATTTATAAACTACAATGCTTTTTTTCCTTCCTTTTATACATTAAAGTTTATTATGTGGCTGAAGTAGTATAATTATGAAACCTTGTTTTTTTCCCCTTTTTTTTTTTGGTGGCTCTGGTGCGGTTCAATGAAGTTTGCTTCAAAGAACCCCATTTTGACTTTGGTGGGGACTTTGAACATTCAAAAAAAAAATCATTTGGCGCGTGAGTGAACATTCAAAAAAAAAATGAAGTTTCAAGGGTTTCTGGGTTGAGTAAAGAGAGAATTGTCATTTACTTGTTCATAGCTATATAAAAATCAAAGTGAGTGATTTTTTAAGAGGGATGAGTCTAAAATTTCAAGGTTTATGGGTTGAGTAATAGAGAGTTTTGAGATGGAAGAATTAAAGTTATAACATTTTGGTGTACTTACTAATTATATATGTATATTAACTAATTGTTGTGATAAAATTATAATTTTGAAAAGTTAACTCTATATTTTGGACTTTTCATTTGAGAGTAAAACTATCCAATAAAATCTTAGCTTATTTTTGTGGCTACTTGTCACTTCTTTTGATTTAAATAACCGCTCTCAGTTTACAATTTCACCCTTGGTGAAAAGTCCAAAATTCCCTTCTCTTTTCTCCCCCTCCCCGATCTACTCCTCCCCCTCCCCCATCCCCACCCTGCTGATCGCCCTGGTCTCCTCTCCCCCGGCCAATCTTCTCCTCCCCCTCACCAACCCCCCTGGTCGATCTCCCTCTGCTGCCTCCCTTCCTTCCCGGTGTTTCCCCTCCTCCCTCTCCATCCCCGGTGTTCCCCCTCCCCCAATCCTCCTCCCCCTTCCCCTCTCCCTCCCCCTCCGCAGTGCGGAGGGGGAGGGAGAGGGGAAGGAGGGGGGAGGAGTGGGGGAGGTGAACGTTGGGGAGGGGGAGGAAATCGGGAAGGGGCGGGGAGGAAGGGGGAAGGAGAAACTCTGGCGAGGGAGAGGGGGAGGAGGAGGGGTGGAAGGAGGATGAAGAAGAATAGAGTATTTTGGCATTTTTGAAAAAAGAGGGGATGCCTTCATCAATTTGGGGTGCCTTCAACATTAGGGTGCCATCATCACTTTTTGGGGTGAAAATATCTACTCCTTTGATTTGATTTGACTGATTGGTTCTAGTTTAATCTCACGTTTGTTTCTAGAATTCCCTCAAACAAATATGTTTGTTTCTAGAAAGAGAATAATGAAATCTTTTCTCTTCAAATACCTTCAGCGGAGAGACTGGGCTGATTATAGATACACCGCAAGAAGAATTTTAATTTTGTGTAGCATTTAAAGAAGAGCTCAAAAATAATTAATTGTAAAGAAGTGTTAATTTTGTAAATAAGCCATGTATAATTAGAAATTAACCATTTTGCATATATATAATCAATTCCAAATTTAAATTTGTAGTTCTTGCCATATCACCATTCATATGTAAACCCACTTTCTACTTTTTGATAAAGCACTCATTCGAATATTTTATTTGCATAGACAATTTTTAAAAGTTAACATTTATAAGTTTTACAAATAAAACTTGAATTTTGCAATGCATGCGATGTCGTTCATGCATAACTTATTTTTTTAAACCAACGCATATAAATATGATAGGCAAAAATTTGCACAAAAAAATTAAGTCGATCTCATATGATTAAAGTAAAAAACATAATTAAAAAAAGAAAATTATTGCTCCAGAACATCCCAATAAACTAGATATTTCATTAAATTCAAAACATTTGAAACAATTTAACATAAAAAATATTAGTATTTGTGTATCTATTATATCGTGATGATATTATAACTTTAAAACATCTTGAATAATATAGAACTTTTTCTTTGCAGCATGACATATTTATGTAAGACTTTGGCTTTGTCATATACAATAGCTAGTGAAGCCTACATCATTGGTAAAAAGACTAGAAGTGGGTTGGGGTGACGTGGTCCGATCTATATTTCATGGCTATTCTTTATGATCCGTTTATAAGATAAGAGTTCAGTTAAAGATTTGTAGTAATTCATATGCACAACAATTAGAATATTCAATAAAATAACTTTCTCTATATAAAAGATTCTTCCTTGATCTGTGCCTTCTCATAAAGACAAAACAAATATAGTTTTGGATTTTTTTTCCATACCAACGCGTCTAATCTGTACTAATTTCATTTTTACTCTTGAAATCTTAATATTTCAATTTTTACACCTCAAATCTTTTAAATTGGGACCCATTTGTCTTTGAAAGGTGGGATACCCAAAATATTAAACTACTCTCATGGGAGCGAAAAAATCATATAATTGAAAAACACCTAGAGGGGGGGTGAATAGGTGTGATTGCTAATCTTAAAAATTTTAACTCTCTAAATGCGGAACCTAAAACAAGTGAGGCTCAACTTAGTACAATTCAACAAGTGTAGCCGAATTCCTCTTGCGAGGCTCTGGACTAAACTCCTCTTGATTCCCCTTGATATGGGTTGAGGTGCTATGTGAAGCTCTTGTTGGATGAGTACGGGATTGGCACACACAAGTATGAAATGGATAATATGAAGAATGATGCAAACACAATGATATATGGCAAGAATTACAAGCAAGCAAATAGTAGCACAAGAGATTTAAACAATATCACAAGTATGCAATAGAAAGCAATAAGGAACTATTGAAAAGTAAAGAAAGAATTGGACGCAAAGGCAATCGCAAACAAAGTGATTTGTTTCGAGGTTCGAGCCACCGCTCTACTCCCCGCCTTCACCTCCGTGAAGGGTTTCCACTATCCACCGAGGACGCCTTTACAATTTGGTCTACCGAAGACCGAGCACCGAGCTCCACCGAGTACAAAGGACCTCTACCGAAGAGGTTGCTCCACAAGGAAAGGATTACAAGAACAAAGTGATCACAACAAGATCACTACACTTTTTCTCAAACTCTTTTACAAACACTCTCACTTCTATTACAACTTCACTATAGAATGAGTATAGGATTTTTGGCTCTATGAAGTGTGGTGAGAAAT
Organism: Agave tequilana; assembly: GCA_038442645.1. Classification (NCBI taxonomy): domain Eukaryota; kingdom Viridiplantae; phylum Streptophyta; class Magnoliopsida; order Asparagales; family Asparagaceae; genus Agave; species Agave tequilana. Next base: position 269,967 of record JAVJIF010001040.1, on the reverse strand, counting down.
CTTCAGTTGTAGAGTGATATAAACAATCAAACACAACTGAAAAACAAACTTTAAAAGAATTGGAATGAAGGCTTTAAACTCTTTTCTTTTCTCTTTTGAAAACAACACAAACTTGAGGATTTTTCTAGGTGATATGCAAGAGAGACTTCTCCTCTATTTATAGGGTTAGAAAATAGGTTAAAAACAATTTCTTTACACCTAATTTGACCTGCAAAAGCTCCCCAACAACTCTCCAAAAATCTGTTAAAGCTGAAAACAAAAACAGTTTTTCAGAATAGCCCAAAGAGGAAAGAGCCGTTGGATTGTTGCAGGCCTGGCGGTTGACCAGTCCGGTCGACCGCCAGCCCAGCTGCAAAGAGCCGTTGGCTCTCGGTCGACCGGTCCGATCGATCGTCCCAAAAGAGGAAACACAGTTTCCTTCTTACGGTCGACCGGTCCGGTCGACTCAGAAAACCAGAGAGCAGTGTGCTCTTGGTCGGTCGACCGGTGCGGTCGATCGACGGACGTGCACAGACGTGCATGTCCAGGCTATGGTGCTGGTCGACCGGGCCGGTCGGCCGGTCAGCCTGAAATGGGAAAAACTGCAGGATTTTGAACTTGGAAAAATTTGAAAAATTGTTTTAGGTTTAAACAAACTAGAGTAACATGTTAGTAGGAGTATGTATACATGATCTAGATAAGATATTTATTTATAAAACTTAAGTTCATGTAAATCTCTACTAAGGCATGAAACCAAATTTTGAAAATGAAAACAAGACCAAATTTTATCAAAACCAAATTTTTGTGTGTGTGTATCCTAGAGCCAAATAACCAAGACTCAAACTTTAACATTCTATTCTTACAAAGATTCTAAGGACTTTAAGATCTTCAATAGGCTTCTTCATATGATCTTCAACACTTGTTCCTTGAGCCCAATTAGAGTTGACTTGAGTCCAAATCCTTGTATTTGTGAGAGAAGACTTCTAGAATGAATAGAAACCTGAAACACACTTAAACAACAAATATTATTAGTACAAATAACTAATATGTTTTGTAATCATCAAAATACACTAATCATGGGTGATTGTAACCTTGAGCCAACAATCTCCCCCTTTTTGATGATGACAAAACATATAAGTTATTTAAACAATTAAAGGAAGAAGAGCTTGGAAAACTCCCCCTCAAACTATGCTATGTAAAAAAAATAACTATTAGTGAGATACATGAAGCATTGAAAACTCAATATTTTAAGTCAAAAACTTAAATACCAATTGAAATCAAACTTAATCTTATATACCAATTAAACTTATACTTTTTCTCTTTAAACTTATAGTAATAAACTAAACTCAAACTATAAGCAAACTTATTTCTTTTTCAATAAACACTTAAATTAAACTCTTATATACTTTTCTCCCCCTTTTTGTCATACATCAAAAAGGGTTAAAATCAAAACAAACACCAAAATAGAAATATTTTAAGAATCTATCATGCAAACATTCAACTCACCACAAATAAATGAAAATCTAGCATAATCTAGAGGTTTAGTAAAAATATCGGCAAGTTGAAAATCGGTAGAAACATAGTCAATATCAATATCACCTTTCTCATAATGATCTCTAAGAAAGTGATATCTAATGTCAATGTGTTTGGTTTTACTATGTTGATTTGCATTCTTTGTCATGTGAATAGTACTAGTATTATCACAAAATATTTAACATGATCAAAGTGTAAATCATAGTCAAGGAGAGTATGTTTCATCCAAAGAACTTGTGCACAACAAGCTCCGGCTGCAACATACTCCGCCTCGGCGGTTGATAGGGCTACCGATTTTGCTTTTTGGAAGACCAAGATACAAGACAATTACCCAAGAATTGACATGTTCCACTTGTGCTCTTCCTATCTACCCTACAACCCGCATAGTCGGCATCCGAAAAACTAGTCATTAAAAATGGCCGGTTTTCGGATACCACAAACCCATTTCAATGGTGCCCTTAAGGTATCTAATTATGCGTTTAACCGCAATTATGTGAGACTCTTTAGGACAAGATTGAAAACGTGCACAAAGACAAACGAAAACATAATATCCGGCCTACTAGCCATCAAATAAAGCAAACTACCAATCATGCTACGATATAATTTATTGTCTACACTTTTACCTTGTTCATCCTTGTCAAGCTTTGTAGTTGTTGCCATGGGAGTTTTGCTTACTTTCGATCCTTCAAGCCCAAACCTTTTGATTAGTTCCTTTGTGTACTTGGCTTGATTGATGAAGATCCCATCCTTCTTTTACTTGATTTGGAGTCCAAGGAAATAGTTGAGCTCCCCCATCATAGACATTTCAAATTCATCCTTCATGCATGACTCAAAACTTTGCAAAGAGATTCATTAGTAGAACCAAAAATAATATCATCCACATAAATTTGCACAATAAGAATATCCTTTTCTACATGTTTTGTAAACAAAGTTGTGTCAATTTTACCTTTCTTAAAACCATTTGAAATCAAAAATGAAGAAAGTCTTTCATACCAAGCCCTAGGGGCTTGTTTTAAACCATAAAGAGCTTTATCTAATTTAAAAACAAAATCCGGATGTGTAGGATCAACAAACCCGGGGGGTTGTTCAACATACACCTCCTCTTCAATAAATCCATTTAGAAAAGCACTTTTAACATCCATTTGAAATAATTTGAAATCTTTATATGAGGCAAATGCTAGTGTCATCCGTATGGCTTCAAGCCGTGCTACGGGTGCAAAGGTTTCTTCAAAATCGATCCCTTCGATTTGAGTGTAACCTTGGGCAACTAACCTAGCCTTATTTCTAACTACATTTCCCGATTCATCCAACTTGTTCTTAAAGATCCACTTAGTACCAATTGTTGGTCTATCATGGGGCCTAGGAACAAGGTGCCAAACTTGGTTGCGCTCAAATTGATTGAGCTCCTCTTGCATGGCTAGCAACCAATATGAATCGGCCTCGGCTTCGAGAACATTTTTGGGTTCAATATGAGAAATGAATGCATAGTTACCACAATAGTCATGAAGTCTAGAGCGAGTAGTTACCCCTTTTGATACTTCACCTATGACGAGGTCCTTGGGATGATGTGGATTGTATCTCCAATCCTTTGGTAGTGGTTGAGTAGGCTCCACCTCATGTGTTTGATTTTCATTTCCTTGTGCCTCTTCCACCTTAGCTTCGCTTCCTTCATCATCCTTTGGTTTGTCTCCCATAGTAGAAGCATCCTCCATGGTCACTTTCTCCAAACCTTCATCCAATGCATCTATTTCTACAACATTCTTAACAAACTTGTTAGATTTCTCAAACTTAACATGAATAGACTCTTCAATAGTCAATGATGATCTAATGAAAATTCTATAAGCCTTACTAGTGTTTGAGTAACCTACAAAAATAGCCTCATAAGATCTAGCATCAAACTTTCCTAAATTATCTTTTGTATTTAAAACAAAACATTTGCATCCAAAAACTTTGAAATAAGAAACATTTGGTTTTCTAGAAAAGTACATTTCAAAAGAAGTTTTAGTAGTATTTTTACATAAGAAAACACGATTTGATATATAGCATGATGTATTAACGGCCTCGGCCCACAAATAATGTGGTAGACCATATTCACTTAGTATTGTCCTAGCCATCTCTTGTAATGTTCTATTTTTTCGTTCAACTACTCCATTTTGTTGTGGAGTTCTAGGACAAGATAGTTCATGCTTTATTCCATGTTCATCACAAAAAGTGGTAAAGGGTTGGTTAATGAATTCACCTCCTCTATCACTTCTTATTCTCAAAATCGAAACATCTTTTTCTTTTTCAACTCTTTTCTTAAAAGTTTGGAAATACGAAAATGCTTGTTTTTGTGTTCAAGAAAGAAAACCCAAGTAAACCTTGAAAAGTCATCAACCAAAACATAAGCAAATCTATTCCCACTTAGACTTTTGGTTTGTGTAGGGCCAAAAAGATCCATATGGATTAACTCCAAAGGACGTGATGTCATGATATCCTTAATTGACTTGAAAGAAGACTTAGTTTGTTTCCCAAATTGACATGCGTCACAAACTCGGTCCTTTTCAAAATTCAAGTAAGGAATACCTTTCACCATTTCCTTTGTGTTTAACCTAGAAATGTGATCAAAAGAAATATGCCCTAATCTCCTATGCCACAACCAAGAGTCATCATCGAGGGCTTTCAAACAAGTAATATTACAAGACATATTTAACATATCAATCATATAAACATTACTTTCACGAAAACCGGAAAATACACAAACATTAGAAGTTCTATCAATTACTTTACAAGCAACATTATCAAAAACAACATCAAAACCTTTATCACAAAGTTGACTAATACTCAAGAGATTATGCTTGAGGCCATCAACTAAAACTACATTTTCAATTAAAGGAGAGGTGCCAAGTTTTACATTACCAATACCGATGATTTTACCCTTGGCGTCATCTCCGAAGGTGACGGTGCCACCTTCATGATATCTTGATAGGGTTGCAAAGTTGTTGATGTCCCAAGTCATGTGCCTTGAGCAACCGCTATCAAGATACCACAATCCTCTACGTCGTTGGGCTTTGGAAAGTACCTACATCATTTAACATAATTGTTGATTTTGGTACCCAAACTTTCTTGGGTCCTTTAAAGTTAGTGCCTCGAACCCAAACATTATGACGTGATACGTTTAATCTATCATAGCAAAAATTGGCTAAGTGCCCTTTCCGTCCACAATGTGAACATGAGAACACTCTACCATACATGAATGCATGATGTGTATGTGTAGTGTGAGCATGTTTTGGGGTTTTGCCATGTTGTTTAGGTTGTGTAGCATGAACATGAACATGAGCATGAGCATTTTTCTTTGGGGCTTGTTTCTTAGGAAACATAGCCTCAATTTTCTTCTTGTTAAATTCACAATTTTTCAAAACAACACTTAATGAGTCTAATCTTTCCTTAAGCATAGAAACTTCATTAGAATCAATTAGTGGGGCCTTACCTTTGCAAGAAATCTTATATTTTTCAAAATCATTTTTAGTAGTGGCCAAGGTGGAAACCAAATCATCCTTTTCTTTTGTAAGAGTAAAAACTTGATGACTTAAAGATTCATTTTCCTTTTTCATTTTTAAATACTTTTTCTTTAAGAAATCATAATTTTGTGACAACTCAACAAAAGCTTCTTCTAACTCATCCATTGAAAGTTCATTATCTAAAGGAGTGGAAGAGGTTACCTTGCTTGTGCCTTCATTTGCCATGAAGCACATGTTGGCGGTGTCTATTTCTTCCTCGGATTCGGTCTCCGAATCCCAAGTTGCCTTCATAGCCTTCTTCTTGTAAGGCTTCTTTGAAGTGGAAGGCTTAGCTTTGTCCGGACACTCCGCAACAATGTGTCCGGGCTTTTGGCAATTGAAACAAGTGATCCTTCTTTCTTCTTTGCCTCCTTGCCATCTTCTTCTACCTTGGTACTTCGCCTTGTTGTACATCCTCCGGACATTCTTAACAAGGAGTGAGAGCTCCTCATCATCTTCTTCTTCATCGTCTTCATCGGAGTGTGTAGCTTGACTCTTGAAGGCGATAGTCTTCTTTTTGGAAGGAGCCATATCCTCCCTTGCTTTCCTTTCCATCTCATGGGTTTTGAGGTTCCCAATGAGACCTATAAGCTCCATCTCTTCATTGTCGTTGAGTTCCTTCAAGGTTGTTGCTTTAACTTCCCATGAAGGAGGAAGAGCACGGATGATCTTCCTTACTCTTTGATCATTGTTGATATCTTCACCTAAAGAAGAGAGTCCATTAGTAATCTTGGTAAATCTTGTAACCATATCATCTATGGTTTCATTTTCTTGCATGCTAAATGTTTCATATTGGGACCGAAGAAGGTCAATCTTAGCCTTCTTTACTTGTGAGGTCCCCTCATGAGTGACTATCAAGTGTGACCAAATCTCATATGCGGATTTGCAATGGATAACCCTAGAAATGTCATCATCATTAAGGGCTTGTAGAAGTGCATAGTGAGCTTTGGCATTGGCATCGAATTCCTTAGTCTCTATTTCGGACCAAGTGGATTCGTCACCGGGGGGTACACTAAAGGACTTAGTCACGGCTTTTGCAACTCGGCTACCTAGAGATTGCAAAAACACGGTCATCTTAACTTTCCATATGGGAAAGTTAAGTCCATCAAACTTAGGAGGGGTCTTAATTCCATCGGCCATTTTTACTATATGAATATGAATGAAATGATTAGCAAATTAGGATCTTCTCTAAGGTTGTTAAACCAAATCCTAGAGTCCAAGCTCTGATACCAATTGAAAAACACCTAGAGGGGGGGTGAATAGGTGTGATTGCTAATCTTAAAAATTTTAACTCTCTAAATGCGGAACCTAAAACAAGTGAGGCTCAACTTAGTACAATTCAACAAGTGTAGCCGAATTCCTCTTGCGAGGCTCTGGACTAAACTCCTCTTGATTCCCCTTGATATGGGTTGAGGTGCTATGTGAAGCTCTTGTTGGATGAGTACGGGATTGGCACACACAAGTATGAAATGGATGATATGAAGAATGATGCAAACACAATGATATATGGCAAGAATTACAAGCAAGCAAATAGTAGCACAAGAGATTTAAACAATATCACAAGTATGCAATAGAAAGCAATAAGGAACTATTGAAAAGTAAAGCAAGAATTGGACGCAAAGGCAATCGCAAACAAAGTGATTTGTTTCGAGGTTCGAGCCACCGCTCTACTCCCCGCCTTCACCTCCGTGAAGGGTTTCCACTATCCACCGAGGACGCCTTTACAATTTGGTCTACCGAAGACCGAGCACCGAGCTCCACCGAGTACAAAGGACCTCTACCGAAGAGGTTGCTCCACAAGGAAAGGATTACAAGAACAAAGTGATCACAACAAGATCACTACACTTTTTCTCAAACTCTTTTACAAACACTCTCACTTCTATTACAACTTCACTATAGAATGAGTATAGGATTTTTGGCTCTATGAAGTGTGGTGAGAAATCTTCAGTTGTAGAGTGATATAACAATCAAACACAACTGAAAAACAAACTTTAAAAGAATTGGAATGAAGGCTTTAAACTCTTTTCTTTTCTCTTTTGAAAACAACACAAACTTGAGGATTTTTCTAGGTGATATGCAAGAGAGACTTCTCCTCTATTTATAGGGTTAGAAAATAGGTTAAAAACAATTTCTTTACACCTAATTTGACCTGCAAAAACTCCCCAACAACTCTCCAAAAATCTGTTAAAGCTGAAAACAAAAACAGTTTTTCAGAATAGCCCAAAGAGGAAAGAGCCGTTGGATTGTTGCAGGCCTGGCGGTCGACCGGTCCGGTCGACCGCCAGCCCAGCTGCAAAGAGCCGTTGGCTCTCGGTCGACCGGTCCGGTCGACCGTCCCAAAAGAGGAAACACAGTTTCCTTCTTACGGTCGACCGGTCCGGTCGACTCAGAAAACCAGAGAGCAGTGTGCTCTTGGTCGGTCGACCGGTGCGGTCGACCGACGGACGTGCACAGACGTGCACGTCCAGGCTATGGTGCCGGTCGACCGGGCCGGTCGGCCGGTCAGCCTGAAATGGGAAAAACTGCAGGATTTTGAACTTGGAAAAATTTGAAAAATTGTTTTAGGTTTAAACAAACTAGAGTAACATGTTAGTAGGAGTATGTATACATGATCTAGACAAGATATTTATTTTATAAAACTTAGGTTCATGTAAATCTCTACTAAGGCATGAAACCAAATTTTGAAAATGAAAACAAGACCAAATTTTATCAAAACCAAATTTTGTGTGTGTGTGTATCCTAGAGCCAAATAACCAAGACTCAAACTTTAACATTCTATTCTTACAAAGATTCTAAGGACTTCAAGATCTTCAATAGGCTTCTTCATATGATCTTCAACACTTGTTCCTTGAGCCCAATTAGAGTTGACTTGAGTCCAAATCCTTGTATTTGTGAGAGAAGACTTCTAGAATGAATAGAAACCTGAAACACACTTAAACAACAAATATTATTAGTACAAATAACTAATATGTTTTGTAATCATCAAAATACACTAATCATGGGTGATTGTAACCTTGGGCCAACAATAATTTTATGTTTTCATTTATTGTTGACATTAAACTCCAAATTACACGTTACCACAATCTGCAAAATGAAATTCCACACACAAAAGCCACAATTGGCCTCAAAACACGAATCTAAAGAAAAGAGAATAGTGTGAGATATGTCGAACAAAAACAAGTAAGAGCGCACCGATTTAGTGCGAGATTTTTTTTCCAAATTTTAATTAGAAAATAAACCTTTCTAAAAAATAATTACAAAAATCCACTTCTTAATTACCGATAGACGCCAACTAAGTAGGCAGCAACACTGTCCCCTTACGTAAATCTTTTATTTTATTTTTTGGGGGATGTTTCTTGTGTCATGCCCCGCTTCTCAAAATACATTGTAGCGATGAAGCGATGAGAGTCGGCAGCTCATATACATGACGAGTATGCCCCATACATATATAAGTTAAGTCTCAGTGCATAGAATAAACACAATATACAAAAAAAATTCAGCTTAAATAAGTAAAAGAATACCTGTAAAAGGGTCAGTGATCATAATAGATATGTGTTGGCCACGGGGCTACACTCCTCGGTTTTGTTTTGATGATTACGAATCGCATGAAGTTTTTTGATACTTATCAAGTTCTAGTGTTTATAAGCTTAAAGGTTCAAGAGATTGGAAAATGTCCTTTTCTTCCTTATAAGGAAGGCTTGAAATGATCAAGTTGATTCAAGTGAGAGATTCAAGCTCGAACGATCAAAAGCGTGAATTTTAGAGAAGCTCTCTTGATGAAGACTTGAAGATTATGTAACCCTATGCAAGATCTAAGAATATTTAAGTTTTAGTGTTAAATTGATATTGAAGAACACACAAGATTTCAAAATTAAGTCTTTGGTTTTTGGCGTTAAATGTTTTATTCAAAAATATTTACTGAAACATGTCAATATTGTCCTATATTTTAATAACCACTTATGTATATGTTTCTAATAGCCCATAAGTTGCCAAATATTTTTATACACATATAAATTATTTAAAAATAAGTTCAATTTAAAAAATGCCATTTATTATGACTTTTGGGCTTGGCCGATCGACGTTTTTGTACACTGACTCATCGACCGAGCGGTCAACCGATTATGCATACTGATACATGAGTATCTGTGCACTTGGGTCAAGCAACTGACCGGTCAACCATTCCATTGGCCAATAGTCTCTGTTTGGCCCTCATATCGACTGGTTGACTGATGATTTGTCAGAATTACTATATTTTTTGGCCGATCGTTCGGTCGACCAATGGCCTGCAACAGCTAGTTTTGACAGTTGTCAGTCGACCGGCTGGTCGACCGATGTTCCGTCTCTATTATAGTAATGGTTATTTTTCACATCTGTCAGATTTCTTGACTTTTCTAAAGATGTTTACCTATTCCTATATATAGGTCATTGTAAAGGGAGAGTAATCAAGTTTTTACATAAGTTTTAAGATCAAGCTCTCAAGAAAAATCAAGTTTTTTTTTTCAAGTTTTCAATCTTCAAGTGCTCAAATTTCTCAATCATTTTCTGAAGTTTTCAGCTCTTAAATTCTATTTTCTGAATAGATTTTTTTTCTCACAAAACTTCTTCAGCTTCATTTCTTCACTCAAAATCCTAGAAATTGTAAAGAGAGAGTTTGTGACCTTTATGGTTGCCAAGAGCTTGTAAACTTAAATTAGCTTAGTGCTACCTCTTGTGTAGAGAATTGAGAGTTAGAGTTGTGTACTTCAGACCTAGAATAGACCATGTAATTGTGGTGCCTTTGTGGTGATCCTTAGTGAATAGTGAAAATTTTTCAAGCGGTGAAAACAGGGACATAGAGCAAGTTGCTCGAACCTCGAAACAAATAACTTTTGTTTGCGATTGCCTTATCTCTTATTCTTACTTCTATTTTCATTATTCTACTTATGCTCATACTTGTTATTTTCGTTCTTGCTATCATATTGCATTTGTGTTATTACATTACTATTGATTATTGGACTATCAGTTTTTCCTCACTTATGCAAGAAAGCAAATTGTGTATCTCAATTCTTATCTAGAAGGATTAAGAGGAGAAGTTATAGAGCCCTTAATAGGGAATTCAGTTTTAACTCCTTGCTTTGAGTAGACCATTTGGATCATTTGCTTTAACTTGTTGCATTCCGTATTTGATTAGCATCATCACCTATTCACCCCCTTTAGGTGATTTTTCAATTGGTATCAGAGCCTTTGACTCTAGATTTTAGTTTAACCACCTTAAAAATCCTCTTGCTATTATTCATTTGCATTACTTGTATGTCATACATACTTGCATCTATGGCCTATAGCATCAAATCTCCCATGTTTGATGGCCTTAACTTCTCCATATGAAAAGTTAAGATGACCTATTTTTGCAATCTCTAGGAAGTTGAGTTGCAAAAGTGGTGACCAAACCTTTTAGTATACCTGATGGTCATGAGGATACGTGGTCCTATATTGTCACCAAGGAGTTTGATGCTAATGCTAAGGTACACTTATGCTTTGCTTCAATCATTAAATGATAATGATATTGTTAGGGTTATTCATTGCAAATCTGCCTATAAGATTTGGTCACATTTGGCTGTCACTCATGAAAAGACATCACAAGTCAAGAGAGGTAAAACAGATCTTGTAACTCCCCGATCCCACGGGTACAGAGACATTACTGTGACGTATATACGTAGGTCAGAAATACCCTCACGTATATACGCTAAGCATCAATACATGCAAGAATCAGAGTACGAAAGTACGCGGTGCATTATACATTCCAACATGTGAGTACAATTACAAAGTTATCATAGGATGTGACACAATATTATAAGAATATTACATCACCGATAAGCGCAAATGCGATAATACAAAGAGATATACAATTATAAACAGTATAAAATATGTTCACGAGATACAGAAAGGAAAACTCAAAAGACGAACAGGGGGCCTGAAAGGATGGGCTTCAGACGGCCTGCTGAAGATCCACACTTTCTCTGCGCATCTCTAATCAGCAACTGGAAGAATGCATAGGCTCCAAGCTCTAAGATCTAAACATGCAGGTCTAAGGGAGTCAGAACTCCTCAACGAGTGATATGATGAATGCCAAGTAGTGTGCATAGATAAGCATATGTGTATCGATAAATTCGAGTCAAGGAGCATATATTGAAAACCATGTCTTGAGCATAGGCATACAGGAGCAGGTAAGAAGGTAGCAAGTAAAGTAAATATGGTAAAACCAGTTATATAAGCCCAAATTACTGCTCCGTGAGGTTAGTACGCGAAGGAATAATCCAAATAAGGAAACCCTCATATATATACCTTATATGCCTCACGTCGCCATATCCTGAGTTCATATAACCTGAGTTGTCTTCTAAACTAAGAAAACAACATAAAAATCAATAAAATCGATAAAACTGATAATACCGAAGAAAAGCAAAACCAGCTATACAAGCTCAGTTTACGGCTTCATGAGACAAGTGCGTCGAAGCAATAATCCATATAAGGAAACCCTCATTTATATACCTTATGTCCCATGTTACCGTAATGCGAGTGTTTACAACTTGAATTGCAAAACCGCACAATGAGTTATTGATTAACACTTTATTATTATACTCGTCCTACCCATATATCTAGGTATGTGCCCTAGCGTACCAACACACATATATCTATATATGAGTAAGTCAAGGTTGTTATTAGAAACTGATGACAAAACCAATGTGTTATATTTATAGTGGGTCCCGTACATACCCGGGACCACGGTCTAGGATGTTCTGGTACTGACTCGGAAACCTGCCGCTATGCAAACAGGAGATGGGTCTTATATTATTGCCATTGATTGGCAAAACAAGGTACAAGAAGTTATTGCACAAGAACTAGGTATAAAAGATATGGTTCAATGTTTAGAGTTCACCTTTGGTTCTTATTCACTTCAAATATGTAATTGATATACCTTGTCCAATCTTTCGCTATAGCATATAGCTATACCGAGTCGAACCACAAGGAGAGCTAGCGTAGAAGCGTTACGATATGAGTGAGAAAAGGAAACGAGAATTCTTCTCTTGCTTAAAAGAATGAATAAAACACAAAGAAAGGAATGAAAGAATGTATGGATATGTTCATGGTGGTAAGTGAAAAGAAATCAAGATCAAGGTTGTTGTATTCACACTAAAAGGAAAGAAAACTTTAGAAAACTTGAATGAAAGAAAACCATGACTAGCTAACCTTAACTACCTTGCTAAAGACTTACTAAACTCCGTGATAGTGATGCGTGCCTCATGTTGATTCATTGGCATAGATATGTCTTGCGTATTGATCTAATTACTTTCCCACTTAGATGATGGGGATCATTCTTGGACTTGTCTTGTAGCCTCCATAGATGGTCATAGGCCTACAAATTAGACTTTCAATAATGGAATCAAAAGAGCTACACTCAAGGGATGCTAATGAATAGGCATACAACATTCAAAAATCGACATAATGAAGTTGTACAACAAATAGCATATTGGTGATCCATCTCCATGTTCCATCAAGGCACTAGTTCAAAGACTAGGCTCTAAGTGAGGCACACATGAATCATATGGAGAATTACAACAAGATCTTGCCAAGAAATGAAAAGAAACCCATCGGAGAAGAGAAGACCATACAACTTGCAAGATGAAGTAAAGCAATCACCCATGAGTTAGAAGTTAGCAAGGTAGTGGTTAGCTAGTACATGGAGAAAGAATTAGCTACACACCATTACAAAAGAAAAGCTAAACATGAATTAAATTGCAAGAAAGTAAACAAAGCAAGTAAGGAAAGAAATCAAACTAGAATCAAGCTCAAGTAGAGAAGTAGAGAATGGATCAATCCTTGTATAGCTCCAAGTTGTCACTCCTTGATGATACAAGCTCTCTCTCTCTCACAACTCTCTCTTGCAATGAAATCTAGGGAGAAGAAGATCATAGAGAGCTAAAAATCCTAAAGAAAAACTAACAAAATACAAAACTTTGAACTAATCTCTCTCTCTTCTCTGATCAGTCTTTGCTCGCAGGTGAAGGTGCACTATTTATAGCAGAAAGGAGAAGCTTCGAGAGCCAAGGTGGTTGCCACAAAATCCGGGGCTCAACGGCCCTAGATCTGCCGCGGATTGCCGCGGGATCGCCGCCAGATCTGGATTTGAATTTGGCTTTATCTTAATCATGGATTAATCACTTAATTAGTGTTAATTAAGTGATTATTTGAATATCTCTCCATTAAGTGTGTACCTGCAAATATGTAGAGAAGAGGAGTAAAAATCACATATTTATTTGTAATATGCATGGGAATTATGATGTAAAATATGCAATATTGGATACTAATCACACCCCCACACTTATTCTTTTGCTCGTCCCGAGCAAAAAAATAGAAAAAGAAAATCTAGACTAACAATTTATTACACCACTTTCGCAGGTAACGCGATTGCACTGAGCATGTGCAACAAGCCGTTAAACCTCTAGGTTACCCTAGAGGAGGAGTGTTGTCTCCTGAGGGTTTTCAGCGGATTACACCCACAAAATCCATAAAGAAAGAAGACAAATGTTAGTGTTTTGAAAACGCATTTTGAATAAGAGACAAGTTTACAAACTATTTTTGCAAAAATATAAGTGATCCTAGGTCATAAGTCCACCTATAATTATTCTTCCTTAAACTTAGTATCCATGCAAGATCTTGTTTTTAATTAAGGTAAGAGTTCAAAATTGGATTGAATATTTTATCTTTCATAAAACCTAGATAATATGCACACCGTGTAAGTGAAAATTTCCTGGGATTTCAACTCCAACCATAAAGCCATTTATTTATTTATATATATACATATATATATTTTAATTTTTTTTTTCTTTTTCTTTTTCTTTTTTCTTTTTCTTCCCTTAGTTTTCTTAGGCTTTCTAGTTCACCCATGTAGCGAGCCTTTAACCGATGACTCCCAAACCAGATGATTTTAGGGCACCAGATTAGAAAACATCCCTCGGGTTTAAGGACTCGAGTGAAAAAGGCCACAAAACTAAGGGGGATTATTTATTATCACCGTTAGGCGTGAATGATCATGCTTCTTGAGGCACAATTATCCAGCTTAATAAGTGAGATCACCGTTAGGCGTGAGTAATTATGCTTCTTGAGGCACAATTTCCCAGCTTAATAGGTGATGTTTTATTTATATATATTTATTTTTTTCTTCTTTTTTTTTTATTTTTTTTTATTTTATTTAGATGGCATTTTTGGTCTTTGTTTCCATCCCAAGAAATGTGTAAGTGTAAAGTGCATACTTATCTAAGGCAAAAAACTCAAGATAAAAATATCTCACCAATTTTACTTACTTAGCCTATAATCTCAAACAAGATCTATTACTTCAACTAGGTTTAAGATGTCATAATTAAGGCTTTCTTAATCTCTAAGATACATCTTAATTTTCTTAAAAATAGATCAAAACTTTATTTCTTATTTCAAAAAGTTTTTATATTTTTATTATTTTTTTTTTATTTTCTAAAGAAAGAAAGTCTAGAAACTCTAAAAGAAGTGTAAAAGAAAGAACATCTAAAAACTCTATGTTAGTAAACCCTCCCCCACACTTATTTCATGCATTGTCCTCAATGCATCATGATATATGTATGCATGAAACAAAATGGAAGGGAAGGAACTTTTTATTTACAAAAAATTATTTAAAAGGAATATATACAAGTGTAACTCTCACCTGGGCTTTTGGTCGCTTTCCTCTGGCCCGTTTCCCATCGTTCCAATGTGTTCTCTTTCTTGAGCTCCATTGGGAAACGGTCTGAATTATTCTAACCCTAGGTTTTTCCAGTTTCAATTGGTTGTTATTTTCATTCATACTCTTTCTACCACATCGTTCACAAACAAAGTCCTTATTAGCACTCTCACTCAGAATCTCATCACTTCCAATGTTAAGAAATTTTAGCTCTTCTCCATATAATTCTTCAAAACTCAAATCAACATCCGGAAGTGGACAATCAGCTAACTTACCCCGAGTTGACTCATCTAAACACATGATCTCTTCAGCAAACAAGTCTTCAAATGATATATCAATCGGAGGTACAGATACAGTCAGATTTGGTTCATTGAAAGTGAAAATATCCAAATCAACTTTCCCCCTTTGAAAGGGTACTCGGATAAGAGAATCACAAGATTGTGACTCATCTTTTGGATCTTCACCTTCCTCCTCACAATTGTTACTAATGAAGCTAACCTCAAATGTTTGATCTTTTGTTTTGTGAGGCTGTGTGTGGAAGACATTGTGTTCATGTGTCATGTTACCAAAAGTCAACCTCATTGATCCATTCCGGCAATTAATGATTGCATTTGCAGTAGCCAGGAATGGTCGTCCCAGAATGACAGGAATTTGTGCCCTTTGATTGGAATTTGACACTGGTTTTGTTTCAAGGACAACAAAGTCAACAGGATAAAAGAATTCTCCAACTTTGACAAGGACATCTTGAATTACCCCCTTGGGTTTAGTAACAGAGCGGTCAGCCAATTGGATGGTCATTTGGGTCGGAAGGAGATCACCTAACCCCAATTGTTGGTACACAGAGAAAGGTAGGAGATTAATGCTGGCCCCAAATCAAGAAGTGCCCTATTTATTGTAGTCTGTCCTATGATGCATGAAATGGTGGGGCTCCCTGGGTCTTTGTACTTAACAGGAATTGGACCAGTGAGCAACTCATTAATGGATGATGCAAGGAAGACTTTTTTAGGGACTTGGGTCTTCCTCTTCTTGGTGCACATTTCCTTCAAAAATTTGGCATATGATGGCACTTGTTGAATGGCATCAAGAAGAGGGACATTGATTTGGACCTTATTGAATGTTTCTTTTATCTTCTCCATGTGAGCATTTGACTTGTTATTTCTCAGCCTATTTGGATATGGAGCAATAGGCTTGTATGTATGCTCATCTACCTTTTCTTCACCCTTTGCCTTGGAAGTGGATGGCTCTGAACTAGAGGATGGTTTGTCAAAAGTTGGTTGTATTGGGACATGAGGTGTAGGCTTTGGTACTGGATGAGATTGTGGACTAGAAACCTTATTGTCAACTTGTTTACCAGATCTCAGGGTATGAATGGCATGACAGTGACTGGGTCCTAACTCTTCAACTTTGGGATTTAGCAATGGCTGGCTTAAGAACAGTCCTTTTTGATTCTCAGCCAATTGCTTGATCTGGACCTTCATTTCATTCAACTCCTGATGCTGGTTCTTTGTAAAGGTTGCTAGCATGTTCTTCAACTCAGATATCTCGGAATTATTTTGGGGTGGATGTTGAGGATATGGAGATTGGAACTGTGATTGGTAATATGGTGGTGGGTCCTGATACGACTGATATGACTGTGGTGGACTTTGAGGTGGATGAACATACAGTGAATTCTGACTGAAACTGGATGGATGAAACTGAGCATTGTACAGATGTGGAAGTGGTGGCATATGATGCTCAGGACCAGACTGACTCCATGAAAAATTTGGATGGTTCTGCCATCCTGAATTGTAAGTGTTGGAGTATGGATGATGATTGGGTCTGGTCAATACTGCATTCATGTTCTCCTGATATGAGTGGAGCTGAGATAATGGACACTCCTCCAAGACATGGCTAAGGTCATGACAGTTGGTGCAACCCGGTTTAATCAGAGGCAATGGGTTGACCTGGTTGACCATAGAATTCCCTTTTGACTCAAGCAGTTCTATCCTCTTTATTAATTGTGTGATCTTGGTTTCTGCAGCTAGAGAGGATTCTTTGGAGTGTGTACCAGTTCTGGAAGTGGTGGAAGTGGATTTGTCAGGACAAGACTCCCACTGAATGGTTTTTTCAGCTAGGGTTTCAAAGAGATCCCACCCCTGATGTTCATCTTTTTTCAAAAATTCCCCCTGGCACATGGATTCTAAAAGGGTTTTCGTTTGGTAATCTAATCCATCATAGATAATCTGGCATAGACGCCATTTCTCTATGCCGTGATGGGGACACAGGGCAAGAAGGTCTTTGAAACGCTCAAGATACTTCCAGAAAGGTTCATTTGGTTCCTGCTTGAATTGCATTATGTTCTTTCTCATGAGGGCTGTTTTGTGGATAGGATAAAATTTCTTAAGAAAGACTTTAACAAAATCCTCCCATAAAGATATGGAACTGACTGGAAGATTATAAAGCCATTTCTTAGCTAAATCCTTAAGTGCAAACGGTATGAACCGTAACCTAACAGCATCCTCAGACAGTTGGAAAATTCTCATCATTTGGCATACCTCTTCAAACTCACGAATAAAGAGGTACGCATCCTCAGACTCTAAACCATGGAAGTGGGGAAGTGTACTAATGAATTGTGATTTCAGCTCGAAGTGATTTCCATTAGGCTCGGGGAGAAGAATGCATGAAGGAATGGAGGTGCGAATCGGATAAAATCGATCTTGAAGTGAGACATTGTTGGTCATGGTGTCAAGTGGTTGTGTAAGTGCAAGTGTAGAAAGAATGATGATCACAGAACCACTCGTATATACAATCACAAACAACGTGCACCGATCACACCAGTGAAAAAGAAAAATAACAAACAACAAAAGAAAAAATCAATCCAAGCTTGTCTAGGGTTTCTGGTCCTAGATGACTCCTAAATAGACTGTCCACAGGAGGTTTGGTGTAGAATCTGACTATAAGCAAATCAGCCAGGGAAGGGTAAGGTTGGTGGGAGGTTTTCCGTCCGGAGACGTTCCTTAATTAAGTAACCAGCAACCTTCGGGCTTTCGGCCCTCAACCCTTTCCTAGACACTGATTTTACAGAAGTCAATTTCCAACACTTTTCCCCCTTAGGATAATCTCCTAAGTGAGTCCGGATGTCCCTAGGGCCAACGTCTATCAAATTTTATTTACAAGCTTGGGATTGTGAGTGCTGGGATAGTGGTTTGCGGGCTAAGGAAAGGGTAATGACCTCCCCACCTTATCTTATTTACAGGTATTGCCCTTAAAATTGATTGTGCAAGTGTACGATATATAAACAAACAAGGTTCACTCCAAGTAAGATAAATCAAACAAAGAGTGAGTCCTAGTCAATATGCAATGCTTACGTACCTTGTTCCCCGCACTCTTCAACAGTAAAGTAAAGAATTGAAAGACACGTGCCTAAAATGCAAATGTCTAACAATTTTTATCAATTACAACCAATTTTTTACTGTTGAATTAATTTAGCAGGTATATGGTGCAGAATACAGAATTTCAAGTATATCAGCAGCTGTATTTTGCAGAACCAGAGGCCCTGCAGAAAATCTGTAAGTAGTGAACTCCTTATTGCCGCGTTCCCACGGCAAATTGCCGTGGATCCGCGGCAATTTGGAGGGATCCTGGGCTCTGCTTTCTTGAGCAGAGGCCCAGGTCCACTTATATGTTTCTTCTGTGCAAGATATTCTGTATCTTCAACCTGTACCTGCAACAGAGAAGAAATATCGTTTAGTTTCTCACTTTTAAAAATACCGTTGCTCTCCCCGGCAACGGCGCCAAAAATTGATTGGCAAAACAAGGTACAAGAAGTTATTGCACAAGAACTAGGTATAAAAGATATGGTTCAATGTTTAGAGTTCACCTTTGGTTCTTGTTCACTTCAAATATGTAATTGATATACCTTGTCCAATCTTTCGCTATAGCATATAGCTATACCGAGTCGAACCACAAGGAGAGCTAGCGTAGAAGCGTTACGATATGAGTGAGAAAAGGAAACGAGAATTCTTCTCTTGCTTAAAAGAATGAATAAAACACAAAGAAAGGAATGAAAGAATGTATGGATATGTTCATGGTGGTAAGTGAAAAGAAATCAAGATCAAGGTTGTTGTATTCACACTAAAAGGAAAGAAAACTTTAGAAAACTTGAATGAAAGAAAACCATGACTAGCTAACCTTAACTACCTTGCTAAAGACTTACTAAACTCCGTGATAGTGATGCGTGCCTCATGTTGATTCATTGGCATAGATATGTCTTGCGTATTGATCTAATTACTTTCCCACTTAGATGATGGGGATCATTCTTGGACTTGTCTTGTAGCCTCCATAGATGGTCATAGGCCTACAAATTAGACTTTCAATAATGGAATCAAAAGAGCTACACTCAAGGGATGCTAATGAATAGGCATACAACATTCAAAAATCGACATAATGAAGTTGTACAACAAATAGCATATTGGTGATCCATCTCCATGTTCCATCAAGGCACTAGTTCAAAGACTAGGCTCTAAGTGAGGCACACATGAATCATATGGAGAATTACAACAAGATCTTGCCAAGAAATGAAAAGAAACCCATCGGAGAAGAGAAGACCATACAACTTGCAAGATGAAGTAAAGCAATCACCCATGAGTTAGAAGTTAGCAAGGTAGTGGTTAGCTAGTACATGGAAAAAGAATTAGCTACACACCATTACAAAAGAAAAGCTAAACATGAATTAAATTGCAAGAAAGTAAACAAAGCAAGTAAGGAAAGAAATCAAACTAGAATCAAGCTCAAGTAGAGAAGTAGAGAATGGATCAATCCTTGTATAGCTCCAAGTTGTCACTCCTTGATGATACAAGCTCTCTCTCTCTCACAACTCTCTCTTGCAATGAAATCTAGGGAGAAGAAGATCATAAAGAGCTAAAAATCCTAAAGAAAAACTAACAAAATACAAAACTTTGAACTAATCTCTCTCTCTTCTCTGATCAGTCTTTGCTCGCAGGTGAAGGTGCACTATTTATAGCAGAAAGGAGAAGCTTCGAGAGCCAAGGTGGTTGCCACAAAATCCGGGGCTCAACGGCCCTAGATCTGTCGCGGATTGCCGCGGGATCGCCGCCAGATCTGGATTTGAATTTGGCTTTATCTTAATCATGGATTAATCACTTAATTAGTGTTAATTAAGTGATTATTTGGATATCTCTCCATTAAGTGTGTACCTGCAAATATGTAGAGAAGAGGAGTAAAAATCACATATTTATTTGTAATATGCATGGGAATTATGATGTAAAATATGCAATATTGGATACTAATCAGCCATTCAGGAATATAACAGGAGGTCGGGAGTCAGCTCTCCCTCGAACACCTGGAGGCCCTCAGGTAGATCCGGAAATTGGAGTTACACAACATACCTAATACCACTGTAAACATATTTAACACTTAAAGTCTATTAGTTTTCCCCTTACCCGATGTAAATTATTTTTTTATAGTTTATTATGTAATTATCAATTTACGGGACTAGCAGGAGCAGAACAGGTTCAGGATGTTACATGAGTGCATAAGTACTATAGATTCAAGTCACTGTATATAATACAGGATAACATGTCATTGTATCTAATATATGATATCAAGACAGGATTCCCGTAAATGTGATAATCACACACCAAGTGGTAATATGTCAGGTGGCAGGTGATAACATGCAGGGTCAGGTGAAAGCATGCAAGAGTCATGTGTCAAGTAATTATGGATATCACTATCATATATTTCAATACAGAAAAACAATACCGATATAGGAGATTGGTATGAATACAAAAAATATACCAAAACAGGAGATCGGTACCAGTACAGGAAAATGATACAGTTAGGAAAAATAGTATAAATGCAAGTTTCGAACTCTTCACAACTTTCAAGGAAAGAATAATAGTAAAATTGACAAATAGACAAGCGAGCATGCAAGCAAGCGTACTGACCATACACGTGCATTACATGTTTTCATATCATATGTTTCACATTTCTGCATTTATATTTAAATAAAACTCTGCTATTAATGTATTTTCATGTCCAGTGGCGTGCAGGGTAATTAACGAAGAAAAGAGAGAGATTGACAGATTTATCCAATAAATCCAAAAAAATTCAAAAAAAAGGGGGATTGATTCAAATTCAAAGATTTTAGAAGCTATCTTATCTGATAACTGGGTATATCAGATAAGATAATATCATCTGATTTTAAGAAAAAATGGATTGTTTGAAGACCCTATCAGTTTCGCTGAAGATAAATGGATATTTTATCAATTTTAGAAGATAAATTGAAAATCCAAGAGGATAAGTAGATAAAGAGAAGATCAACAGATGAGATGAAGCAATCATATTTGGAGATAAGGAGAAAATCTAAGTAAATTCGGAGTTCTAAATCAATTTCGACTCAGATTCAGACTGTATATGTTTTAATATTTTGATCATAACCTTCACTACCAAAACTCAATCTGATGATTCAAGATGATCCAGAAAGAAGACTTAAAAGGTTACAATTTTTATGTTGATCACTTTTTTCAATTTTATCATTGATAAGTAATATTCAGCAATCAACATGCCAACAAGCTGCAGATCAAAATTGAATTTTCACATAAAATTCTGGATAAATCAAATCAAGTTTAGAGATAAGGGGAGGATTCAAATTCAGAAATATCTATCTCTCTTTATGTTACGCCCTGATCCCACGGATACGGAGACATTACGACGACATATATACGCAGAGCAGAAATACTCTGACGTATATACGCCTCAGTACAGGGAATATATATAAGATACACAATAAGTCCAGCATAAAAGGTACAAGAATACCTGCAAAAGGGGGTGAGTGATCATAATAGATATGAAAACAGGGATAAATAAGATAACAGAAATAAAACATAAAGATACCTATGGTATCGATGATGAGTTTCCTATGTGAATCCAATGAAATATCTGACAATACGATAACTCGGATTTCCAACCTGGGCACGCAAACCCAGGGTCGTCAGAAAGCGACCTAGTGAGTGATAAAATGAAGGAAGCAGTAATATATACTACAATTGTATAATCACGATATATAATACATATCAAGAGTACGAGTAATAAGATACAGTATATTTACTTACACACTACGGATAATTGGAGAGAAGAAGAGCGAGAAAGTGAGATTTAAAGTGAGAAACTAGAGAGAGAAAGGATGCTAGGGGTGAGAGAAAGGGGTTTTAGTGGTGTGGAAGGTGGAAGAGAGTGGAAGAAAGGTGGAGAGGAGTTGGGCTGTTGGTGGCCTGATGTAGGAGAAGGAAGTAGAGAGAGAATTAAGAGAGAAGTTGTTTTATAGAGAGAAATAAGTTTTTAGGCCTTTTTAGAGAGAGATGTGGAGACAAAGGGAGGTGGTGCGACTGGCTGTGGGAGGAGGGAGTGGTGGTGTGTTGGTGGTCTTGGTGGTGGACTAGGAGTTATAAGATTTTTAGAGAGAGAAGTGTGAAAAAGTGAGACGAGAGAGGGATTTTAGTTTTGAGTGTGGGAGAGCAAGATAAGAGGTTTAGTTTGTGAAAGGGAGGCTTACAAGGGAAGCCAAGGGAGTTGGCTTCATGGAGAAGAGCGAAGTATGTAGAAGTTTGGAGAAAAATGGAGAAAAGATAAGAAAAGGAAAAGGAAAAAAGAAAAAGAAAAGGAAGGAAAAAGGAAAATGTAAATGGTATTTTATTAGGGGTTATGTGTAAAATTAACCTAATGAAATATTAGAAAAAGAAAAGGAATAAAAAAGGAAAAGAAAAATAAATTAGAAGGAAAAAGGAAAAGGAAAAAAGAAAAAAAAGAAAAGATTTTATTTAATAAATAATAAAAAGAAAATGGTATGAAATTTTATCAAGCACAGTCTAGACCAACTGTAGAGTTACGTGTAAAAATCTCACATCAAACGTAGGTAAAAATGTACATAAAAATAATGTGAATATTGACAAAACATCGAAAACCGTAAAATGATATGTATTCTGGAATCAGGGTTTTATATCTTGCTTCCAGAATTTTCCATGCTGAATCCCTTGAGAAGTTCCTTGGCATACTAACTTTGATTGATAAATATTTTATCTTTTAACGACGTTTGCTTCATGGACCTGTTGCACGCCGTTAGCCCTTCTTTCCTTACTTGATGGGGAAAGAACAGCTGACATTTGCTTGATTTGTAGACCAAGAAAGTAACCTAGTTTACCCATGTGACTCATTTCGAATTCACTCTGCATAGTCTTAGAAAATTCTTGACAAAGATTGTCATTAGTAGACCAACAAAATATCATCAACATAGATTTAAATAATCAAAATATCTTTATCTATATATTTAATGAAAAGAGTTGTATCAATTTTTCCAATTTCAAAACCAAAATTCAAAAGAAAACTTTTGAGTCTATCATGTTGGCCCAAAAGGTTACACTCTCCATTTATATACATTTTGATGATAACAAAACATATAAAAGCTATTTGGTACTAATAAAGATTCTAGAATGAATTTCAGGTTTGTACAAGTCTTGATGGTTTTAAGCATGTTGTAAGGTTAGTGGCGCTAAAAGCATGTTGAAAGGTTGATGGCGCAAGAGGACTCTTTCATAGGAGAGGAGGCTCTAGCTCGGCAACGCGGTTCAGAGACACCTTCCTATATAGTTTTTATTTTTTGTTAGTTTGTTAAAGGATAGTATATAGTGTTAAAGCTCAATTTCCCCACACACACAAAATTACACGTGTTTTCAAAAGATTATTTTTGTCTCTTGTATAAAATACTTTAATAGACCTATTTCAAGTATTTACAAACTCAGTTTATTGTATTTTACAAAGTCTTGACAAAAATCATTTTTGAAAATAAACTTATCTTCAAAAACATTTCCTCAAAAATTCTGTTTTGACCTGTTGCGGTCAACCAGATGGTCGACCGGCTCTTTTACAGGTCAGAACGATCGACCGTGCGGTCGATCGCAGTTCTGACCATTGGGTGCGTGCATGTGTGCCGTTATCCGGTCGACTGAACTCCATGTCTGGCGACCGAGCGGTTGATCGACTGACTTCACCCAACTCTCTGTTTGGGATGGTCGACCGGAGCCTGCCAACGGTCAAAAGTTTTTGAAAATCGGTCGACCAGCCGGTCGACCGTGAGTGTTTTCTCAGCCAAACGGCTAGTTTTTTAAACATGTTTTAAAACGTGTTTTTAATCTCAAAACGTGATTTTAGGCTGGTTTTGGGTCTTATCCTTCCTGATTAGTCAAAATTATTATTTACTCTTTAATCCCTACCTATATCCTATAAATAGGGGTGGACGGGGTTGAAGAGAAATACAACAACATTTACAAAAGAAATCAAAGTTTGAGTATTCTTGAAAGAAGTTTTATTCTCAGTTTCTGTGCTCTAATCTCTGATTTTTCTCTGAAGTTTTTGAATCAAATCTCTCTTCTACTTTGTTTTATTTTTCACTTACAAACCTTGAGCTTCAATCCTATACATTATTCTCTAGGGTTTTGTAAAGAAAAATTTTTCAAAAGAGAGTTTGTGATCTTTTGATCACCAAGTGATTATTGTATTTGTGGCTCCACTACCTCTGGACTAGAGGAGTGTGATTGAGGAGTTGGGTACTCCCTAATGGTTGTAATCCTTTGTGGAAGTTCTAGTGAATCGAAAATCCTTCTGGGTGAAGGTGGGGACGTAGAGCTGGGTGCTCGAACCTTGAAATAAATCTCTGTGTTTGTGATTGGTTTACTTGTGTTATTTACTTGCTTTTCATTCATTCCTATATTGTCGATCTATACTCTCACAACAAGATTGTATTGCACACCTCAAACTCTTATTTAGAGGAATCACGAGGAAGGAGTTCAGAGCCCTTCACGGGGTATTCGACTTCTAATCTTACTTTGAGTGATCGTTGCATCATCTCATTTTTTTTAAATTTGTGCATTGATTAGCATAATCACCTATTCACCCCCCTCTAGGTGATTTTCAATTGGTACCAAGGCTCCAAGACGTAAGGAGCGGTGGTACCTTGATAGTGGTTGCTCAAGGCATATGACATGGGACATCAACAATTTTGTAACCCTATCAAGGTACGTTGAAGGTGGCACTGTCACTTTCGGAGATGACTCCAAGGGCACCATCATCGGTATAGGTAACATTAAGATTGGTACATCTCCTTTAATTGAAAATATAGTTCTTATTGATGGGCTTAAACATAATTTACTTAGTATTAGTCAACTATGTGATCGTGGTCTCAAAGTTATTTTTGATGAATCTTCTTGTAAAATTTTTGATTGTAAAACCAATGAATGTATTCTCACTGGATTTCGTGAAAATAATGTCTATTTTATTGATATGCTTAATTGGATTGCTCTACAAAATGTTTAAATGCTTTTGATGAGATTTCATGGTTATGGCATAGAAGATTAGGTTATGCATCTTTTGATCATCTTTCTAGAATAAATTCTAAGGAATTGGTGAAGGATATTCCTTGTTTGAAGTTTGAAAAAGACTGCATTTGTGGTGCGTGCCAACTTGAAAACAAACCAAGTCTTCTTTCAAACCAATCAAGGATATCATGACATCTAGGCCATTAGAATTGATTCACATGGATCTTTTTGGACGAACTAAAACTAAAAGCTTAAATGGAAATAGATATGTTTTTGTTTTAGTCGATGATTTCTCTCGTTTCACTTGGGTTTTCTTTTTGGAGCATAAAAATCAAACTTTTTCGCATTTTAAGATTTTTTTGAAAAAGGGTTGAAAAAGAAAAAGGATTTTCGATTTTACGCATAAGAAGTGATAGAGGTGGTGAGTTTGTCAACCAACTCTTCATGACTTATTGTGATGAAAAAGGAATTAAGCATGAAATGTCATATCCTAGAACTCCACAATAGGGGTGAGCATCGGGCGGTGCGGTGCACTTTTTCTTTACAAAATTGCAAACCGGTCCAAAAAATAGCATGTTCAGAACCGAACCGAACCGAACCGAACCTCATTCACACCGAACATTACACCGAACCGAATATGGTTTGCGGTTTTCGGTTTGTTTTGTAAACCGAAAATTACACCGAACAAGGGCCAGGCAATCATATGTATCAACAAAAAAGAGGTCCCATTCCCATACATATACATCAGACACAAGGGCCACTTCAGGCAAGGGCCAGGCAATCATATGTATCAACAAAAAAGAGGTCCCATTCCCATACATATACATCAGACACAAGGCCCACTTCAGGCAACTGAGGCAAGGGCCAGGCAATCATATCAATATCATCATATGTATCAACAAAAGAGAAGCCCCCATAATTACTGGCCATACACACAAGGCAGACAATCAGGCAATCAGGCATCACAGAAGGCAGGCAATCAGGCAGACAATCAGGCAATCAGGTAGGCAATCAGGCAATCAGGCATCACAGAAGGAAGGTAATCAGGCAAGGCAGGCAATCAGGCAACAAAAGACTGAAAGAGAGGCCTCATATTATCATATACATGATACATCAGACACAAGGGCCAGGCAATCAGACACAAGGGCCAGGCAATCATATCATCATATGTATCAATAAAAGAGAGGCCCCCATAATTACTGGCCATACACAAGGGTCAGGCAAATTAGGCAATCAGGCATCACACTATCACAGGTTTGCAACAGAAGACTGAAAGAGAGGCCTCATATACATGATACATCAGACACAAGGGCCAGGCAATCAGACACAAGGGCCAGGCAATCATATCATCATATGTATCAAGTTATCAACATTCTGCAAAAGAGAGGCCCCCATAAATTGGCAATCAGACAGTCACAATCAGGCATCAGATTCACAGCCACAGCCAGGTTTGCATTTTGCAAACTATATGTATCAACAAAAGAGAGGCCCCATATACATGATACATCAGACACAAGTGCAACTGTGCCAGGCAAGGGCCAGGCAAGGGCCAGGCAATCAGACACAAGGGCCAGGCATTAGCAATCATATCATCATATGTATCAACAAAAGAGAGGCCCCCAATCTCCATACTGGCCAATACACAAGGGGCAGCCAAAAATAGTATAGTCCAAATCCAAAACAGGCTAAACAGTAATATTACAGACTTACAGTCCAAAGCTTGGACTGTAAACACTCCAAAACAATGCAAATTAAAATATTACAGTCCAAACTCCAAAGTGTCCAAATAGCAAAGGCTGCAAAGCTCACAAGTTCTCTTCTCTTCTTAAACCTCCGTGATTGTTGGTTCCGATGCCATTTTAGACAAATCTATAATCAAAAGAAATGAATATTTATTTTAAGAAACAAAGTAATCTATTAAATTAAAAACCAATAATTGAATTAGATATTAAAATCCAAAAAAAAAATTTACCTATATCATGTGTTTCAAGAGCATCCAAGTCTTCTTCAATACTAATCTTTGTTGATAACATTGTGACCCGAAGCCAATCTTCGGTGCATAAAAGAGCTTGGACCATTCTTGGAGTCAATGAACTCCTAAACGGGTCAAGGATACGACCACCACTACTAAATGCCGATTCGGAAGCAACGGTGGAGATGGGAACCGCTAACACATCGCGAACCATTCGATGTAGGATAGGAAATCTTGAGCTATTAACTTTCCAATACTCCAAGATGTTAAATGTAGAAAGATCATCTTCGGCATCTTCACATAAAAACTTCTCCAATTCTGTCTTTGTCTCCTCACCTCCAACACCGGCTCTCATTCTTTTAAAGCGACTCCTTACATCTAATGATTGAGAAGAGGAAGAGGAAACATTGGCAATATTGCTTGAAGATTGGGCCATCTCACTCGATTGCTCATTTGAACTTTCATACCTTATCTTGTAGTCATTAAATAATAATGATGCGACCTCTTTTACAATCTTCATCTTCTCTAAACTTTCACTCGCACCATAACGAAGTACAAGAACAAATTGTACATATTGTTCCTTATATCGGGGGTCAAGAAGCACGGCAATGTAAATCAACATGTTAGTCTTCTCCCAACTCCCCCAATACTTGTCGAACTTCTCTTGCATTTTGTGGGAAATGTTCCTCAATTCTAAATCTCCACTTTCTTGTTGATCTATCAACTCACAAGCGACATTACTAATTTCATGAAGAAAACTATTGCTAGTTACATACAAAGAACCAGAAACACGCAAAGTGAGTTCATAAAACTTTTCAAGAAAAATGCACAACCTTTTTGCATTAGTCCAATCATCCTCTGACGGCAACTCATTGGTTTCATTTCCACTTAACACTTGATTTCTAAAAAATGGGTCTTCATCACAATACCTTTCAAAAGCTCTTTCATACTTGCATGCGGTATGCAACATCAAATATGTGGAGTTCCATCTAGTAGGCACATCCAAGCATAAGGTTTTAGACCATTCAATTTTTTCAATCTCAACACAATTCTTAAACTTTTGTAATCGAGAAGGAGAACTCCTCACATACTTCACCGCTGAGCGCACCCTAGCAACAGAAGAGCCCAATTCTTTAATCCCATCATTAACAATAAGATTAACAATGTGCGCAATACACCTCATATGAAGGTATTTCCCATGTAGCATTGTTCCATTCCAATTATTAAGCCTTTTCTTTAAATAGGCGATCATAGTATCATTAGAAGATGCATTGTCAACGGTTATGGTGAAGACATTTTCAATCCCCCATTCTACCAAGCATCTCTCCACCGCCCTACCAAGTTCGTCACCTTTATGACTAGGAATTGGACAAAAGTTTAAAATTCTTTTGTTTAATTTTCAATCATTATCAATCCAATGTGCAGTGAGACACATGTAGTTAATATTTTGAATAGAAGTCCAAGTGTCTGTTGTAAAAGATACCATTTGACATGTAGCTTTCAATAAATTCTTTAAATTTTCCTTCTCATCAATGTAAAGTTGGTAACAATCTCTTTGGATTGTCCAACGGGATGGGAGATGAAATCTAGGACATGCAATAGACATGAAGTATCGGAATCCAACACCTTCCACTAATTTGAATGGTTGTTCATCAAGAATTATCAAGTAGGCAAGCGCTTTTCTTATAGCCACTTCATCATACTCCCAATTGCTAAGACTAGCTTCTCCACCACTTCCTCCTATTGGTTGTTGAAAACTTAACAGTTTTTGTCGGGTTTCTTCATTATGTGGGTTCTTCTTACAATTTTCCGCATGAGTATGCAATGTAGATGTACCATTCACACGTGGATCAGCATTGTATACTTTCTTACAATACTTGCACTCAGCTTTAGCATGTCCATTTTCTTGAAAAGTTTTAAAATGCAACCATACCGTAGATCTTTTCCTTACGCTCTTTCTCTTGGTTTTGTTAGTAGGCTACTGAGACTCCGCTGGATTCTTTCCTTGGTCAACCTACAGACAAATTAAATTTAGATAAGTAATTATTATCATATATTTTAAATTTTCAAGATTTAGAATTTCATTAAATAAAAATTTAGAAAAGCTTAAAATTAATCAACTAACCTCAACTGAACCTGAAGATGAGCCAGTTGTCAACTGTTCGGGAGGTGGCGGGGATGCTTGAGGTGCAGTTGATGGTGCCAAAGAAGGTCGGGAGCTTGATGGTGCTAAAGGAGGCCGGGAGGTTGATGGCCCCGAAGAAGGAGGTCGGGAGCTTGACGGTGCCAATGGAGGCCTAGAGGAGCTCTCTTTCATTTTTCAAATTTCCTTTGGGTGATGCCCTACAGCCCTAGACTAGAGAGAAGAAAAATATTAAATATATGCTTAAGCACTTAAGCTGTTAAGCAGCTTTAATTTAAAACATATGCAATTACAGAATTACTGAATTACCTAAACTTTCTAGTTTCTAAGATGAAGATTGAAGTGAATCAAGTGATAACTGATCAGTAATAAGTGCAAAATAAGTGCAAAATAAATTGAAGTTATTCAGTTTTAACTTAAGTGCATCTAAGATGAAGACTAGATTGAAGTTATTCAGTTTTAAGTGCAAAATAAATTAGAGCAAAGCAACTGAGCATTAAGAAAAATTAGAAAATCACAAGAACTGAAGAAATAGCTGTTTAGCCTGTTACAGTGTTAAGTGTTTACTGTTTTGTAACTTTTGTGTAATTTCTCAGAATCTCATGTGAAGCTGTGAAGGAGAAGGATGACCTTTAAACAATTAAACTTGGCTTTTATATTATTTCATCTGTAATCTGTGATTCTGTTCAACACTCAACACTCAACAGGAAGAAATTCAAGAAAACAAAATCAATTATTCAAAATACAAATTGCTAAAAAATGCTACCTACCTGTCTACGAATATTTTCCTTTAACTTTGATTTTTCCAAAAATCCAAGTAGTTTAGCACAACACTGTCAGTCTGTCACCGAAGTGGAATCCTGTTGATTGTTTCCAAGTTTCCAACTGAAAAGGAAAAAAATAAAAAATAAATCCTTTTGCTTAAGCTAAACAAGAAAAACCTTGATTAATAAATCACAAAAAAAAAAAAACTAGATTTGGCTATAATTGAATCTTACATAGATGATAGATGATAGATCCGTGGTTGACTTGAGTTGAGATGTCGATAGAGATGCGATCATGCGAAGAAGATGATGAGGAAGACTAAGGAGGAGGGATCCGTCGTCGGGAGTCGGATCGCGATGGGAGGAGCGACTGGATTAGGGCTCAGTCGGTCAGTCCGGTGCCGGCGGAGCCCGAGCCTCCCTGAAGAGTGAAGAATGAAGATGGAGGAGAAGACTCAGATCAGATTCTCAGAAGATGGAACGGGATTAGGGCTCGCGCTCGCCCGCCGCTCTTCAATTTTTGATCGAGGAATCGACTATCGAGAGAGAGAGAGAATCAGAGATCTAAAATTTTTACCCTTTATCTCACGCGACACGCACGACACGAGGCACACGTGACGAACGAAACTTCTGGATGTCGGGGGATTCGGGCGGTGTTCGGGCGGGTCGATTTTTCAATTTCTGAAACTGACCCGCACCGTAAAAACCGAATTGGTAAAAAAACGTAAATACAAACCGCGCCGAAGGATGGAAAACTGAACCGAACCGCCCGAAATTCGGCGGTTCGATCGGTTTATTCGGTTTTACAGTTTGAATGCTCTCCCCTACTCCACAACAAAATGGAGTAGTTGAATGGAAGAATAGAACTCTTCAAGAAATGGTTAGGACTATGATAAGTGAATACGGGCTCCCTCAATACTTCTGGGCCGAGGCCGTAAACTCCGCATGCTATATATCCAACCGAATTTATTTGTGTAAAAATACTTCCAAAACTTCTTTTAAAATTTATCATTTAAGAAAACCAAATGTTTCATACTTTAAAGTTTTTGGATGCAAGTGTTTTGTTTTGAACACCAAAGATAATTTGGGTAAATTTGATGCTAAGGCTTATGAAGCAATCTTTGTTGGCTATTCTAATACAAGCAAAGCATATAGAGTATTCAATATATCATCTCTTACTATTGAAGAATCTATGCATGTTAAATTTGAGAAATCTAATGCATTTGTTGAGAATGTTGTAGAGATTGACTCATTAGGTGAGGACATGGAGAAAATATCCTTGGAGGACTCACCCATCCAAGAAGACAAGTAAGAACCTAATGGTGAAGTTCAAAAGGATGAAGTGGAACCATCACAACCACTTCCTAAAGATTGGAGATACGCCTCAAATCATCCCAAAGATCTCATCATAGGTGATGTATCAAAGGGGATAACCACTCGCTCCAAACTCCATGATTAATGTGGGCATTATGCATTCATATCTCATTTTGAACTCAAAACATCCTCGAAGCCGAGGGTGACTCATATTGGTTGCTTGCTATGCAAGAAGAGCTCAATCAATTTGAGCGCAACCAAGTTTGGTATCTTGTTCCTAGACCCCATGATAGACCAACAATTGGTACTAAGTGGATTTTTAGGAATAAGTTGGATGAGTCAGGTAATGTTGTTAGGAATAAGGTTAGGTTAGTGGCCCAAGGTTACACTCAAGTTGAAGGAATCGACTTTGAGGAGACCTTTGCACCCATAGCATGGCTAGAAGCCATACGGATCACACTTGCTTATGCATCCTATAAAAATTTTAAACTTTTTCAAATGGATGTAAAAAGTGTATTTTTAAATAGTTTTATTGATGAGGAAGTATATGTTGAACAACCCCCCAGTTTTGTGAATCATATACATCCAGATTTTGTTTTCAAACTAGATAAAGCATTGTATGGTTTAAAACAAGCTCCAAGAGCTTGGTATGAAAGGCTTTCTAGTTTTCTTCTATCAAATGATTTTGTTAAAGGCAAAGTGACACCACATTATTTACTAAATATGTTGGTAGTGACATTCTTATAGTACAAATATATGTTGATGATATAATCTTTGGTTCTCCTAATGAATTACTTTGCAAGGAGTTTGAACAATATATGCAACGTGAATTTGAGATGTCATTGATGGGTGAATTGAACTATTTTCTTGGACTCTAAATCAAGCAAATGCGTGATGGAATCTTCATATGTCAAGCTAAGTACTCTAAGGAACTCATCAAGAAATTTGGGCTTGAAGACTTAAAAATTTGTAACACTCCCATGGCTACCACCCCCAAGCTTGACAAGGATGACCAAGGTAAGAGTGTTGACATAAAATTATATAGAAGCATGATTGGTAGTTTGTTGTATTTAACGGCTAGTAGGCCCGATATTATGTTTAGTGTGTGTCTTTGTGCTAGATTCCAATCTTGTTCCAAAGAATCTCATTTAATTGCGGTAAAACGCATTATTCGTTATATTAAGGGCACTATTGGAATGGGTCTATGGTATCCGAAGACCAGACAATTCTCAATGACGAGTTTTTCGGATGCCGACTATGCGGGTTGTAGAGTGGACAGGAAGAGTACTAGTGGAACATATCAATTTCTTGGTAATTATCTTGTTTCATGGTCTTCCAAGAAACAAAATTCGGTAGCCCTCTCAACCGCCAAGGCGGAGTATGTTGCAGCGGGGGCATGTTGTGCTCAAGTCCTTTGGATGAAACATACTCTCCTTGATTATGTTTGCATTATGACCATTGATTAGTCTACAATTCTGCATCATTATTTCGCATTCTCCCACCGATTTATGAATAAATTGTCGATCTAAATCGTGTTTTGGTCTTTATTGCAGGTAGATCCAAAGTTCAAGGGCAAAGATGTAATAAGAGCTTAATTAAACCCAATTAAGGGTAATTAAATCCGCATTACTTGGAGGCCAAGCAAGGGATTATCTAGAAGATACAATGAACCTAGCCTCTTGCGCATATCAGACGAATTTGCGGACGAATTTACCAGAAATAGAATATACCAGGAAGCGTCTCGAAGCCAGACGGAGCCCCAGACCAAAACCAGGGAGTTCTCTCCCTGGTTTGGCCGCGGATCCGCGGCTTGTTAGTGGAGCCACGCGTCATTTTCGACGCGTGGCCCCGTCTCGTCTTCTGGAAGCATCTTTCGCCTATAAATAGACCTGCATAGGCCCAGAGCGCAAGCCGTCTTCGTTTTTAGGAGTAGGTGCAGATTTTAGGAGTAGTGTAGGTAGGTGCTCTTCATTTCTCTTGTATTTTCATTTCTTTTTAGATCATTGTAGTAGGGCTGAGTGATTCATAGAGAGAGAGATAGAGAGAGATTGATGTAATAGATAGTGACAGTCTATGTAAAGGTGCCTCCTTTCTCTTCCATTGTAATCTCCTTCATCTTCTACTTGATTTCTTGCTAACTTTTATTCTCATGGCAATCTAACTACTAACCACTAACCATCTAACCAATTACTTGATAATCCACATGAATCGGGTAGCCTCTATTAAGGCCTTGTTCTTGCAAGAGCCATTGATGGCCAATGATAATGGGTTCTAACATCTAACTTGCTAACTTGCTAACCAAGCTAACTCTCTTTTATTTCATGCTTTCTTTTAGTAGTCTAATGAGTTGATGCTTGTATTAGCTTGATCTTGATGCATGTTTTAATGTGATGAACCATCTATGTGCCATGCTTTGTATCGTCTCTTGAAGCCAAGGATTATTGATGGCCGAGGATCAAAATGTGAGGCAACTATCATAAAGAGGTTAGCATGGTTAGTGGAGTATTTAGTAGTTAGTAGCCATGAGTTTTCTTTTCTCTTATTTTAGAAACTATTTTCAAAACTCTTTTATCATTTTTCTATCGATGTTTTCACCATCTTCTTAGTTCAACTTTGTTTCATCTTCTTTTCTAATTTGTTTTCCAAACCACTCTTCTATTTTGTTTTCACATCGCCGTTTTCATCGCTCTCCTCACCTACCACATTCTGGATTTCCTTTTCTTTTCACTTTCTTTTTCATTCTTTCAACAAAGAAGAAGTGTTAACAAGCAACGTGAATAGAAACTGTCAATGCTTATATCGCCTCCCTTCCCTGTGGATTCGACCCGTTAAGCCAATGCTATAACGGAAGTATCGAGGGTACATTAGCACACATTCAAGCTTTTACATCGGTTTCACAAACAACGTGAATAGAAACTGTCAATGCTTCTATCGCCTCCCTTCCCTGTGGATACGACCCGTTGAGCCAATGCTATAACGGAAGTATCGAGGGTAAATTAGCACATTCGAGCTTTACATTGATTTCACATAAAACACACTTTTGAGTGCTACTTCCGCCCCGATCAACCATATCAAAATATTTTGTGATAATACTAGTACAATTCATATGACTAAGAATGCAAATCAACATAGTAAGACCAAGCACATTGAGATTCGATATCACTTCCTTAGAGATAATTTTGAGAAAGGTGATATTGATATTGATTATGTTTCTACTGATTTTCAACTTACCGATATTTTCACTAAACCACTTGACTTCAATAGATTTTCTTTTATATGTGGTGAACTAAATGTTTGTGTTATTGACTAAATAAGTTTTCTTACTATCATCTCTCTTTTGATGTATGACAAAAAAGGGGGAAATATGTGTGTGGTTGTGTTTTATTTTTATGATTTGTTTAGTGTTTTGGTGTAATGTTTGGTGTTTTATTTTGTTTTCTCAAATAATAAGATGTTGTTTTATACTTGTTTAATATAGCACTATTTATTCAATATAGCATTATTTGAGAGGGAGATAGCATTATTTGAGGGGGAGTTTTTACTTCCCTTCTATATCTTGTGTTATACCTTATATGTTTTGTCATCATCAAAAAGGGGGAGATTGTTGGCCCAAAAGGTTACACTCTCCATTTATATACGTTTTGATAATAACAAAACATATAAAAGCTATTTGGTACTAATAAAGATTCTAGAATGAATTTCAGGTTTGTACAAGTCTTGATGGCTTTAAGCACGTTGCAAGGTTAATGGCGCTACGAGCATGTTGAAAGGTTGATGGCGCAAGAGGACTCTTTCATAGGAGAGGAGGCTCTAGCTCGGCAACGCGGTTCAGAGACACCTTCTTATATAGTTTTTATTTTTTGTTAGTTTGTTAAAGGATAGTATATAGTGTTGAAGCTCAATTTCCCCACACACACAAAATTGCACGTGTTTTCAAAAGATTATTTTTGTCTCTTGTGTAAAATATTTTAATAGACCTATTTCAAGTATTTGCAAACTCAGTTTATTGTATTTTATAAAGTCTTGACAAAAATCATTTTTTAAAATAAACTTATCTTCAAAAACATTTCCTCAAAAATTCTGTTTTGACCTGTTACGGTCGACCGGCTCTTTTACAGGTCAGAACGGTCAACCGTGCGGTCGACCGCAGTTCTGACCGTTGGGTGCGTGCATGTGTGCACGTTATCTGGTCGACCGGGCGGTCGACCGAACTCCATGTCGGGCGACCGGGCGGTCGACCGACTAACTGCACCCAACTCTCTGTTTGGGACGATCGGCCGCAGCCTGCCAACGGTCAAAAGTTTTTGAAAACCGGTCGACCGGCTGGTCGACCGTGGGTGTTTTCTCAGCCAAACGCTAGTTTTTTAAATATGTTTTAAAACTTGTTTTTAATCTCAAAACGTGGTTTTAGGCTGGTTTTGGGTCTTATCCTTCCTGATTAGTCAAAATTATTATTTACCCTTTAATCCCTACCTATATCCTATAAATAAGGGTGGATGGGGTTGAGGAGAAATACAACAACATTTGCAAAAGAAATCAAAGTTTGAGTATTCTTGAAAAAAAATTTATTCTCAGTTTTTGTACTCTAATCTCTGATTTTTCTCTGAAGTTTTTGAATTAAATCTCTCTTCTACTTTGTTTTATTTTTCACTTACAAACCTTGAGCTTCAATCCTATACATTATTTTCTAGGGTTTTGTAAAGAAAAGTTTTTCAAAAGAGAGTTTGTGGTCTTTTGATCACCAAGTGATTATTGTATTTGTGGCTCCACTACCTCTGGACTAGAGAAGTGTGATTGAGGAGTTGGGTACTTTCTAGTAGTTGTAATCCTTTGTGGAAGTTCTAGTGGGTTGGAAATCCTTCTGGGTGAAGGCGGGGACGTAGAGCTGGTGCTCGAACCTCAAAATAAATCTCTTTGTTTGCGATTGGTTTACTTGTGTTATTTACTTGCTTTTCATTCATTCCTATATTGTCGATCTATACTCTCACAACAAGATTACATTGCGTACCTCAAACTCTTATTTAGAGGAATCACGAGGAAGGAGTTCAGAGCCCTTCACGGGGTATTTGGCTTCTAATCTTTCTTTAAGTGATCGTTGTATCATCTCATTTTTTTAAATTTGTGCATTAATTAGCATAATCACTTATTCACCCCCCTCTAGGTGATTTCATATCATACCAAGCATGGGGTGCTTGTTTAAGACAATACAAAGCTTTCTTAAGTTTGAAAGCATGATTAGAAAATTTTTCATATTCAAAACTCGAAGGTTGTTCAACATAAACGGTTTCCTTAATAAATCTATTTAAAAAAAGTACTTTTTAGATCCATTTGGTAAAGTTTGAAATTCTTAAAACATACATAAGCAAGCAAAATATGATTAGATACAAGCCTAACTATGGGTGCATATGTTTCATCAAAATTAATACATTCTTCTTGATTGTAATCTTGTGCAACTAATATTGCTTTGTTCTTTATTACTTGTTCGAATTCATCAAGTTTGTTCTTGAATACCCATTTGGTGCTTATAACCGGATGATCGAGTGGTCGCGGTATAAGATCCCATACATCATTTCTAGCAAATTGGTTCAACTCTTCTTGCATTGCAATGATCAAAAAATCATCAACGCATGCTTCTTTAACATTCCTAGGTTCAATGAGAGATATGAAGGTAACATGTGTCATATAGTTTCAACTTGGATCGAGTCTGAGCACATTGAGAGATATCTCTAATAACTAAATCATGAGGATGATTTCTTACCTCAACAAATGCTTTAGGTAACTCAGTAGGAATTTCATCCTTATTAGAAATGTTAATATCATCATGAGATGTAACAATATCATCAATAGAAGATGTATCTATTATATCATCATCATGTGAAGAAATATCAACAGAAGATTTAGACAAAGATGCATTAAACCTTACATGTAAAGATTATGCAATGTAGATATTTTCTTATTAAGGATTCTATATACTTTACTATGAGTAAAATAACTAACAAAAATACTTTCATTGGATTAATATCAAATTTATTCAAAGCATCTCTAGTATTTAAAAGAAAACATTTACATCAAAAATCTTAAAATAAGAAACTTTTAGAGTTCTATCAAAGAGAAGTTCATAACATGTTTTGTTCAAAATAGGTAGAATAAAAACTCAATTTAAAACATAGCATGCAGTAGCGACTGATCCAGTATCATGCAATAGCGACTGATTCAGCCAAAAAATACAATGGCAAGTTATTGTCTACAAACATAGTTCTAGCACATTATTACAAAGTCCTATTCTTCTTCTTAACAACACCGTTTGAGGAGATGCTCAAGAAATAGTAAATTTATGTCCAAACTTGTTGTAGAAATTTACAAAAGATTCGTTTTGGGATACTCTTCTATGATCACTTCTAATTGTGACTATGGCTAGAGATTTTTGATTTTGAATTCTTTTGCAAAAACTTGCAAATTTATCAAAAGTATAATTTTTATTTTCAAAAAGATGATTGATTGGGAATTAAAATACCTCGTAGCTTAGAGCTAACAGGTCGTGTCCACGAGGAGAGATGCAATGTAAGCGTATTTTTGAGAAAAATAAGTTTTAGTGTCTGTGTTTTTTAGGAGAAAAGGAATGTGGAATATATAGAAGTGGTTTAAAGAAAAAGTAATGATTGAGAATAGGTTTTGGAAAAGAGGATTTTTAAGAAAACTTGAGATTGTTGTTGTTGTGTTTAAGGTAAAAAAAATCCGAGCTCACAATCTTACTACTTAACAGTGTATTCTTCCCTTGATAATTTTAGTGCCTCAACTCAATCATAGGCCAAATTTTAAACTTGAATTTTAGAAGTTTAATAAAGCAAATAAGATGTTGTATGGAAGAGTTAACTCCTTTTTAAACTGCACTCTTGAGCTGAATATTAAATCATCAAGTTTGTTTTCTAAGTATGAAGTAAAAACATGTTCAAATATTGTTTTCAAAATGGAAGTTTAGGAATCCAAATCTATCCTCATGAGCCTTCAAGAACACTTGCAAAGGTGCAAGGTTTAGTTTAAGGCATCCATATGGTTCCGTTGGGTTCTTTGCACAAAAATCATTCAAAACAAAGAAGGATAGAAGAGAGAGCCGATAGCGAGCTCAGAAAAACCGATTTAGCTACTCATACTAGATATAAACCAAAACATGTAATTGAAAAGCACCATACTAGAAAATTGGAGAACAGTTGGATAAACAAGGTGAATCTCCTTTGATGTCACTTCAATGTTGAATTACACACTCTCTTTCTCTCCCTCACTTATTGCTGGACTGAATTATAAAGAAAAAAAGCTGAGATATAACTTCTCAAAACTATCTAAAAATGATCCTAAACCTTTAGAATAAAACAAAAATTTAATCCTAATCTTCTTCCTGTTGAACTCCGGAGAATGAAGTATTAATAACTAAAAAGGGATCAGGGGAGGACGTCTGAAGATAGGGGGAACAAACACTTCCCTATCTCTCCAACAGAATCCGCTGCAATTAGCGTAAATCCACGGCCTGGATGTGGCTAGGTGGCCACATCCAGGGAGCGGGGATCCCTGATTTTGTGTTATCTCCTTTTGTCCAACTGATTTTTCAGTTTGGTCTCTGATTTCAATTTGATCTTTATTGATTCTCCATTTAACCGAGTAGATCTCTAGGAACCTGAGTTAACCGAGCTGGATTTGAGTTTATCTTCAGCTGACCAAATAATCCAGTTAAATATGGTTTTAACTGATATTATTTGGCCTAATCTTCTCCCTTATAATTAAGAAAAGTTTGCAAATTAAAACACAGTTATTAGCAAGATTTAGTACAAAATAGATGCAAGAGTTTGTAATAAACATGCAATAAACATGCAATAAACGTGTACAATTACATCCCCATACCTATTTTTTGCTCGTCGTCGAGAAAAAAACTCAAAAGACTAATAAGTTATTGGGCCACTTTCGCAGGTTACGCGACTGCACTGAGCATGTGCAACAAGCCTTTAAACCTCTAGGTTACCCCTAGAGGACTAGTTTTGTCTCGTAAGATTTTTTAGTGGATTACACCCACAAAATTCAAAAGAAAGAGAAACAAAGTGTTAGTATTTTGAAAGCGCATTTTGAAAAGACGAGAAAATATTTGAAGTATTATTGTAAAAATTCAAGTAATCTATAAGTTATAGAAAAATCAAACTTTTCATTCTTAAACTTAATCTCTATTCAAAAACTTGTTATCAATCAAGGTAAAGAGTCAAACTGTATTTCTCATCTAGTCTATTATTTTACCTTAAGTCATATGCACCTTTGTGACCGTGAAATTTTGACACGGGTTTCTTCAACTCTAACTCTTATACTTTATTTTTACAAATTTTTGGTGATACTTGTTACTCCAATGATTTTGATAATGTACTTAACCTATAAATTTAGCTACTAATAAGTTAGATTAGTAGTGTTGTCTTATTTCAGGATAAAACTATTGTTGAAGGATGGATGAAATTGAGCAATCAATACTATATATATATGGAGGATGAAAGATTTATGTAAAGTGTTGGCCCAAAGGCCCATCACTCTAGTTTTGATGATGATTAACTCATGTAGTTATAGTACTAATGATCTTGTGTTTAATTAGTGACAGATTTGTTATCAAGATCTTAGTAGGTGTGGAGCTTCAACAAAGGATTTAAAATCATATTTTGGAGCTAGCACCGGTTGATTCACGAGCCTATGCATCAAGACCACATCAAAATTTGAGCTCGTTGGATCGTGTTTGGACCAAGTCAAGAAGATGAGAAGACTTCAAGGGAAGACTTCAAGATCAAGACTTGTGTCTAGGTATAAGATTTTTGTTTTTAGATAAAATGTAAAGGATAGAATAGTTGGTGGATTGCTCAAGTATATATCACACACACACACTCTTGATTTAGTTGTCTTTTCATAAAAGAATTTTCAGATTTAGAAAAGACTTTCATTTTGAAAAAATACTTTTTGGTTTTTGGAATTTCTTATATGCATGTCTTTTATCCAAAACCATATTTAAAGCTTAATGCCAAAAACATAGATATTTCATCTTAATTGTGTAGTGGATCATATCCATACACACTATGCTTTAATGAATTCAAAATATCTTGTTTTTGTATCATGAAGAAGTTTGGAAAACAAGTTTTAGAAAAAATACAAGTTTTCAATTGAGCCAATATTTCCAACATACAAAAATAGTCCAAATCTTTTATAACATGCCTTGATTTTTTTTTCAAGCATATTTGTTTATCAAAGTATAATGGTAAAACTATTTTTGTAGATTTTCTAAGTATTTATGGGATTTTATTTCAATCAAAAAGATCAAGTTTTAATCCCAGATTTTCTGTTCCAGGCTTCAGCCAAGTCGACTAGTCGACCTACCAAGTCGACTAGGGCTGAAGTCGGTCAACCGGCTCGGTCGACCGACGTGCACAGACGTGCACGCTTGACCTGGCAGATGGCCGATCTGCCGACCCAGTCGACCGGAACTGAGAGCAGTGCTCTCTGTTCTTTTGGGTCGACCGGGCGGTCGACCGGAGGCTCCAACGGTCGGATTTTTGACCATTGGCGGTCGACCGGCCGGTCGACCGTTAGGCCTGACAGACCTCCAACGGCTAGTTTTTCTAGCCTTATAAATTTGGGGGTTTGGGCATTGTTTTTCACCAAGATTTTCAAGTGGGTTTTCACCAGTTTTTCCTGAACCATTTAGAGGTTTTCCTCCACTTGATTTAGAGCAAATATTTCCAATCAAAAGGAGAGATTTATCAAGAGTGTAAAAGTGATTTCTTTGAGTTTTCCTCCACCACTCTCATCCTTGTTTTTCTCACAAACACTTGAGCAACCCATTGAGCTATTCATTCTATAGGAGTGTTTTTATGAGAGTGTTTATTGGTGATCAAAGTGTTTAGATCACCAAGAGATCATTTCTTGTACTTTGAGGAGGCGGACGTGTGTGTCCGCGTTATTTCGAGTTCGGGTGCGAACTCCGTGTTTGAAGTGCGGCCTCGGCGAGCCGGTGGGCTTGCGTGTGTACGGGACTAGGGAGTCCGAGGGATTGTAGGTGTTGCGGCACCAAGGAGAGATCCATTGGGATCGAGCATAGTAGAAATCCTTCGTGTGTCGAAGGCGGGGATGTAGAGCAAGTGTGCTCGAACCTCGAAACATACCCTTGTGTTTGCGATTGCTCATTCTCTCTCTATCTCCTTTATATCTTGCATTCCATTATTGTCTATCTTT
This sequence comes from Agave tequilana, assembly GCA_038442645.1. Taxonomy (NCBI): domain Eukaryota; kingdom Viridiplantae; phylum Streptophyta; class Magnoliopsida; order Asparagales; family Asparagaceae; genus Agave; species Agave tequilana. The sequence goes on along the minus strand of JAVJIF010001040.1, from coordinate 228,384 downwards.
ATATGCTTGATATATTCATTTGTGCTCATTGATATACATGCGTGGGATTGTTTGCTAACACTTGTATTCAACCAAGAGAGCCAACGCGGCACCTCAACCCTTATCTAGGGGAATCTAGAGGAGTTTGTCCAGAGCCCTTCACGGGGAATTCGGCAACACTCTTGTGTTATACGTGGTGTTTAGTGTAATAATTTTGTTTAGGTCATTATAGTTTTTAATTCCGCATTATTTGACATTTAGTGACCATTAGATTAGCCATCACCTATTCACCCCCCTAGGTGAACTTACAGTTGGTATCAGAGCCTGGTACTCTGATTTGGGTCTTACAACCTAGAGTTAAAGATCCTCTTTTTTAGGCTAATCACAATATTTTGTACACACACCATGGACTTCATGTCACCACCCACCTTTGACATTCTTAACATCCAAATTTGGAAGGTTAAGATGACTTTGTACCTCAAAGTCCTGGGCATCCATGTTTATCTTGCCACAACTAATAATGCATATTGTTTAAGTGGTAAGAACATTGAAACTAATACAAAAGCCCTACATGCTTTAAGATCTACCCTAAATGAAGATTATTTATTTAGGGTTGCTAATCTTGATTTGGCTTTTGTAGTTTGGAACACCCTCCTCTCCCTTGGCGAAAATGATCAATACTATGCGGGGAGTGACTCGGATGTTGGAAGTGACGTCTCCAACAAGTGCTATATGGTCCAAGGGGATAACCCCCTTGAGGTAACTACTGAATCCGAGGATGAGGATACTAACATGTCATATGAAGAGCTTTCTACATTTTGTCAATTGTTGCTTGAAAAATATGACATGATTAAGAAAGATAATAAAAATTTGAAAAAGAAATTTGATTGCATGCATATAGAACAAGATTCATTTAAATCTAACATTGCATGCTTAGAAAAAGAAAATAATGCTTTGAAAAATGAAAATGTTTCCCTTATGTCTAAATTAAATGATTTATGTGAAGGGAACACTGTTTTGAAGGATAAAATTGATTTGGTGGAAAAACAAAGAGAAGTTATTTTTCAAGAAAATAAATCTTTGAAAAGAAAAGTTTTTGAAAATGAAAAAGATTTTGTTTCTAAAAGAAAAAGAAAAATGATTCTTTATCTCATCATGCTTTACATGCCACCACTAATGAGATTAAAGATTTGAAAAATAAAATGGATTGTTTGAGTTCCACTTTGAACTCTTGTACATTTAACCATACTAGGTTGGAGTCAATGTTTTCAAAGAAACAAACTCCACACATTCATGCACAAATCATCATCATCATATGCTCATGTTGCACGTCATGATCACACTCCTACACATAAGCATACTAAGGTGTACACATATACACATTATGGCCACAAATGCCATTTAGCAAAATTTTGTTATGATAGGTTAAATCATTTTAATTTTGCTAATAAAAATTTTTGGGTTCCTTACAAGACTAACCCCCAAGGACCCAAGAAAATATGGGTACCAAAACCCCCACCTTGTGTATTTGATGTAGGTGAGGGCTCTCATACGACGTGAGAGGATTGGTGCCTTGATGGTGGGTGCACTTGAACTAAAAGGACACATATTTGGAGCACCGCTATCAAGGAATTTTTGGTGGGATGACCACCATATTTGGAGCTTTGGAGTTGGTAACAATCTCTAAACTCCTATTTCATTTATGTTCATACTTGTTCATTCATAATATTCATAGCATGTTCATGTTTTATGATTTAATGTGCTTCATGTGGTAAAAACATGCTTAGATGTAGTTTATATCAAAACTTGTATTATACATGTACAAATAGTGAGCCACATTTGTTTTATATATGATTGCACTTCATGCTCATTTGTACCCACTATATGCACATGTATAGACTAGTTTTGATGATTCTCTCATTTATACATGCTTTGTCAAATTTTATGATTTTACTTCATGTATATGTATTTCTAATTCAAATCTAATAAATATACATGTATACCCGTGAGTCTCTTGCCTTCATGCAAATACATTTGATAGACTCTTTTATGTTTGAGATATGTATGTGTATTGTTAGCTTTAGATAAATCATACATATACCATGAAGACTAATGTTTTATGAAAAATAATTTTGGGAAATTTTTGTTTTGTTAAAAATGTGACTTATGATCTTTTTGAGCTTAAATGACTATTTTCATAAAAATGCTATTTACATGATCTTTTAACATTCACATCTTCATTTATTATTTCATGACTTAGCTTCATGATCATTTTGAGCTTTATAGACCATGAGTGATTAAATCTTTATGTACTTAGTTATGTTTTATGAAAAATATATGATTTGATGTATTTGAAGGATTTTTAACTAGTTGTTCAAAAACTATTTTATACTAGTTATTTATTCTTCAATTAGTTTATAAGTTATACACATGATCCTATTTTTAATCATATGGATAAATTCTTTTGTATTCTCAAGATTTGATGCTTCATGAATTGAATATTAGTTTAAATGTTAGTTTGTGTCAACACTAGGATTTATACTTGTATATATTATGGGTCACAAATAAATCTATATATGATTGGGTTTGATTGCTTATTTGTGCCTATTTGGTGTGCTAGTATAGCCTAGTTTTGATAATCCTACATTTTTAAACTTGTATTCCCTCTTTGGATTTATTTTATGATCATGTGTTTTCATTTCATGTATATGTTTATTTTGCCAAACTTTAAGATATACATGTATACCTCTTGAGTCATTTGCCTTTCATGCAAATATATATATATGGACTCAATTGTGTTTAGGGATATGTATGTATACTTCTTGTGTTGTCAAAACATACATATACCTTGAAATATAATTTTTTTTAAAAAAAAATTTTGTGGTGATTTTCATGTTTTCAAAATTTATGATGATTTTCATATTGTCTCATTTAAAGGAATATTAAGCTTTATTGCCATTTTTATTTTATTCCTTGATTGAAGGATTCCGTACTAGTTTTCAAACATTTTCATTTAACTAGTTCGAGTTCTTCATGTGGTAGATTATATGATGTATACACTTAAGCTTAATTTTCAATTGGTATCATTGGATATTTTCAATTGGTATCAATTTGATTCTATTTTCGTATATACTCATATTTTGTTCTCTTATATATGTATGTATCAATTTCAATTGTACTCATTTTTTATACATATATATGTTTTGTATTTGTGCTTGAGTTAAAATTGTTTTACATATTTAAAGCACAAAGTTTGTTAATGCTAAGCTTAATTCAAATCTTATTTTTCAAGCTTATGCATTTGTCTTTAAATTGGTATCAATATGATTGATCATTTTCAAATTTGATATCAAAATTCAAATTTTGTTTTATTGAGAGAATTCAAATTTTGTGTTATAGGAAAAATTCAAAATTTTTGATTTGTATTGCCTATATGCAAGGAGAGCTTAACATCTCTTCTACATATAGATTCATGTTGAGTGTATTGTATATTGAGGAGCTTGACAACTCTTCTTTATGTGGTACACGTGTGTAGGGGGAGCTTCACATCTCCTCTTATGCATTACATAATATGTGTTATGTGAATTGGGGCTTGTCATCCCTTCTTCATGTAATGCATATGTGTAGGGAAGCTAACTTAGCGTCTTCCTCTTCATGAATGTATATCGCATATAACCTTTCTTGATTGATTTGGTTTACCCCTTCTTTGGTTCTTTGTTTCGGACAAAAAGGGGGAGAAAAATTTGATGATTTTGTTTTACTTTAACCCCTTTGTTGATGATTGACAAAAAGGGGGAGAAGAATTTGAGAGTTATATACATGTTGAGTAATATTTATGTTTATGCATATATGTTTTGTTTTGCAAATAGGAGATAAAGATTTATTTTGTTGAATCTCGATTCATTTGCATACATGTTTGTGAGCTTTATTGCATATATTTATTATTTTGTGTTATGCATGAGTTATGGGGAGCTTCTTTGAAGCTTTACTTTAATCCATGCATATATAACTTCATGAGTTTTGTCATCATCAAAAAGGGGGAGATTGTTGGCCCAAAGGCCCATCACTCTAGTTTTGATGATGATTAACTCATGTAGTTATAGTACTAATGATCTTGTGTTTAATTAGTGACAGATTTGTTATCAAGATCTTAGTAGGTGTGGAGCTTCAACAAAGGATTTAAAATCATATTTTGGAGCTAGCACCGGTTGATTCACGAGCCTATGCATCAAGACCACATCAAAAGTTGAGCTCGTTAGATCGTGTTTGGACCAAGTCAAGAAGATGAGAAGACTTCAAGGGAAGACTTCAAGATCAAGACTTGTGTCTAGGTATAAGATTTTTATTTTTAGATAAAATGTAAAGGATAGAATAGTTGGTGGATTGCTCAAGTATATATCACACACACACACTCTTGATTTAGTTGTCTTTTCATAAAAGAATTTTCAGATTTAGAAAAGACTTTCATTTTGGAAAAATACTTTTTGGTTTTTGGAATTTCTTATATGCATGTCTTTTATCCAAAACCATATTTAGAGCTTAATGCCAAAAACATAGATATTTCATCTTAATTGTGTAGTGGATCATATCCATACACACTATGCTTTAATGAATTCAAAATATCTTGTTTTTGTATCATGAAGAAGTTTGGAAAACAAGTTTTAGAAAAAATACAAGTTTTCAATTGAGCCAATATTTCCAACATACAAAAATAGTCCAAATCTTTTATAACATGCCTTGATTTTGTGCAAGCATGTTTGTTTATCAAAGTATAATGGTAAAACTATTTTTGTAGATTTTCTAAGTATTTATGGGATTTTATTTCAATCAAAAAGACCAAGTTTTAATCCCAGATTTTCTGTTCCAGGATTCAGCCAAGTCGACTAGTCGACCTACCAAGTCGACTAGGGCTGAAGTCGGTTGACCGGCTCGGTCAACCGACGTGCACAGACGTGCACGCTTGACCTGGCAGATGGCCGGTCTGCCGACCCAGTCGATCGGAACTGAGAGCAGTGCTCTCTATTCTTTTGGGTCGACCGGGCGGTCGACCGGAGGCTCCAACGGTCGGATTTTTGACCGTTGGCGGTCGACCGGCCGGTCGACCGTTAGGCCTGACAGACCTCCAACGGCTAGTTTTTCTAGCCCTATAAATTTGGGGGTTTGGGCATTATTTTTCACCAAGATTTTCAAGTGGGTTTTCACCAGTTTTTTCTGAACCATTTAGAGGTTTTCCTCCACTTGATTTAGAGCAAATATTTTCAATCAAAAGGAGAGATTTATCAAGAGTGTAAAAGTGATTTCTTTGAGTTTTCCTCCACCACTCTCATCCTTGTTTTTCTCACAAACACTTGAGCAACCCATTGAGCTATTCATTCTATAGGAGTGTTTTTGTGAGAGTGTTTATTGGTGATCAGAGTGTTTAGATCACCAAGAGATCATTTCTTGTACTTTGAGGAGGCGGACGTGTGTGTCCGCGTTGTTTCGAGTTCGGGTGCGAACTCCGTGTTTGAGGTGCGGCCTCGGCGAGCCGGTGGGCTTGCGTGTGTACGGGACTAGGGAGTCCGAGGGATTATAGGTGTTGCGGCACCAACGAGAGATCCATTGGGATCGAGCATAGTGGAAATCCTTCGTGTGTCGAAGGCGGGGATGTAGAGCAAGTGTGCTCGAACCTCGAAACATACCCTTGTGTTTGCTATTGCTCATTCTTTCTTTCTATCTCCTTTATATCTTGCATTCCATTATTGTCTATCTTTATATGCTTGATATATTCATTTGTGCTCATTGATATACATGCGTGTGATTGTTTGCTAACACTTGTATTCAACCAAGAGAGCCAACACGGCACCTCAACCCTTATCTAGGGGAATCTAGAGGAGTTTGTCCAGAGCCCTTCACGGGGAATTCGGCAACACTCTTGTGTTATACGTGGTGTTTAGTGTAATAGTTTTGTTTAGGTCATTATAGTTTTTAGTTCCGCATTATTTGGCATTTAGTGACCATTAGATTAGCCATCACCTATTCACCTCCCCTCTAGGTGAACTTACATAAAGCTCCACAAATTTCATATTCAAGCTAACAAAGAGCTACTAGGAGAAAATTAGATCTAGTTTTACAAGATCAGGCCATTACAAGTCATATCAAGCTCTCAAGAGCATGAAGGAGCGAAAGGACTTTTGAGCTACAATTTCATACAAAATAGATACAATGTAAGTAATCAGATAGTGATTTTTATTATCAACATATTTGGCACTAGTAGGATGTTACAATTTAATTTCTGGGAAGAAATTTCATTCTACCACCTCATCCTACCACCATGTTCCCCGTCTACCATTTATGTCAGAACATGCTGTATAAGAACAAATTACCCAATTTTTATTCTGTCTCTGGTTGTGCACTGGTTTCTATGTCAGCAGGTCATGGTCATCTAGCACCACTTGGGATGTACTTTATTTTCATATATATTCACCTTTTGTTCCCCATATCTTGAGCTGACTCTTACATTCAAGTGGGTTGTACCCTGTTGCTTTTTACAGCCAGCAGTTTTTTAGGGATTTGAGACTGTGCTCCAAAACCAGCTATCAATAGCCTCTTTTCTGAACCTATACTATCACATTCTCTTAGCTATTGCACAGTAACCATTGGGTATATAATTTTGGAGAAAATTAGCTCTCCTTCTCTTCATCTTACAGTTGCTCATTCTTCTTTCATGTTAGAACTGCAGCAGGACATTTAATGCTCAGATCTGTTCACAGCATTGAAATCTTTTCCTGCAACTGCATTTAATGCTTTGTAATAGGAAAAAATTCTTACTTCTCTTCTCTCCAATGGGTGAAATAAAACTATTGATTTCTTATTGTTTATATGCACCTTCATTCATTCATTACAGAAGAAAGCAAAAAAAAAAAAGAAAAAGAAAGAGACAACTCCACCAGAATTTTTAGAAAAGCAAAACTGAGCTCTTCTACCTTCATTCTTAATTTTCAGATCTCAAGTAGTTGAGCCAATTATTCCTATTCAAGTTCTCATCTTCAGAAATATTCTCTAGTATTCAATACAAGAGGATTTCATTAATTAATTCTCTATTTATTTGGGAATCTTTGCATTAACTTTTATACTCACTCTAGATTCTCATTGCTACTATTTTTAGATTCCTTGTGCCAATTTATTGTTGATAATATTTAGCACTATATGTTTGCAAAGCGTCTCCAATTGTACCATCTGAATCTCTGATTGTAACATCTATCTTGATTTGTTCATTGAGCTTATATTGGTTCTCTTTATTCTATTTGAGAACAAACCTTATTGTCATCTTCATTGTTGTTTGCCACAAGGAAGAGGTGGTGTGTAAAATCCAAGATTGGTAAGTATCTTGGTGGTTGCAAATCCAAGATCAGGTAGCATCTTGGTGGTATGTAAAATCCATAAGTATCTTGGTTGTTGTAAATCCAAGATCAAGTAGTATTTTGGTGGTGTGAAAATCTAAGCTCAAGGAAGAGTCTTGGTGGTTGTAATCCTTACTTCAAGGAGAAGCTTTATAGTGGATTTGTAAATTCTAGAGTGGAAACCTCTAGGTGGTGGATGCAGGAGCGTTTCCCGAACCACCCTAAAATTTTTTTTTGATGCTTGTTTCTTATTCTGGTTGATCATATGCTGAGTTATATTTACTTTCTGCTATACTGTTGTTTTCAGTTCTCTGTTGCACTTACCACCAGATTGTACTATCCTACCATCAGACTGTGTTATCTTACCAGCAGACTGGGTGATCCTACTAGTCTAAATTATTTTACTGTTTTATTATTATGTGTTAATTTTTAATTACCCTTGACCCTATTCACCTACTTCTAGGGTCTAACAATTGGTATCAGAGCATTGGTACTCTTTTTTTAGGCTTTACATCCTAGAGATCGATACTATGGCTTTCACTAATGATCTTATTCTATCCGAGAGAAAATCCAACAATAGACCTCCACTATTTAATGGTACTAATTATGCATATTGGAAAGCATGCATGAGGATTCATATTTAATCTATTGATTGAAAATTTTGGGCATGATTGAAGATGGTTACACCTCTCCTACCATAGAGGTCGATAGTAAGAAGGTTCCTAAATCCCGATCCGAATGGGATGAGAAGGATTTTTCTTTTTCTAACTTAAATTCTAAAGCTATTAATTGCATTACAAATGGTTTATCTTGCAATGAATTTCATGAAATCATGAATAGTATATGTGCTAAAGAAATATAGAATTATCTTGAAGTTACCCATGAGGGGACTAATGAAATCAAGAATAGTAAAATATATATACTTACTCAAGAATTTGAATCTATTCGATTGTTACCTAATGGGTCTATTGATGAATTTCTTAATAGGTTCAAAAGCATCACCAACAATCTCCAATCTCTTGGATAAGTCATTACTTGTTTTGAAATGAACAATAAAGTGTTGAGATTTCTACCCATGAAATACAATAGCATCATCAATCCTATGAGATCTACAAGGATATCAACACTCTTTCTTTCCAAGAATTAATGGGATTTTTAAAGAATGCGAAGATCAAGATGAATCTTCAAAAGAAGAGACAGCAAGATGATGCCACACAATTGAAAAAAAAAGGTATAGCTCTCAAGGGAATATAAGATAAATCTTCAAGTGAAGAAAACACAAATGAAGATGATGATCTTGCCTTTGTCATCAAAAGGGCTGACAAAATGATGAGAAAGAAATTCAACAAAAGGAGGAACTTCCAAAGACCAAACGGAAGAAAAGATGAGATAGGATCTACAAATTGCTATGAATGCAATAAGCCCGGTCACATTAAGAAAGATTGTCCCAACTTGAAAGGAAAAGCTAAAAAGTTCTTCAAGAAGAAGAAAGCCTTGTATGTTGGATAGGATGAATCGAAACCAAGTGATTCTGTAAATGAAGAAAAAGATGAAGCTAATTTGAGCATCTCAAATGGGAACTTATGCTTCATGGTGGACAATGAACAGGTAACGCTTGATGACTATATTACTTTTGAAGAAATAGAAAATGCCTATATTGAGCTAGTTGGAGACTGCAAAAATCTTTCAAAAGGTTTTACTACTTTGAAAAATGAACATGCATCTTGTCCATCTATTTATGAAAATTTTTTGAGAGAAAAAATTGAATTGCATGTTAAGTTTTAGAGCTTCAAACTGAAAATTATGATTTAAAGATCCGTTTGAAAAGATTTACTGTTGTTGCTTCCACTTCTAGTGCTGCTCATTTGCAAAATCATACTGGTAGAATCAGAACAGGTCTTGGTATGAACCATCCTACCAACAGCAGACTGGCAGAATGTCATCCTACCATTGTAGATATCATGATTTTCATTATCATTCATATCACAACAATGCTTCAAATATTATTTGCACTTATTGTATGAAGAGAGGTAATGTTAGCACTTCATGTTTTATTTTCATGCCATGATATATCTTAAATGGGTGCCAAAACAAGATACTAATATTCAAGGACCCAAAAGCCATTGGGTACCTAAAATTATATCTCAAAATTCTCTTGTAGGTATCCAACCTTCCTCAACGTAGAAGGAAATGGTATCTTGATAGTGATTGTTCAAGATAAATGATGGGAGATCTAAATCTTTTTGCAACCCTATCAAGTTGTAAAGTTGGCACGGTTACCTTAAGAGATGATGATAAAGGTAAAATCATTGGCATCAAAACTATTGGTAAAAAATCTTTTCCTATTCTTGAGAATGTGTTGCTTGTGGATGGTTTGAAAGCTAATCTTATTAGCATTAGCCAATTATGTGATAAATGTATGAATGTCATTTTTAGACGAAGCAAATGCATTATCATTGATTGTGAAGAAAATCTTTTATTTGATGCGCTTAGAAATAGAAATGTTTATACTATTGTTATTATTGATTTAACTAACTAAAGTGTCAAGTGTTTAGCCGCTTTAGAAGATGTCCTTGGTTATGAAATAAAAGACTTGGACATGCTAATTTTGATTTTATATCAAGATTGTCTAACAAAGGGTTTGTATGAGGACTTCCCATATTGAAGAATCCAAAGAGGTAACTTATGATGAATGTTAAAAGAAGAAGCAAGTCAAAAGTTCTTTTCATTCATTAAGTGAGGTATCAACTTCTAAACCCTTGCAACTTTTGCATATGGACTTATTTGGTCCTATGAGTACTTCTAATTTGAATGAGAAATATTATGCTTTTATTTTTGTTGATGATTTTTCTCGTTTTGCATGGGTTTTGTTTTTGACGCATAAAAGTGAAGCTTTCAGTCTCTTTAAATATTTTTGCAAAAAAGTGGAAAAGGAAATTGGCTTTTTTATTATCAAAATTTGTAGTGATAATGAAGGTGAATTTGAAAACGAGAATTTCATTGAGTTTTGTCTCGATCATGGCATGCACATACTTTTTCAGCACCAAGAACACCACAACAAAATGGTACATATTATGTTAAACTCTTTTGTTTTACCAAAATATTTTTGGGCGAAAGCGGTTAACACCGCTTGCTATGTTTTGAATTTTGTCCTATTTTGAAAAAGACTCCTTATGAATTTTTCTTTGGAAAAACCCCAAATATTTTTTATTTTAAAGTTTTTGGATGTAAGTGTTTTATTCTTAATACTAAAGATAATTTGGGTAAATTTGATAACAAGTCGGATGAAGGTATATTTCTTGTCTATCCTCTACTAGCAAAGCTTATAAAGTGTTTAATAAATGCTCACTAAATGTTGAGGAATCTACGCATGTAAGTTTTAATGAGACTAAAACTTATAATTATTGAAGATGTAGATATTTCAGGTTCTGAAGACCCTGGTAGAATTGATCCTACCAGTAGGAATATGATCCTACCAGCAGTAAACAAATTTCTAATGAACAGAAATATGAGACCTTAGAGCATATTGATACTCTAAATACATCTCATCTAGAGCTGCTTGAGTCTTGGAAGACCATTAAAAATCATCCAACTGCCTTGATTATAGGTGATGTATCAGAAGGGGTAAAAACGCGTTCTCAAGCTCATAGTGAATGTTCTCATTTAGTTTTTCTATCTCATATTAAGCCTCAAAATATTAATGAAGTTTTGAATGGTGAGTTTTGGTTTTTAGCCATGCAATAGGAGTTGAATAACTTTGATAAAAATAATGTTTGGGATCTTGTACTAAGACCCAAAGATTGCTCTGTCATTGGCACCAAATAGGTTTTCCGTAACAAGCTAGATGAGAGTGGCATTGTTACTAGAAATAAAGCTAGACTTGTTGCCCAAGAATAAAATCAAGAGGAGGGAATAGATTTTGATGAGACATTTGCTCCTGTTACTAGATTAGAAGCGATCCGTATGCTTCTAACCTATGCAAGTTTTAAAAACTTTTGATTCTTTCAAATGGATGTCAAAAGTGTTGTTTCCTCGAAAAAATTAAAGGCGTGTAAATTCTTTATTTAATTGTAAAGAAAATTACAATGGTTCAATAATCTGATTATAAAAGAGGGAAGAATAATTATATCTCTTCTTTGTCTAATTCTGAGTTCGTGCAGCGGTAGAGAGTGATTCTTATTCTTTATTAACGAGCCAAACTAGAATCTTGATCTTCAGATCTTCTTGCTCTCGTTGGAAGCGCACTGGTCAGGTATGATACCTCAATCAGTGGCTAAAATCTCAAAGAGATTAAAAACTCAACTTGAACTCAGTAAGTTTATAAAGAGTATTCTCTTTCAACATAATGTGCGTTCAGCAGTCTTGTACGTAGCTTTCAACGTTCAGTAGTTATCCAGCTTCAAGCATCAAGCATCAAGTATGCCTTTTAGGGATTCTTCTCTTCTGGCCTATGGTTTCTTGAGTTCCTCCTCTAGAACTCAACTCCCCTTTTTCCCTAGCTATTCATAGCTATTTATAGAGGATTCTGGAATATAACCAACCGCTTAAATCTCTCCATAATGGGAGAGATTGTAACCAACCCCTTAAATCTCTCTATAATTAGAAGTTATTTCCTATTATGCAGAGAGAAAATAGGGTGTAACTGACCAAGTTTGTGGCCGTCAGTTACAGTAGAAACGCGGGTCTCACGTTGGAATCGGATCTCGCTCTAATGTTGAGATACGGAGCTCACAAGCTCGCATCTGTGTTGGAATGTGGTACTCACAGGTTCTCATTAAAGTTGAAACATGAAGCTAGACATGCTTGCATTTATATTGAAAATGCGAAGCTACACATGCTCATGTTTTAATGTTAAAACGTGACCCTTAGGCCTGTCTCAAAGAACAACATGACCATCGCGTTTGGCAGAGAATACGAGATTCGCGTCTGATGTTGGAACACGTTCTCCGAGTTTGACAAAGGATGCGAGGTTCATGTTTGGATTGAGATGTGACCCTCGCGTTTGGCATGAGGCCTGCGTCTGAGGCTGGATGTGACCTCCGCGTCTACGAGGTTCACAACTGAGGCTTTGTCTTTAGTAATTTTTAGACAACCTGCAGAACTTCCTCCAAAGTTTCTAAAACTCCACAGTTGACTGGGATGGATTTCAGAATACTTTGGACTTCATGTTGATTTGGACTCTCATGATTGGACTGACAATCTTTTGAGATGTCCTGAGCTTGATCTTGTCTGGTATCTGGTCTTCGTGAATGTACTGTTGAACTGCTTGAAACCTCCAGAGAAGATCATTATAAGTATCTAGATACACAGTTTGGAATTTATTTGAGCTCTAATTTAGTTGTCGGTGTACTGTTGAACTGGTAGAGTTGTCAATTACCTTTGTCAGGTACTGTTGAACTGATTGTAGCAGCAGAGACATATGTATTAGGGAGAGGACGTGAGTCTCGCCAATGTCGCATTGAACGTGCCTATCATTGAGTGCTGATGTCGAACTCCAAAAGACGCGATCTTCATTTGATGTTGAGACGCGACTCTAGCTTGATGTTTGAGATGCGGCTCTGTGCTTGAGATGTGAAGGTCACACTCAAAGCTTCTTGAATCATATATGTTTCCTTTTTCACTAGAAAACTAGATTGAGTAAAGTAAAGAGTTTTAATTATCAGAGGCGTGATATTAACTTAGCAAATTAAATAACTCCAATGGGGTAATTTGAAAGGGTTACTTTCATAGGAGTGATGTTAACTTGACATTGAGATCTGGACTTGTGATTTTAACAAGTTTTGTGGATTCGCTATTCTACTAATGAGAATAACGAGTGGAGTTTGATCCGCTGGGGATTATGCCAGAGTCTATCGTTAGAGGTTTAGTATTAACATGACTAGAACTCTGCTGGGAATGGAAGTTTACTGTTAGAGGTGTGATATTAACATAACAACGATTGATTTTGTGATCTACGCAATTTAAGTGGACCTACTATGAGAATGATAAGCGGGATTGGATTTGTTAAGGATCCATAGAGTTTTTACCGTCAGAGTTATATGTTAGCGTGATGGGTTATTTTTGCGATTTGAGCAAATTGAATTGTCAGAGTAGTGATGTTAACTTGACAAGAATGTGTGCTAGAAGTATGATATTAACTTAGCACCAAGAAGGTCTCATTTTCATTAAGCAAACTGAGAATATCACTGTCATAGATATAGTATTAACTTGACAGTGAAATGAATGCTAGAGGTGTGATGTTTAAGTTAGCATTTGAAAGTCTCAGTTTTGCTGAGAAAATCGAGAGAAGATCATTGTCATAGGTGTAGTATTAACTTAACAATGAAATGAATGCTAGAGGTGTGATATTAACTTAGAATTTTAAAGTCTTAATTTCGCTGGGGAAATCACGAGATCATTGTCATAGGTGTAATATTAACTTAACAATGAAATGAATGCTAGAGGTGTGATATTAACTTAGCATTGAAAGGTCTCTTTTTCACTGAGAAAATTGAGGAGATCATTATTATAAGTGTAATGTTAACTTAACAATGAAATGAATGCTATTTAAGTAAAGCAAGTTTGATCAGAGGTGTGATGTTAACTTGATCGGGATTAGTCTTACGATTTGAGAAAATTTGGTCAGAATTGTGATGTCAACTTGATAAGGATTTGTCTTCCGATTTGAGCAAGTTTTGTGGACCTGCCATTCTATTGAGGAGAATGAAAAGTTGAGATTTTATCCATTGGGGATACATCAAAGTCTTACTGTTAGATGTGTAATGTTAACGTGATAGGTTCGATCTGTAATCATTTCGCTGAGGAAATGAATATAGCTTTTTGTGATCCTACCATTTCATGGAAGGGAATTGGTAAGAGATTTTGGAAGAGAAGTAGGGATCAGGTCCCATAGGATTTTTAGCAAACTCTCAGCTTTTAACAGATTTGGTATACCTTTACCAACTATCGTTTGAGTTGGGCTAGCCATGCTATTCTCCTCAGCATGATGAGTTGTCGAGGATTTTTTGTTGGGCTTAGAAGCCAACTTTTTCCCCTATCCTTAGCCGTCGGAGGCGTCAGATTGTTGTTCCACAGATAACTTCAAAAATCTTACTTGAGATTAAAGAAGTTGAACTCCATGAGAAACTTACATGGAAATTATCATTCCATGTGAGTACTTCTTTGATCAGAGGTGTATTATTGAACTTGATCAGGGATAGTACTTTTTTATTTGGAGTAGTACATGATGTACTTCCATGGGGGTTTTATTCCATGGGGATGACAAATACTGATGGAATGATTTAGACTGTTCAGAGGTAACAGTTGAATGTGGCAGTCGTAGAAGTTGGACCACCTTATTGCCCAGTAGAATCAATGCTACATGCTCTTGTAATCTTCCTAGTTTACTCTTGCAACTATGCCTTCTGCTTATTCATCTTGTAAGACAAGTTGCTTCCAAGTGCGACTTTAAGTTACTCCTATTTGAGTTAGGAGTGTGGTTTGCAAGTTATGGTGACAAGTCTTTATCAGTGTAGACTGTAACATGCCACATGGATATCGGAGCGCCATACTCCGAAATCTCTCCACAAATGCTTTGATTGACTCTCCTTTCTTTTGCTTTGTAGCAAGGAGAGTTGACACGGATACTTTGATGTCATCTTCGAAGAATTGCGCCAGGAAAAGCTTCTTGAGGTCAGCCCATTTCTTGATTGAGCTAGCAAGAAGCTTCATGAACCATTCAAAGACAACCACCTTGAGGATACCGATGAATAAACGATCAATGATGGCATCATTTGATACTACATTCCCTATTTTGAATTTGAAGTAGTACATATGTTGGTTCAGCGAACCTTTATCGTCGAGGCGTGCAGATTCGGTGCCTCGAACCTGGGAGGATAGGGAGCTGAATCTAACTTGACCAGGTATGGTCTGACCACCCCTACTTCTTGAAAATTACTTCGATTTGAGATCGCCTCCAAGCATTTCTCAAGCTCAATCATTTTCTTGGCATGATTATCTTTTGAATTTTCTGGTTCTTCAAAAGAAGAAGACTTAGGATTTTCAAATTCAAAGTTGTTCTTATTGCCATCAGAATGTTCGGAGGTAGAGTTTTCACCTTCATTTTTACCCTTGCTTTTGCGAGAATAAGCTTTAGCCTTCGGACTCTTTATCTTCTTTTTTGACTTTTTAAGCAAAAGAGCTATCATCTTCTTGAGATTGTTGATAAACTCTTGTTTGGCTTGAAGCATCTCGTGCTGCACCGTTGCACTCGAGCTTACTTCTTAAATTTTCGGGCTATCTCTTCTGGAATATCAGCCATATATACGAAGGCTTCTGTCTCCCTATAAGAGTTAGATGAATGGGATCCCACGATGACGAAGTGCTCATCGTCTGTTTCAATCCCTCTAGCCAGCAAATTGTAGTCAATTGGGGCAATTATTCCACTTCAGATTCGAGTACGTCGGTAAATTTCTTTAGGCTCGATCAGTATTTCTTTCAAGCCTGAGAAACATTCAGTATCTGACTCCTTAGAACTAAGGGCAAGTTGCTTCCCTTTTGACTTGCTTGGTGTGGCGCTTGGACCCACCATGTTGGAAGTCATCTCCGGGTACTTAACGTCAGAGAATAACATCTTCATGCAGATCATCGTCTCTTGGAGGAGTTTGAGTTTGAAGCCTTTGACAATAGGCTAAAAACGGACGGCTCAGTCATCTGAAAGTTGCAGTGACAATCAAAGAGCACCGCCGAGATGAACTACTCGCAATGATACTGAGGAGCTATTTGATGAGCACTATTCTTTCTCACCAAGAAGTCCCTCAGATCAATTGCAGGGGTATCTGAAGAACTAATCTCGAATCCATGGGGGTAGAGCTTCTCAGTTCACATTTGAACTTAGCCTCTTGGGGCTGGGCGCGAACTTCGCGTCGCTAAATGCAATTCTAGCGTTTTAGAATTGAACGTGAAGGTCGCGTTCTGGCACAGACTTAGGCTGAATGCGGGTCTCACGTTCTTGAAGTGAGACGCAAATCTCGCTTTTTGACACAACTTGAGGCTGAACACTAGCTTCACGTTTTGGTGCTGAAACACACAGCTCATGAACGCGAGCATCATGTTTTATCACAGAAATGCAGGGTTAAACACAAGCTTCGCGTTAGTGCCAACAACATTATCTTCAGCTTTTGTTTATTGATGGCGAGCTCGATGTCCTCGTCGACGATCAGCAATCCGCTTGGCTCGCAGGAGTTGATGCGAACCCCCTGCAAACTGAGTTTGCTGAGCCTTAAGAGGAGTTTGGCGGTGAGATTGGCCTCCGCCACTATGTTGGCCATGAGCCAAGACATTGGCCTTGCGGGTCTCTTGAGAGACATTGTCACAAACCATGTTGGCTCCACGGGAGGTTGTCAGAATCTCAAGAGAGGTTGAGCCACTTTCTTTGTCAAAAAGCGTATGAGCTTCTCTTTGAGAAGTCTCCGAAAAAAATTGAGAACGAGTCTCTCTTGAGACCTTGGGGCTAATGGAGCCCGAGGAGAGAAGTTGTTCAAACTTCTCTTGGTCGAATTCGACAATGAACGATTCGACAGTTGATCTGAGAAACTTGAGGTCGGTTTGCGCTACAGCTTTCTCATTGGTAGAGAAAACGGTCCCCTGCGGAGTCGCCATCTTTTGTTTCCTCAGAAAATTAAAGATATATAAATTCTTTATTTGATTGTAAAGAAAATTACAATGCATCAATAATCAGATTATAAAAGAGGGAAGAGTGGTTGGATCTCCCCTTTGTTTAATGCTGGGTTCTTCATGTAGTGATGCAGAGAGATTCTTGTTCTCTGTTGAGGGGCCAAATTGGATGCTTGATCTTCAGATCTTCTTGCTCTCATTGGAAGCGCATTGGTCAGGTATGAAACCTTAATCAGTGGCTAAAATCTCAAAGAGATTTACTCAACTTGAACTCAGCAAGTTTATAAAGAGTATTCTCTTTCAACACAATATGTGTTCAATAGTCTTATACTTAGCTTTCAGCCTTCTGTAGCTATCCGCTTCAAGCATCAAGCATCAAGTATGCCTTTTAGAGATTCTCCTCCTCTGGCCTATGACTTCTTGAGTTCCTCCTCCAGAACTCCTCCCTTTTTTTTCTAGATATTCATAACTATTTATAAAGGATTCCGGAGTGTAACCAACCCCTTAAATCTCTCCATAGTGGGAGAGGTTGTAACCAACCCCTTAAATCTCTCCATAATAGGAAGTTAGAAAATGGGATGTAACTGACCAAGTTTGTGGCTGTCGATTACAGCAGAAACAGGGGTCTCGCACTGGACGTGGACCTCACTCTGATAATGAGACACGGAGCTCACAGTCTTGCATCTGTGGTGAAATGCGGAACTCACAGGCTCGCATTGAAGTTGAAACGCGAAGCTACACTGGCTTGCATTTATCTTGAAAATGCGAAGCTACACGGCTCGCATTTTAATGTTAAAATGTGACTCTGAGTTCTACGTCTCAAAGAACAGTACGACCATCACATGTGACAGAGAATGTAAGGTTCACGTCTGAGGTTGGAACACGACCTCAGCGTTTGACAAAGAACGCGAGGTCTATGTTTGGATTGAGACGCGACCCTCGCGTTTGGCATGAGTCTTGCATCTGGTGCTAGAACGCAACCTCTGCATCTGCGAGGTTTGCATCTGAGATTTTGTCTTCAGTTATTTTTAGACAACCTACAAGTGCTTTCTTAAATGGTTTCTTAATGAGAAAGTTTATGTTAAACAACCTCCAGGTTTTAAAGATTGTGATTTTTCAGATCATATTTTCAAATTGAAAAAGGCTTATATGGTCTAAAACAAGCACCTCGTGCTTGGTATCAAAGTTTCTTATTAAAATGATTTTTCTAAAGGAATGATTGATACTACTTTGTTTATCAAACATGTTGACCAAGATATATTGTTAGTTCAAGTCCATGTTGATGATATTATTTTTGGTGCTGATAATGAAGTTTTATGGGAAGATTTTTCTACCAAAATGCAACAAGAATTTGAAATAAGTCTCATGGGAGAACTCAATTTTTTTCTTGGATTGCAAATTAAACAAGGGAAGAATGAAACTTTCATCAACCAAGGAAAATACGCTCATGAACTTGTGAAGAAGTTTAAGTTAGAGAACTCAAAGGAGACGGCTGCTCCAATGAGTACTTTAACCAAACTTGACAAGGATGCAAATGGTAAGAATGTAGATGAAAAACTCTACAGAGGTTTGATTGATAGTCTATTTTATCTAATTGCTAGTACATCTGATAGAATGTTTTATGTTTGTTTGTGTGCACACTTTCAAGTTTCACCTAAGGAATCACATCTACATGCTGTAAAAAAAATTTATTAGATATGCTAAAGGTACTTTAAGCTTCGGTCTATTTTATCCTACTAGTTTTTATCTATTGGGATATAGTGATGCAAATTTTGCCAGAAGTACGACTGATAGGAAGAGTATAAGTGAAACGTGTCAATGTCAATTTCTTGGCCATTCTCTTGTATCTTGATTTAGTAAGAAACAAAATTGTATTACACTTTTTACAACAGAGGCGGAGTATATTGCTGCTGGATTATGTTGTGCAGAAATTTTGTGGATGAGGCAAAGTTTGCAAGACTATGATATCCAATTTGATAACTAGTATATTATGTGACAATACTAGTGTAATTAACTTACCCAAAAATTTTAGTTTACATTCTCGCACTAAGCACATAGATGTGAGACATCACTTTTTAAAAGATTATACTGAATTTGAAAATATCCTATTAGAATTTATTGACACTCACAATCAACTTGCTGATATTTTTACTAAACCCTTGCCTGTTGAACAATTTTGTAATATTTGCAAAAATTTGGGCATTTGCATAATAGAATAATTCTTATTGCTAACTTCTTTTTAAGTTATTGTGATTTTATGCATTCTACTAATGGATCCTACAACCGGGGTACATTATATCTTTGCTACATATTTTTTGACTTAATTCTTTTCTTAGTCAAAAGCTGTTGTGGACCACACCTACTATCTCATATTTATTTCGTCCATCACCCTTCATAAACTGTTCATGTGGTTACTTCCTTTGCCAAAGAAAAACCTAATTCTCCATTATTTCATCTTCTGATATCACCAAATCCTTCTTCTCTACCATGTCTGGGCCTCGCCCGATCCGATCTGGTCTCAACGAAGAGAATATGCATCTCTTCATCACAGTTATCAACAGGAAGAAGAACAAGGCAATTGTTTCTCTAAGGCCTTGCCTTCATACACCTGTTCTCTTGAGGATCATCGTAAAAAGCATGGTGCAAAGAAAAAAAATTTAAGGAAGGTAGTGTGAATCTCACTAAAGAAGAACAGATCTACCAAATTTGTGAGACCAGATTCTACAAGAAATTCTACAATGGTCCTTGTATCATTGAAAGGTATGTGGATTTCACCTCTATTTCAAATTACCTTCTAGATGAGTGCTTTGATTTAATTCATCTTAAGGAGCTTGTCAGTAAAAGAATTTGATTTTATCCAAATCTGGTTGCTATGTTCTATATTAACCTTCGGATCAAGGTGAGTTCTCTTATTCTCTACTCTCTGGTTATAGGGACCATGATTACTCTAGACAAAACCCTAATGGGAACCATTTTGGGTATTTCTACCACTGGCCCTCAGAGTTTTAGTAAGGATTTTACAACACTCAACTGGAATAGTTTTGAAGCACTCTTCTTGCTGTTTGGGGTAAGAGAAAGAGTTCATTTCCTATTAAATGTCATGACTCCCAGGGCACATGTGTTGGTAAAAATAGCACAGTTCAATTTTCTGCCTCAAGGAGGACACTTTCACACATCAAGATGGACTGTTTGCTATTTCTTTATGCTATGCTTACTCTAACTGAGTTCAATTTGCCAAATTTCTTTTTGAATTCCATGATTATGCCTCGTGAATAGCTTGCTTTTCCTTGTCTATTAATAAAGTGTTCACTTTCTATGGCATTGATCTTGAGAATGAAACTCCTTCCTTGGGAAAAGAAAATTTTGGGTCAGCCACCATCAATAGGATGTTTCTTTCAAGACACAACTTTAACAAGATTATGAATGGTGAGTCTGAATCTGAGAAAGATGCTAGATTGAAGAGTGATCACCTTAGGAAACTACCTACGTGGAAAAAGGAAGAAAGTTGATTTAGAGGAAGAAGAGGAGGGAGTTGTTGATGTAACTTCAGATTCTGAAGTAGAATCTGGTGGAAAAGCCAGTCGGTAAGAGTACACTTAAATTATGAAGGAAGTTACACAATTAAAGAACTTCAGAAAACTACAGAAGTCTGTACAAAGTGACTTATCTGAAATCAAGAAAAATCTCAGGTTATTATGTGAGAAATTGGTCACAAGTACTTCACTAAGGTAAGTTCTCTTGGTACTAGTGAGAAAATTTCTTTTGCTAATGATTCCTCTAACTTTGATGATGGAACTTTTGTTGCATCTAAGGCACAAGAGAATACCTTAGGTAAGGGCAAGAGGCCTTGGACTCGCTCCTTTGCTAAGAAGACTTTCATTGTTCTTTGATCACTCATACTATTTACTTTTCATGTTAGTCTGTAATAACTAACTAATACTTCTGCTTTACTTTACCAATTCCTATGCTTACTGCTATCATGCTACATATTTCCATGCTTACTGTTTACATAATTATAGTTGCATGCTTGTTGTTTTCATATGACAGGCTACTCTATTCCTCCATGCATGCTTCCCCCCTTATTTTTGCTAATGTCAAAGGGGGAGAAATATGTTGATTGGTGTTGATTGTTCATTGGGATTCATACAGTTATGATACATGTGTGTATATGTCTAAACTACTAAAATTTGCTTATATCTTAGTCACAAATATGTACACATATATGAAAACATGCATATGTTAAGCACATTGATATGTTCAGACACTACATTGTTGATAAGTTCAGATACATTGTGTGAGATATCAAGTGTTGCTCACCTACAAATGTACATGTTATATTTGAGGATTGATTGCATATACGAACTTGTGTATTTATGTTTGTGAAATTCTTTGTTGCCATGGATTGAATTTAACAGGGGAGACTTTGCTCTCAAACCACTCTTGGCACATTAGCATGTAAATAGGGGGAGCTTCAACAGTAGTAATAAACTTTTTCCTATTTACAGTGATATTATCTTTCCAATCAAATTTATCGGTTTTCATCATCAAAAAGGGGATATTGTAACTCCTATAGTTTTGATAATGTAATTAACATATAAATTTAGCGACTAACAAGTTGGATTAGTAGTGTTGTCTTATTTAAGATAAGACTATTGTTGGAGGATGGATGGAATTGAGCAATCAATGCTATATACATATGGAGGATGGAAGAATTTATGTAAAGCTCCATAAATTTCATATCCAAGCTAACAAAGAGCTAGTAGGAGCAAATTACATCTAGCTCCACAAAATCAAGCCATTACAAGTCATATCAAACTATCAAGAGCATGAAGGAGCCAAAGGACTTTTGAGCTACAATTTCATACAAAATAGATACAAAATAAGTAATCAAATAGTGATTTTTATTATCAACATATTTGGCACTAGTAGGATGTTACAATTCAATTTCTGGGAAAAAATTTCATTCTACCACCTCATCTTACCACCCTGTTCCCCTTCTACCAGTTCTATCCAGAACTGGCTGTCTGAGAACAGATTACCCAGTTTGTAATCTGTCTCTGGCTGTACACTAGTTTCTGTGTCAGCAGGTCATGGTAATTTAGCACCACTTGGGGTGTACTTTATTTTCATATCTATTCACCGTTTGTTCCTCATATCATGAGCTACTCTTACATTCAAGTGGGTTGTACCCTATTGCTTGTTGCAACCAGCAGTTTTTCAAGAATTTGATACTGTGCTGCAAAAACAGCTATCAATAGCCTCTTTTATGAACCTATACTGTCACATTCTCTTGGTTATTGCATAGTAACCATTGGGTATATAATTTTGGAGAGAATTAGCTCTCCTTCTCTCCATCTTACAGCTGCCCATCTTCTTCCATGTTAGAACTGCAGCAAGATATTTAATGCTCAGATCTGTTCACAACATTGAAATCTTTTCCTGCAGCTGCATTTAATGTTTTGTAATAGGCAAAAATGCTTACTTCTATTCTCTCCAATGGGTGGATTAAAACTGTTGATTTCTTGTTGTTTATAAACACCTTCGTTCATTCATTACAGAAAAAAGCAAAACAAAAAGAGAGAACTCCACTAGAATTTTCATAAAAGCAAAACTGAGCTCTTCTTCCTTTAGTCTTAAATTTTTAGATCTCCAGTAGTTGAGCCAACCATTCCTATTCAAGTTCTCATCTTCAATAATATTCTCTAGCATCAAATGCAAGAGGATTTCACTACTTTATTCTCTAATTATTGGAGAATCTCTACATTAACTTGTATACTCATTCTAGATTCTAATTGCTACTGTTTTCATAATCCTTGTGCCAATTTATTGTTGATAATATTTAGCACTATATGATCGCATAGAGTCTCCAATTGTAACATCTATCTTGATTTGTTCATTGAGCTTATATTGGTTCTCTTTATTCTGTTTGAGAACAAACCTTATTGTCATCTTCATTGTTATTTGCCTCAAGGTAGAGGTGGTGTGTAAAATCCAAGACTGGTAAGTATCTTGGTGGTTGTAAATCCAAGATCAGGTAGTATTTTGGTAGTGTGAAAATTCAAGCTCAAGGAAGAGTCTTGGTGGTTGTAATTCTTACTTCATAGAGAAGCTTTATAGTGTTTACAAATCCTAGAGTGGAGATCTCTAGGTGATGGATGTAGGAGGGTTTCCCAAACGCTCCTAAAATTGTTGTTTGATGCTTGTTGCTTATTCTGGTTGATCATCTGCTAAGTTATATTTACATTCTGATATATTGCTGTTTTTAGTTCTCTGTTGTTCTTACCATCAGACTGGGCTATCCTACCATTAGACTGTGTTATCTCATCAGCAAACTGGGTGATCCTACTTGTCTAAATTATTTTATTGTTTTATTATTGTGTGTTAATTTTTAATTACCCATGACCCTATTCACCCCCTAGGGCTAACAATACTATCTCTTATTTCTATTTGGCTTTCTAATCTGCCCATGTAATGAGCCTTAAGTTAGCGACTCCCAAATCGGACGGTATTAGGGCACTGGGAGTGTAAATACCTCAAGAACTTAGGACTTGAACAAACAAGGCCATAAAACTTAAGGATTTTATTAATTACATGGACCACTTTTAGGCATGAATACTTATGCTTTATGAGGCACAAATACCTAGCTTAATTAAAATTTTTTGATATATATATATATATATATATATATATATATATATATATATATATATATATATATATATATATATATATATATATATTTCAAACTTATCTAATTGCCTTTTGCATAAATATCAAGGCTTGCGTAGGCCAAAATACCTAGCTAATCAATAATTATATTATTTATATATATATATATATTCTTTTTCTTTCTTTCTTTCTTTTTTTTAAAGGCATAAGAATCTTTGTTTTTGAACTCTAAAGTGTTTAAGTGTATAAAATATACATATTTCATCAAGGTAAAAATTAAGACTAAATTACTTTTTAAATTTTTTCTTCCTAACCCTAGAAATTAAACAAACAATCTCATTTGATCAAGTATAAGAAATCCTAATTATGATTCTCCTATTCCTTAAAATTAAATTAATTTCCTACAAAAAATAGGTCAAAATATTGTTTCTCTTTTCAATTTTCTTATATAAAAGCAAGTTTTTATTTTTATGTCCTGTTAGAACCCTCCCCCACACCTATCTCATGTATTATCCCCAATGTATAAAAGAAATATATAGATGCATGGAATAAAATTAAAAGAGGTGATGTTACTGATACACTAGGTTGAATAGACCCATAGCCGTTTCATTTACAGGCACCGATTTCAAGAAAAGTTTTAAATGTTGACCTTTTAACTTAAAGTCATTTTCATTCTTGGTATTACTGATCTCTACAACACCATTTGGAAATACGGTCTTTATAACGAATGGCCCAATCCATCTTGGCTTTAACATTTCTGAAAAAAGATGAAGCATAGAATTATAGAGTAAGACGTTTTGTCCAGGGACAAAAGCTTTCCTTATGATATGCTTATCATGAAAAATCTTAACTCTGCCTTTTATGATCTTTGCATTCTCATAGGCCTCATTTTTCAACTCCTCTAATTCAGAAATTTGTAATTTTCAAAGGTCACCAGCCTTATCCAAATCAAGATTTAGCTAGTTGATTTCCTGTAAGGCCCAGTGTTTTAACTCTACGGGTAGGTGATAACCCTTCCCAAAGACTAACCTATATGGAGATATTCCTAGAATCATCTTGAAAATAGTCTTGTAAGCTCATAAGGCATCTACAAGTTTGGTGGAACAATCTTTCTGATTTTGGGTCACAGTTTTCTCCAAAATAAGTTCAATTTGTCTATTGGAGACTTTTACTTGCCCACTAGTTTGAGGGTGGTAAGGTCTGAAAAATTTATATGTTATCATGTATTTTCGCATAAGAGCTTCAAAAGTTATATTACAGAAATGACTGCCATTATCTGTAACCCCTGATCCCACGGATACAGAGACGTTATGGCGACGTACATACTGATTAGTACACAATATTGCATATTATACATCATAACTCCCATGCATATTACATATAAATATGTGATTTTTACTCCTCTTCTCTACATATTTGCAGGTACATACTTAAAGGAGAGTTAGCCAAATTAATTACTTAATTAGCAATAATTAAGTGATTAATTAAAGATAAAGATAAAGCCAAATCTCAATCCAGATCTAGAGAGATCCGCGCAACAAACAGAGAATCCAAGTAGTCCACGTGGCTAACAACTTCGTAACGGATCTCCACCAGAAAATCTGGGCTCAACGGCCCAGATCTTGCCGCGCCCATGCCGCGCCCCCGCGGCAATCCTGGGGCCGTTGAGCCCCAGATTTTGCGCCAACAACCTTGCTTCTGGATCCTTCAGCTGGGGCCTATAAATACTCCACCTTCACCTGCGAGCAAAAACTGATCAGAGAAGAGAGGAGATTAGTTTTAGGTGTTGTAATTTTCATTTTTCTCTAGTTTTGTTCTTTAGTTCCCTCTTCTTCTCTATCCCTAGATTTCATTACAAAAGAGAGTGATTGTGAGGGAGAGAGCTTGTGTAATCAAGGGTGACAACTTGAAGCTATGCAAGGATTGATCCATCCTCCATTCCTCTACTTGAGTTTGATTCTAGTTTCTTGTGCTTTCTTTACTTGCTTTATTACTTGCTTTGTTTAGTTCTTGCAATCTAATTCAAGCTTTGTTTTAGTTCTTTAATGGCTTCTTGTAGCTAAATTTTCATTCCATGTACTAGTTTACCACTAGCTTAGCCACTTCACTACTCATGGGTGATTGCTTTTGTTAATCTTGCAAGTGTATGATCTTCTCTTCTCCGATGGTTAAACCACCATCTTGCAAATGAGAAAGTAATTAGGTCAACACGTGAGAGGAATTCTAAGCCTATGGAGTGACAACATTAGGCAAAGCTTTCATTATCAAGGAGATTGGTAAGCTTTGGCAAGCTAGCAAGGTAATCTAGTCTTGGATCTCTTTCTTTAAGTTTTTTTTTTCCTTTTCTTGTGAATACAATATCCACATCACTTCTTGATTTCTTTTCCACTTCCACCATGAACATATCCATCCTCTTTTGGTTTCTTTTGTATTTGCATCACTAAGTTTATAAACAAGAGAAGACTACTAGTTTGATCACTTCACTACCATACGTTTAAAGCTTCCATCGCGAGCTCTCCCTGAGATCCGACTCGGTATAGCCCTAGGCTATAGCGGAGACAAGAAAGGGTACATCAATCACATTCTATACACATAATAAGTGCACCACCTTTCTCGTCTAATCAATTTTTGGCGCCGTTGCCGCGGAGAGCGACGGTATTATTTTTAAAAGTGAGAAACTAAACTATAATTCTTCTCTGTTGCAGGTACAGGAGAAGAAAACAGGAAAATATTCACAGCAGAATCATATAAGTGGACCTGGGACTCTGCTCAAGAAAGCAGAGCCCAGGATCCCTCTGGAGTGCCGCGGATCCACAAGCTTTGCCGTGGAAACGCGGCACAACAGAGTGCACTTCTAACCAAATTTTTGCAGGGGCTTCTGCTCTGCAAGATACTGCTGCCTATATACTTCATTTCCTGTATACTTCACTGTATTCCTGTTAATTAATTCAACAGTAAGAAATTGGTTGATAATTGCTAAAAAATTGTTAGACATCTTGCATTATAGGCACGTGTCTTTCAATTACTTTAAATTTACTGTTGAAGAGTGCGTGGGACAAGGTACGTGATTCATTGCATATAGACTAAGACTCACTCTTTGTTTGATTTTTCTTACTTGGAGTGAACCTTGTTTGTTTCTATATCGTACACTTGCACAATTAATTCTAAGGGCAATTCCTGTAAATAACATAAGGTGGGGGAGGTCATTACCCTTTCCTTAGCCCGGAAATCATTTTCCCCACGTACTCACAATCCTAAGCTTGTAAATAAAATTTGATAGACGTTGGCCCTAGGGACATCCGGACTCACTTAGGAGATTATCCTAAGGGGGAAAAGTGTTGGAAATTGACTTCTGTAAAATCGGTGTCTAGGAAAGGGGTTGAGGGCCGAAAGCCCGAAGGTTGTTGGTTACTTAATTAAGGAACGTCTTCGGACGGAAAACCTCCCAACGACTTTACCCTTCCCTGGCTGATTTGCTTATAGTCAAGGTCTACACTAAACCTCCTGTGGACAGTCTATTTAGGAGTCACCTAGGACCAGAAACCCTAGACAAGCTTGGATTGATTTTTTCTTTTGTTGTTTGTTATTTTTCTTTTTTCGCTGGTGTGATCGGTGCACGTTGTTTGTGATTGTATATACAATAGTGGTTTTGTGATCCTAATTCTTTCTACACTTGCACATACACAACCACTTCACATCATGACCAACAACGTCTCACTTCAGGATCGATTTTATCCGATTCGCACCTCCATTCCTTCATGCATTCTTCTCCCCGAGCCTAATGGAAATCATTTTGAGCTGAAACCACAATTCATTAGTACACTTCCCCACTTCCATGGTCTAGAGTCTGAGGACGCGTACCTCTTTATTCGTGAGTTTGAAGAGGTATGCCAAATGATGAGAATATCCCAACTTTCTGAGGATGCTGTTAGGTTACGATTCATACCGTTTGCACTTAAGGATTTAGCTAAGAAATGGCTTTATAGTCTTCCTGTCAGTTCCATATCTTCATGGGATGATTTTGTTAAGGTCTTTCTTAGGAAATTCTATTCTATCCACAAAACAGCCTTCATGAGAAAAAACATAATGCAATTCAAGCAAGAACAAAATGAACCTTTCTGGAAATATCTTGAGCGTTTCAAAGACCTCTTAGCCCTATGTCCCCATCATGGCATGGAGAAATGGCGTCTATGCCAGATTATCTATGATGGATTAGATTACCAAACAAAAACCTTTTAGAATCCATGTGCCAGGGGGAATTTTTGAAGAAAGATGAACATCAGGGGTGGGATCTCTTTGAAACCCTAGCTGAGAAAACCATTCAGTGGGAGTCATGCCCTGATAAACTGACTCCCACCACTTCCAGAACTGGTACACAATCCAAAGAATCCTCTCTAGCTTCAGAAACCAAGATCACACAATTAATAAAGAGGATAGAGTTGCTTGAGTCAATAGGGATTCTGTGGTCAACCAGGTCAACCCATTGCCTTTGATTAGACCAGGTTGCACCAAATGTCATGACCTTAGCCATGTTGTTGAGGAGTGTCCATTGTATCAGCCCCCATTTCAGGAGAACATGAATGCAGCATTTACCAGACCCCCATACTCCAGCACTTACAATTCAGGATGGCAGAACCATCCAAATTTTCCATGGAGTCAGTCTGGTACTGAGCATCATATGCTACCACTTCCATATCCATACAGTGCTCAGTTTCATCCATCCAGTTTCGATCAGAATTCACTGTATGTTCATCCATCTCAAAGTCCACCACAGTCATATCAGTCTTATCAGAACCCACCACCATATTACCAATCACAGTTCCAATCTCCATATCCTCAACATCCACCCCAAAATAATTCTGAAATATCTGAGTTGAAACAAATGATAGAAACCTTAACAAAGAACCAGCAACAGGAGTTGAATGAAATGAAGGTCCAGATCAAGCAATTGGCTGAGAATCAAAAAGGAATGTTCTTAAGCCAGCCATTGCTAAATCCCAAAGTTGAAAATTCAGGACCCAGTCACTGTCATGCCATTCATACCCTGAGATCTGGTAAACAAGTAGACAATAAGGTTTCTAGTCCATAATCTCATCCAGTACCAAAGCAAACTCCTCATGTCCCAATGTCACCAACTTTTGACAAACCATCCTCTAGTGCAGAGCCATCCACATCTCAAGCCAAAGGGAAAGAAAAGGTAGATGAGCAACCTTATAAGCCTAGAGTACCATATCCAAATAGGCTGAGAAATAACAAGTCAAATGCTCACATGGAGAAAATAAAAGAAACATTCAATAAGGTCCAAATCAATGTCCCTCTTCTTGATGCCATTCAACAAGTGCCATCATATGCCAAATTTTTGAAGGAAATGTGCACCAAGAAGAGGAAGACCCAAGTCCCTAAAAAAGTCTTCCTTGCATCATCCATCAATGAGCTGCTCACTGGTCCAATTCCTGTTAAGTATAAAGACCCAGGGAGCCCCACCATTTCATGCATCATAGGACAGACTACAATAAATAGGGCACTTCTTGATTTGGGGGCCAGTATCAATCTCCTGCCTTTCTCTGTGTACCAACAATTGGGGTTAGGTGATCTTCTCCCGACCCAAATGACCATTCAATTGGCTGATCGCTCTGTTACTAAACCCAAGGGGGTAATTCAAGATGTCCTGGTTAAAGTTGGAGAATTCTTTTATCCAGTTGACTTTGTTGTCCTTGAAACAAACCAGTATCAAATTCAAATCAAAGGGCACAAATTCCTGTCATTCTGGGTCGACCATTCCTGGCTACTGCAAATGCAATCATTAATTGCCGGAATGGATCTATGAGGTTGACTTTTGGTAACATGACACATGAACACAATGTCTTCCACACACAGCCTCACAAAACAAAAGATCAAACATTTGAGGTTAATTTCATTAGTAACAATTGTGAGGAGGAAGGTGAAGATCCAAAAGATGAGTCACAATCTTGTGATTCTCTTATCCGAGTACCCTTTCAAACGGGAAAAGTTGATTTGGATATCTTCACTTTCAATGAGCCAACTGAGACTGTATTTGAACCTCCAATTGATATATCATTTGAAGACTTGTTTGCTGATGAGATCATGTGCTTAGATGAGTCAACTCGGGGTAAGTTAGCTAATTGTCCAATTCCGGATGTTGACTTGAGCTTTGAAGAATTATATGGAGAGGAGTTAAAATTTCTAAACACTGGAAGTGATGAGATTCTGAGTGAGAGTGGTGATAAGGACTTTGTGTGTGAACGATGTGGTGGAAAGAGTATGAATGAAAATAACAACAAATTGAAACTGGAATCACCTAGGGAAAGAACAATTCAGACCGTTTCCCAATGGAGTTCAAGAAAGAGAACACATTGGAACGATGGGAAACGGGCCAGAGGGAAGCGACCAAAAACCCAGGTGAGAGTTACATTTGTATATTCCTTGTAAATAATTTTTCCTACCTCTTACCTGTTTCATGCATACATTTACCATAATGCATTGAGGACAATGCATGAAATAAGTGTGGGGGAGGGTTTACTAACATAGGATCATAGGATTTTCAATTTTTTAGGATTTTCATTTTTTTTTAGGTTTTTATTTTCTTTTAGATTTTACCTTTCTTTATAGATTTTCTATTTTCTTTTTAGATTTTTTCTTTTAATAAAAATAAAAAAAAAATAAAAAAAAAAAACTTTTTGAAATAAGAAACAAAGTTTTGCTCTATTTTTAAGAAAATTAAGATGTATCTTAGAGATTAAGAAAGCCTTAATTATGACATCTTAAACATAGTTGAAGTAATAGATCTTTGTTTGAGATTATAGGCTAAGTAAGTAAAATTGAGGAGATATTTTTATCTTGCATTTTTGCCTTAGATAAAATGCACTTTACACTTACACATTTCTTGGGATGGAAACAAAGACCAAAAATGCCACATATATATAAAAAAAAAAAAAAAAAAAGAAAAAAAAAAGAAAAAAAAATATATAAATAAAAGATCACTTATTAAGCTGGGAAATTGTGCCTCAAGAAGCATGATGACTCACGCCTAACAGTGATCTCACTTATTAAGCTGGGTAATTGTGCCTCAAGAAGCATGATTATTCACGCCTAACGGTGATAAAAAATAATCCCCTTTAGTTTTGTGGCCTTTTTCACTCGAGTCCTTAAACCCGAGGGATGTTTCCTCATCTGGTGCCCTAAGACCATCTGGTTTGGGAGTCATCGGTTATAGGCTCGCTACATGGGTGAATTAGAAAGCCTAATAAAACTAAGGGAAGAAAAAAGAAAAAAAAAATATAATAATAATATATAAATAAATAAATGGCTTGATGGTTGGAGTTGAAATCCCAGAAATCTTCACTTATACGGTGTGCATATTATCTAGGTTTTATGAAAGATAAAGTATTCAATCCAATTTTGAATTCTTACCTTAATTAAAGACAAGATCTTGCATGGATACTAAGTTTAAGGAAGAATGATTATAGGTGGACTTATGACCTAGGATCACTTATATTTTTGCAAAATAGTTCGTAAACATGTCTCTTATTCAAAATGCGTTTTCAAAATACTAACATTTGTCTTCTTTCTTTATGGATTTTGTGGGTGTAATCCGCTGAAAACCCTCAGGAGACAACACTCCTCCTCTAGGGTAACCTAGAGGTTTAACGGCTTGTTGCACATGCTCAGTGCAATCGCGTCACCTGCGAAAGTGGTGTAATAAAACTGGTAGTATAGATTTTCTTTTCTTTTTCTTTGTTTTGCTCGGGACGAGCAAAAGAATAAGTGTGGGGGTGTGATTAGTACACAATATTGCATATTATACATCATAACTCCCATGCATATTACATATAAATATGTGATTTTTACTCCTCTTCTCTACATATTTGCAGGTACATACTTAAAGGAGAGTTAGCCAAATTAATTACTTAATTAGCAATAATTAAGTGATTAATTAAAGATAAAGATAAAGCCAAATCTCAATCCAGATCTAGAGAGATCCGCGCAACAAACAGAGAATCCAAGTAGTCCACGTGGCTAACAACTTCGTAACGGATCTCCACCAGAAAATCTGGGCTCAACGGCCCAGATCTTGCCGCGCCCATGCCGCGCCCCCGCGGCAATCCTGGGGCCGTTGAGCCCCAGATTTGCGCCAACAACCTTGCTTCTGGATCCTTCAGCTGGGGCCTATAAATACTCCACCTTCACCTGCGAGCAAAAACTGATCAGAGAAGAGAGGAGATTAGTTTTAGGTGTTGTAATTTTCATTTTTCTCTAGGTTTGTTCTTTAGTTCCCTCTTCTTCTCTATCCCTAGATTTCATTACAAAAGAGAGTGATTGTGAGGGAGAGAGCTTGTGTAATCAAGGGTGACAACTTGAAGCTATGCAAGGATTGATCCATCCTCCATTCCTCTACTTGAGTTTGATTCTAGTTTCTTGTGCTTTCTTTACTTGCTTTATTACTTGCTTTGTTTAGTTCTTGCAATCTAATTCAAGCTTTGTTTTAGTTCTTTAATGGCTTCTTGTAGCTAAATTTTCATTCCATGTACTAGTTTACCACTAGCTTAGCCACTTCACTACTCATGGGTGATTGCTTTTGTTAATCTTGCAAGTGTATGATCTTCTCTTCTCCGATGGTTAAACCACCATCTTGCAAATGAGAAAGTAATTAGGTCAACACGTGAGAGGAATTCTAAGCCTATGGAGTGACAACATTAGGCAAAGCTTTCATTATCAAGGAGATTGGTAAGCTTTGGCAAGCTAGCAAGGTAATCTAGTCTTGGATCTCTTTCTTTAAGTTTTTTTTTTTTCCTTTTCTTGTGAATACAATATCCACATCACTTCTTGATTTCTTTTCCACTTCCACCATGAACATATCCATCCTCTTTTGGTTTCTTTTGTATTTGCATCACTAAGTTTATAAACAAGAGAAGACTACTATTTGATCACTTCACTACCATACGTTTAAAGCTTCCATCGCGAGCTCTCCCTGAGATCCGACTCGGTATAGCCCTAGGCTATAGCGGAGACAAGAAAGGGTACATCATCACATTCTATACACATAATAAGTGCACCACCTTTCTCGTCTAATCACATACGCACGGCGGAGATACCCTCATGTACGTACGCTAAGCCTCAGTATAGGAAATAGCTTCCATATATTTCAGTATTAAATAAGTACAAGAATACCTGCAGAAAGATGTTAGTCATCATAACAAATATAAAAATAGGGATAAATAAGGAAATAAAGGCGACATAATAAAAATACCTATGAATGTATCGATGACGAGCCTCCTATATGAATCCAATGAAATAATCTTGGTCTCCAACTTGGGTACGAAAACTCAGAGTCGTCAGAAAGCGACCTAGTGAGTGATAAAATGAAGGAAACAATACTATATACTATAGTAATACAGGCATGATAATAATATATAATACATGTCATGTATCAGTGATTGTATCAGTGATACCATATAATAGGAATTTAATAATCAATAGAATAATGTCATATTTTAATACTATCACTACCTGGCATGTTATCATCGCTGTCATGTCTATAGTAGTATCCAGTGTTATATAATAAATACTGTTGTATAGTGGTGACGTAATGAAAATGAACATACAGATGTGCATATGCAACATAACCATACTACTATGTTGGGCATATACAGTAATGATGTCTGTAAGGTATAAAGAAAGCAGAATATATGCAATACAGAATAAACATGTAGATGAGTAGTATGCCACCAGGAATGTGTAATAAGGCATACAGGTAACATGATAGTGGATAAATTATCAGGAATAGAACAAGTACAACTAAACAATATTAAACATGTATCGGGCAAGTCATGTTATTTATATACAATAATAACAATCAGTACCACCTGGTATTTTAATCAATCTCTTCAGTGTCTGTTTTCCATTGATTTGCAAAGGGGAAAACTTACAATAAAAAGGGTTTGAGGAGCTAAATTATAAGTATTCTTAAAAAGATTACAAGTAGATCTCCTCAGAGATTCTGGAGAAGTGTGCCGATAGGAGTCTGGTCAGCGCGCGACCACTTTGTCCCTTTGACGATGCGAGCGATGAGATTCCCTTCTCGCCTGGTTCAGGGAATCAGAGAACAGAAGGTTGGTAGAACCCTCTTGCTACTTCTCAAAATCGCCTTCAATTAGGAATTCCTTCTCACCTGGTTCCGGAGATTCCTTGAAAAGAAGGTATTAGGGTATCAGCACCCTGATTAGAGAAGAAATTCTCTAAAAGTCTCTGAATTCAAGAGCGCACGGTGCGTCGTGAAGAAGTCTCTGCTTGTGGAGTCCTCTCTCGAGCGTATCGCCTCTGAAAAAATCAGCTCTCTCTCCTTGTCCCCTGATGGGCTATTTATAGGGAGAGCAAGGGTATAATCCTCCCTTGAAGATATGGAAACAGATTAAATCAAATCTGTTTAAACCTGGAAAGTAGCCTTGCTGCGAGGCTAGGATCAGCTTCTGCGAAGCTAGAAATGGCAGGTCAGTTGATCTTCTTGATCCGTTTTGATCCTTTCCATATTGTTGGAGGATTTCCCCTGATCTCCTTACTCGTTTTAGAAGAGTCAAGAGATTGTGGCAATCAACTGCCGAATTTGATCTCAGATTTGATCTTGATTGGATTTGATCTTGATCCCGATTAGATTTGA
Organism: Agave tequilana; assembly: GCA_038442645.1. Lineage (NCBI taxonomy): Eukaryota > Viridiplantae > Streptophyta > Magnoliopsida > Asparagales > Asparagaceae > Agave > Agave tequilana. The sequence goes on along the minus strand of JAVJIF010001040.1, from coordinate 194,025 downwards.
TCTCATCTGGAGATTTGATTGGTCAAAGATTGACCATAGCAGACCAATAGTGGCGCTGCCCGCCTTGAACTCACAGCGGAGCTGGAGGCAGTTTCTGGCGAAGTCCGAAAGAAACTCTTCGGCGGAGCTAGAAGTCATCTGTGGCGAGGCTATCATATACCCTTTCTGCGCAGTTGTGTATGGCTTCAGGGCGAAGCTGACTTCCTCTGGCGAAGTTATGAGTTAGCTTCCTGGCGAGGCTTTAAATGGCTTCAAGGCGAAGTCGGGTGATCCTAGCCTCTCAAGCGAGGCTATCCCTTTGGGCTCATATGATGCTAAGTGCTAGCATCTTTAGACCTGCTGAGGTCTGTTTAGAAACAATCCGGGTTCACTGTCTGCTTGCTAGATCAGTGGAGTCCAAGTTGCTTCCTTGTCCCTTGGAGATAGGTGAAAACTGGTCTTCAGCTCGTCTGTCACTTGTCTTTTGTAAATGTCAACAAGTTTAGACATTGTTCGGACCAATAAGAATCTTGTCTTTTTTAAGTGTCAACAAGACCCCCTTCAAAGTTTTCGAAAGTCTGCAATGGCTCAGACTTCGAAATACTTTGAACTTCTTTGATTGGTGGTATGTGGAGTATGAACGTCACCATAGTGGTTGAGTTCAGCTTCGCTTTGAATCATGTTTTGGGATGTAGATTCGCCGAGGAATCATGTCGATTCGCATCTGGGTAGCTTCGCGGCTAGGTAAGTTCGCTCTGGAACATCTGTTACTTTTCAAAGGCCAACTGCCATGGGCCGGTTACGAGAAGGATTACTTCTTCTCTCGCACTGATCGAGGAAGATATTCTCCCCTTGTGCATTTTCGAGGGAGGATATTCCCTTTCTTCAAGGCGCCATGAGTGCCTTTATGAGGGAGACGTTTCTTCCTTTGCACAGTTCCAAGGGAAACCGTCCCTTTTCTCAAGGCGCAGTAAATGCCTTAAATGCACTCGTGCTTCCACGCTTGAGGCGGCAGCGCTCAGGCCATGGGGCCTATAAATAGGACACTTGAGGTCCTCTGAAGAGAAGTGATCTGCTCTTCTCCTCTTCTCTTGGTGAGAGAGATACTCAGATCTCTGAAGTAGTGGGAATGCCCACTCTGGTCATTATCTGGCCAAGGACCGGTAAGCCTCGATCATCCAGAGACTTTACCGATAACCTTAGGGATTTCGTCTCCCTTAGCTTAGCTTTGACAGCTGCTTCAGGGATTAATTTCCCTTGTTCTCCACTTAACTGATCTGCAGAGAAGGATTTCAGCATAGCTTCCCAGCGAAGCTATCATCTTGACTTGATCAGAGAAAGATTACTGCATGTTAAGTCCGCTACACAGGCAGAACTTGGGACTTAGTTTCTTCAAAGTTGAGCCAGTCTTGCCATATAGGTGGGGTTAAGACTGTGTCCCCCAGGATCAGTCTGGCTTAGCCATATAGGCGAGGCTAGGATTTGGCGTTTGCTGAGCTAGCCCATCATTGCTGTGCAGCGAAGCTTATCCTCTGCTTTAACTGAAATCGGATTGCTTCACCCCAAAGAATCTGACTTAGTGTTTTTGCAGCTTCTCCCGTGTTTAACTGCTAATCTGTTCTGATTTGCATTGCAGTGAGCTATATTCGACAATCTTGTGACTTGATGAAAGAGACCGAAAAGTTGCCTTATGCTTCCCCGGTTGAAGCTTTACTTTTAAGCAGGAGGAACAAACTGGGGCAGCTGATGTGTGTCCCAGAGGCTGTTGGCAGTCGCTTATCCGAGATGATTCCTTTTGAGGCGAGGCTGGTACCGCTTATCTGAGATGATCCCTTTTGAGGCGAGGCTGGTAGCCGCTTATCCAAGATGATCCATTCGGGAAAGTGGACGTTACCAGTAAGGTCGCGGATCTTCCCATTGCCAATTTTCATCAAAGAAGATCCAACCTGCTGGTGGCGATCAGTCCTTTGTCAATTTTGACTGCGGAAGGTTCAACTTCCTGGTGGCACAATCTGTCCTGGTAGCACCATCTGCCATTATGTGAAGGATTACGGCCTTGTGCAGAAGGAAGGCCTTTTCGTGTCCAGTTGGTCTGGCTTGGAAGCAGATAAAACACTTATATGCCTTTTGCGCAAATGATCCTCCTGAGCAACTGGATCTGTTGTACGAAACACAACCTTGATGTAATATCAATGTACCTTTCCTTTTAAATCAATGAAAGTTCAATTTCTGCTCATTTGATCTTTGCTTTGCCTTCATCTTAAACTTGGCTAGTGCAGCTAAACTCCATGCGGGGTTAAAGATAGAATTCCATCTGAAACAGGAACGAGCTTCCAGCGAAGCTAGCATATCTGTGAGTTCGGCCTATGCCTTCAGCGGAGTTAAGGCAATCCTGTCGGCGAAGTCATTGATGTATTGTGCGAAGTTCGCATTTTAACTCGTGGCGAAGTTAGCCCTTAGTGGGGCTGAATCAGCGCTTCTCGGGAAAGGCGCTTTAGGCGCCATTTCACAAATTAATTTGAAACGACAGCCTGTGCTCTTATCGAGGCGTCGTTTCAGGCGATCGTCAGCCTATAAGAGCCCGGTCGGGCTAGAGAGAGAAAATCATCATTTCTCTTTGAATTTTCCAGAGTACTTGACTCTTCTTCTTCTTTCTCTTTTCTCCTTATTCAAGAGTTTAAGAACTTTCATAGTTCTTCAATGGCGCCCAAGAGATGAGCGGGAAAGAAGTGGCAAACTTCTGCAGCGGAGGGTCTTTCTCCTCCTCCGGTCATTGAATGACCAATCGCTGGTAGGGAACTTTCCCTTTCGATTAGAGACTGCCGTCTCTCTTTTAAAGCCGATGTCTGGCTGTCTTTGGATGAACCCAGAAAATGATTAATTATGATCTGATGCTCTTAGGGAATTTGGTTCCCTGAATTTTCTCTTTGATTTCTTGATTGGGGATCCAAGAACTGAAGAGTTCTTCTTTAAGCTTCCAGGCGAAGCTATCCCATAGGCTATCACATCCTGTTGAATGATAGGGTGCGAAGCTATCCTCTGGAAGGGACCTCAATGCCCTTCTAACGAAGTTAATCCTTAGGGCTGTGCTGCCTTCTGCTTAAGCTTTTCGAAGCGAAGCTAACACTTGGACATTTTTGTGAATGCGAACTTGACTGTGAGGCTAAGCTTTGTTGAAGCTATCGCCTTGCTAGCTTCGTTCAAAGGGCGAGGCTATGCCCTGGTGAAACTTGTACCTTTGTATTCGCTTGCTGATGAACTAATCATGATTCTTCTTTGCTTCTGCAGTGCACTACACTCCTGGTCCTTTGAACAATCTATTTGGATGACCAGGGATTGGACGGCAATATCAGCCTGCAATTCCAAGGGCAGGCTTCTCTGTTTAGTGAGCGAGCTCTCTCGTTCGAGACACGCTTATTTTATGGTGGGTGATCAATACACCACGAGGAGTATTTTGACTACGGCTCCCCTTGAAGATATTGACCGTCGAACTTATAGAAGCCCAACTTCATGTTCGGGGATGCCGCACCAGATCCTGATCACCAACTACTACTGGCAGGGGAAGGGCAGTGGATTTTCCAGTTGGATGGTGAGAAGTTTTACCTTCCGTCCAACAAGCGTCATTTTTCTTTGTCTTCCTTCCAGTGCGCGACGCAGGCTCGGAAGATGTCGTAGGAAGTGAGCCGGAGTACTGACTCTATCCACATAGGGAAATTGATGCTTCATCTCCTGGTTACGCAAGAGCGGGGCTCCTCATTGCGTAATGGTCTACATCCTGGGAATGTGTCACGAGAGATCCCAGTGGGAGAAAATCCTGCAGTGGTGCTGATCTTTGGCAACCAATTCTGCAAAGTTAATGGGAGCTACCCAGCCACTGACTTCAGGACTCAGGCTGGATTCACCCTCCGAAAGCATGGTGGATGGATTTAACTGTATACATCCTCGCTCATTTCGAGGAGGATCTGGAGAGGCTAAACCTCTATGAGGCCGTCAGGGCGACCTGTCACGGTATTGAGATGAACGTGGCGTGCTTCTACGCATCTTTGAATTGTATTGCCCAGCTTCAGGGACTTTCTTCACCCCTGTTGGCGAATTGGGTATGGCCTTGCATGAGATGTGGGAAGTCTCTGCTCTGCCTTTGGTCTTCTTCCATATGAAGAATACTTCCCTGTGCGAGGCAGAATTGCGCTTCTGGAGAAGCAGGAGCCTGTCTTGTTCGAGACTTTACCGGGAGTTAATGTGCCACTTATACATTTGCTCCAGTTTGCATGGGGGCAGTAAGGGAATTTCCTATAGCTTGAAGAGCTGGGGAGATATTTGTTCCCCAAATATGGAGAACACTCCTGAAGCGGCTCACGTGGAGTCACTGTCGAAGACATCTTTGACCGGATGCAAAAGCACTTCCAAGGGATCTAGTTGTGAAGGAAGACGATGGTCCATATGAGAAGGGTGATGTCCTTCGAGTTTCCATCATCAGGCTCGCTGGCCGACGTCCCGGAAGGCACTGCTGCTTGCTGGCTTCTTGACAGTCTGGCTGAAGAGGTGCGTGGTGCTGTCTTCTTCGGGTGACGTCGTTCATCCGAATGTTTTGCTGCCCGCTGTTCGTTTGGTTCATGGTCATCCTCTGGGTCTTCTTCCGGCCATGGTGTGCTGTATCCAGAGAGGCCTTCGCGCCTTAACAGAGGCTTTTTGCAGGCTGCCAACGACGAAGCGTGGGAAGGGGATCATTTTGCCCCCGCGACGGACCTAACCCCAGAGTGGGTCTGCCGTACACTTATTTAATGGCGTGGTTCGCCCTGCACTGTCCCTCTTTGATTGAAACTGGAGAGGACCCCCCAAAGGCGTTCGAATGGCGCTCCTCCGCCGATTCGAAGGATGCTCATGGAAGAAGACTTACGTGGCTGAGGCCCGTAAATTAGTGCGTCGCTATGACGTCTATAGTCTCTTCTGCTGTTTTTCCCGTATTCGGGATGCAGGCTATGACGAGGAGTTCAAAGATGCGGGGGAAGGGCAGACATCCCTGAGCCGGGGAATTTTTGAGTGGCTGGTCAGCATTCGGCCCTCACATTTATTATACAGAAGCGGGGATACCTGCTACTTGGAGCCTTATGTTCCAAGTCGGTTTGCTCGGCAGTTTGGATATGACCAACTGTATGTGGGCAACCCAAATCTCCATCTGGTTTTCATGGGAGTCTCATTGATGGAGTCCGTGCCTGGCGATTCTTCATTGCAGGCTGTACTGGGGCGCGGCTGCGTACGCCGTTGAGGACTCCCAATCTTCTAATGACCCTGTGCTTCTGCCAGTGGTATGCAACTTCCAACTCCACACCCCTTGAATTCAAGGCTAACAGCTCTGTGTGAAGTTAATTTCTCAGCGGCTAAAGCGGAAGGTCTCTGAGAGAAGGAAGGTAAGAGGGTTCGCGTCCCGGGCATAGAAGAATTCGTTGCCGTGGATGACAGCGAAGCCTCGGATGCGGAAAGTCCTCGCTTTGAAGCGGAGGCAGGTGCCAAGACTCTTGCAGCTGGTTCTGGCGTGATGGGGACAGCTCCCCCAAGACATGTAGAAGAAGCAGAGGAGGAAGGTTCTGATGCCCCTCTCAAGCGCAAACGGACAAGTGGGTCTCGTAGGAAGCAGTTGGTGAAGAAGCCTCGTCACCAAGCTCCTACGATTATTGTAGGGGACGAACCATCTGTGGCGGTTCCTCCTCTTGTCCCATTAGTAGTTGAACCGTCGGTTGCTGGACCGACTACTGGTGAAGTTGCTCCGGACTTAGGTAAGATTAGCTTCGTCTTTGTAATATACTTTTATGTGTTCCGGGCAGCTCATTATTTGCTTCGTGATGTAGGAGCTGAGGCGGTGACGAGCCCGAGAGCTGAGGCCGTCGGAGAACAAGGGGAACATTATGATCCTCTGTCCGCTTACAACGAGGGTGATGAGGCCGGCTATTTTGCCATCCCGGAGGAATCCGGAGGTGACGCAGCTGACGTTGGTCCTTCGGGCGTTGGGACTTTCAAGGGAAGTCCTGTAGCGTCAAGCTCTTTTGGGTGATCCACGGAAGGTTCGGCAAGCGAAAGCGGGCCGTCCATTCGTGTTGACTCCGCAAAGGACTTTCCAATGGAGCCCGTAGAAACTGATATGGCTGCCAAGACATTTGAGGCGACATCATCCTTTGGTATTGTTCCGACCTTTTTGGCTTTTACTATTTATTGTGTCTTGTCTAAACACAATTTTGTTGCAGATGTTCCGCCTCGGGGTGCGTCTACTTCAAGGGAACCAGACGATCTTCCCGAGGGGTCAAGGGGTGACATGAGCACTTCGACCGTGGCGGATGCTGCTGTGTTGGACGCGCTGTATGGTGACCTGCCCCCATATCGCCTGAGCTAGCCGAAGGAACAGAGGTTGAAGGGGCGGTATTCTCGGAAGTGTCCTCACTCCCAACTATATCAATGAGTGAGGTGCCATCATTTTTGCCAGGTGCGGAGCTGAGAGTGATTACAAGCCCTACTTCCCCAACCCTGGTGGTTGAGCCTGCTGTTCAGGAGATGGTCACTAGTCCTACCTCAGCGGTGGCTAGTGTACTGGTTTCAATGAAGACTCCGCCGAGATCACCGATGACCTGTCATGCTGCTGCAGCCAGTGTTCCCGCCGTTCCTTCCACAGTGGTGTCAACTAGGCTGGTGGATTTTTCTGAGGCTGTCCATCTACCAGAAGTGGCCGAGGTTGAAAATGATTTTATAGGTGACATAGTCGATAGCTTTTATAAAGGCTTGAAGCGATCTATCGATCTGGTCTTGAAAGGCTCGACTATGCCATTTTCTAAATTAAAAGTGGTCCTTTCCCGCAGTATTGAAAGTATTCGGGACTTTGGAGGGGATAACCAGGCCGCTGCATTAGAGCTTCTGGTAGACCAGTTTGAGAGGGACGTAGAGGAATGGCGTCGTCTTAGCCGCTCAGACCTGGAGTCTTCGGTTAATGAGCAGCTTGCGCATCTTGTCGCTCAAATGCATGAAGCCCATCTCGCCGCTCAGGAAGTCGCTAAGGCTATTTCTTCGGACTTGAAATCCTTGGAGACAAGGAAGATAGAGCTCGGGGATGCCATAGATGCTTCTAACAGTGCTCTTCTTGAAGACAAAATTGAAAAGGCCAAGGGGATGATCAGGAAGGCAAATCTTCTCTTATCCAAGGCTGAACCTGTACGTCTTGAAGAAACTGCGCGGCTTGAGCAGCTTAAGGCTCAGAGTGATGAGCTTTCGCGGCAAGAGTTGGCTCAAAGGGCAACCTTGGCTGAAGTTGAATCTCGCTTGGCCCAGACGACGAGTTTTAATGAGGCTGAGCTAAGGTCGCAGGCTCTTGTTAGGGCTGCCGATGATAGGAAGGCAAGGCTGGCCTTTCTTGAGGGACGAATCAAATCTTATGACGCACCCCTATAGCTCGTAATATATGTACCTCCATGTATCCCGTCCTTTTTGGAATCAATAAAAGTAATTTTGTTTTGACTCCCTGTCGAATCTCCGACTTGTTTTATCTGCTGAGTTGTCGTTTCCAAGTTGTATTGCAGCCACTTGAGAACATAGTCTTTGCTGGATTGAATAATGAGACTTGGCTATCTGCCGGTTCAGAGGTCGCACTGACATAACCGGTTGAGAAGCCACCAAGCTCAAGATTAGCCTTTATGGGGCTAAAAGGGTAATACTTGTCTTTTGTAAATGTCAACAAGTATCGAGACCTGTCTTTTGTAAATGTCAACAGGGCTCGGAATTGAGACTTGGCTGTCTGCTGGTTCAGAGGTCGCAATGACATAACCGATTGATACGCCACCAAGCTCAAAGTTGGTGATACTTGTCTTTTGTAAATGTCAACAAGTATCGAGACCTGTCTTTTGTAAATGTCAACAGGCTCAAGGTTGAGACTTGTCTTTTGTAAATGTCAACAAGCTCGAAATTGAGACTTGGCTATCTGCTGGTTCAGAGGTCGCAATGACATAACCGATTGAGACGCCACCAAGCTCAAGATTAGCCTTTATGGGGCTAAAAGGGTAATACTTGTCTTTTGTAGATGTCAACAAGTATCGAGATCTGTCTTTTGTAAATGTCAACAGGGCTCGAAATTGAGACTTGGCTGTCTGCTGGTTCAGAGGTCGCAATGACATAACCGAATGAGACGCCACCAAGCTCAAGGTTGGGGATACTTATCTTTTATAAATGTCAATAAGTATCGAGACCTGTCTTTTGTAGATGTCAACAGGCTCAAGGTTGAGACTTGTCTTTTGTAAATGTCAACAAGCTCGAAATTGAGACTTGGCTGTCTGCTGGTTCAGAGGTCGCAATGACATAACCGATTGAGACGCCACCAAGCTCAAGGTTGGTGATACTTTTCTTTTGTAAATGTCAACAAGTATCGAGACCTGTCTTTTGTAAATGTCAACAGGCTCAAGATTGAGACTTGGCTGTCTGCTGGTTCAGAGGTCGCAATGACATAACCGATTGAGACGCCACCAAGCTCAAGGTTGGTGATACTTATCTTTTGTAAATGTCAATAAGTATCGAGACCTGTCTTTTGTAGATGTCAACAGGCTCAAGGTTGAGACTTGTCTTTTGTAAATGTCAACAAGCTCGAAATTGAGACTTGGCTGTCTGCTGGTTCAGAGGTCGCAATGACATAACCGATTGAGACGCCACCAAGCTCAAGGTTGGTGATACTTGTCTTTTGTAAATGTCAACAAGTATCGAGACATGTCTTTTGTAAATGTCAACAGGCTTAAGGTTGAGACTTGTCTTTTGTAAATGTCAACAAGCTCGAAATTGAGACTTGGCTGTCTGCCGGTTCAGAGGTCGCAATGACATAACCGATTGAGACGCCACCAAGCTCAAGGTTGGTGATACTTGTCTTTTGTAAATGTCAACAAGTATCAAGACCTGTCTTTTGTAAATGTCAACAGGCTCAAGGTTAAGACTTGTCTTTTGTAAATGTCAACAAGCTTGAAATTGAGACTTGGCTGTCTGCCGGTTCAGAGGTCGCAATGACATAACCGATTGAGACGCCACCAAGCTCAAGGTTGGTGATACTTGTCTTTTGTAAATGTCAACAAGCATCGAGACCTGTCTTTTGTAAATGTCAACAGGCTCAAGGTTGAGACTTATCTTTTGTAAATGTCAACAAGCTCGAATTGAGACTTGGCTGTCTGCCGGTTCAGAGGTCGCAATGACATAACCGATTGAGACGCCACCAAGCTTAAGGTTGTCCTTGTCGGACTGAAAGGGTGATACTTATCTTTTGTAAATGTCAATAAGTATCGAGACCTGTCTTTTGTAAATGTCAACAGGCTCAAGGTTGAGACTTGTCTTTTGTAAATGTCAACAAGCTCGAAATTGAGACTTGGCTGTCTGCCGGTTCAGAGGTCGCGATGACATAACCGATTGAGACGCCACCAAGCTCAAGGTTGGTGATACTTGTCTTTTGTAAATGTCAACAAGTATCGAGACCTGTCTTTTGTAAATGTCAACAGGCTCAAGGTTGAGACTTGTCTTTTGTAAATGTCAACAAGCTTGAAATTGAGACTTGGCTGTCTGCCGTTTCAGAGGTCGCAATGATATAACCGATTGAGACGCACCAAGCTCAAGGTGATCACTGTCATAGGTTTAATGTTAATGTAACAGCGAAATGCATATGTGGTTCTTACCATTCTATGGATGAGAATTGGTAAGTGATTTTGGAGGTCTCATTTTCGCGGGGAGAAACGAGGGAATCACTGTCATAGGTTAATGTTAACGTAACAGCGAAATGCATATATGGTCTTACCATTCTATGGATGAGAATTGGTAAGTGATTTTGGAGAGGGAATCAAATGGGAACATGTCCCTTAGGATTTTTAGCAAATCCCCAGCTGTCAACGGGTTTGATATGCCTTTACCAACTACCGTTTGAGTCGGGCTAGCCATGCTATTCCCCTCAGCATGATGAGTTGTCGAGGACTTATGTTGGGCTTAAAGGCCAACATTTTCCTCTATCCTTAATCGTTAAGGATATTGGATCATCTGGTTAGCGTATGTGTAACCTTGATTCTCCTTTGAGAGAACCAGTATATGGCCAGGTTCCTACTGGTTTATGGTTGTATGATCTCACTTGGAGGAAGAGAAAGGCTCTCTTTGCATGTACCTTGGATATGAAGGTCTTGATCAGAGGTGTGGTGTTAACTTGATCGTAAGAAGGGTCCTCAATCAAGGATAGTACTTCTTTAAGAATTTGCCATTGATCGGCATCATGAGTAAATCGCCACCTAAAGTCATAAGGCGGTATGCTCCGTTTGGATAGACTGTTTCTATTACAAACGGTCCTTCCCATTTAGGCTGAAATTTGCCTTTGGTCTTGTGTGTCATAATCATCGGTCGTCTGACGGCTAAAACCAAGTCTCTTTTCTGGAAGACTCTTTGTTTGACCTTCTTATTGAAGGCTTTTGAGATTCGAGCTTGATACAACTCGATATGCTGTTGAGCTTGTAGTCGCTTCTCATCTAGGACTTCGAGCTCTTGAAGCCGCTATTGGCCCAAAGGCCATTAGCCCGATATTTTGATGATAACAAACCATATTTAGTTATGTGTTTAACAATCTTGTTTAAAAGAATTTCAGGTTTAAAACAAGTTGATTTGACAGCTCCACAATCAAGACTCACAATTTGGACGCCGCTAAAGATTTGCATTCCCAAGCCTAGCACGTAGAAAAGCTTCGGGATCAAAACATTGAAGAAAAGAATTCAAGATTTGTAATTTACTTTATTTTTAGATATTTTGTCAAAACCTAGATGATAGAGGTAGAATATTTGGGATTATCACTCACACACACTTAGTATTGCTTCATGGCTTCAAAAGAATTTTTATATCAGAATTTCTAACTTAGTTTTTAGAAATACCATGTTTTGAAAAAATCAATTTTAGACAGAACCATTTTTCCATTTTATTAAAAAGGGATTTTTCATCTTATTTAGTTCTAACATGTTTGGTGTTGATCTATGATCACACTCTTAGTTTTATTAGGTCTAGAACCTTATTTTCAAATCCTTAAACCAAAAATGTTTGAATCAAAAATTTTCCTTTTCTTTCTTTCCAGACTCTGTTTAAACAGATCTGACAGAGTCCGGTCGACCGACCAGTCGACCGACGTGCACGGCTGTGCATGTGTGCACGTCGGCCGACCGCTCGGGTCGACCGGGCACTTGTCAGTGCTCTCTGTTTATTTCGGTTGATCGAGTCGGCCGACCGTTTTCCCCCAACTGTCAGAAATATGACCGTTGGTGGTCGACCGACCCGGTCGACCGGTAGCTGTCAGAAAGTCTGACAGACTCCAACAGCTCTATTTTCTGACAGATTTTGTTGGGATCTCACCCCAACGAATTTCTCTAGCTGTGTAGTTGGTTTTTCATCCACTATAAATAGTGGGTCATTTCAACATGATAAGACAACAATTTTTACAAGATTTACAAGTTTTCAAAAGCCTTTCATTTTAGAAAAGATTTTCATCAAAGCTAAAATTTCCAAACACCTACTTGAAGCAAATCCCTCTACTTCACTCTAGTCATTTTGCACTTCACAATCCCAAGTACTATCTCTACATATTGGTTATAGGATTGTGCTAAGTGAGTTTTTTGTGATCAAGTGTGATCAATTTTCTTCTTGAGCGAAGTTGTAGAGGCATCGGCCTCAAGCGAGCTAGTGTGCTCCAAGTGGTGTTGCGGCATCACGAGAGATAGGACAAGTGTGTCCTTGTATTGGAGATCCAGTGGGATCAACAATAGTGGAAATCATTCAAGTGTGAAGGCGGGGACGTAGAGCGTGGCTCGAACCTCGGAAACATATCCTCGTGTTTGCGTTTGCTCAAATTTCTCTAAACTCAATCTCTTTATTACTTGCTTTACTTATTGCTTTATATCTTGCAAGCATTTTAATTTGAGCTTACTGTTTTAAGTAGATTTAAATTTCGCATTATTGCCATATTTCATATAGCCATCACCTATTCACCCCCCCTCTAGGTGATTTCAATTGGTATCAGAGCCTAACCCTACTATTTGGTTTAACCACCTTAGGGAGATCCTTGTTTTTGGCTATATCATTTGTTGCATTCTTCATTTGTTGTGCATCTTATTCATTATCCATGGCTTCAATTGATTTTTCTAGCGTCAAGTCCCCACCCAAATTTGATGGTTTGAACTTCCCTATTTGGAAGGTCAAGATGAACCTTTTCCTTAAGTCCCTAGGAGTTAGGGTAGCTAGGGCCATAACCAAAGAATTTATAGAACCTCTCACCGATGAGAGATCATGGTCCGAGGACACCACCAAGGACTATGAGGCAAATACTAGGGCTCAATATGCATTAACCCAAGCCCTTAATGAAGATGACCTCTCACGCATCATAAATTGTAAATCCGCATATGAAGTGTGGAATGTTTTGATTGTGACTCATAAGGGAACGTCACAAGTCAAGAGGTCCAAAATTGACTTGCTTCGTTCTCAATATGAGAACTTTTACATGCTTGAGAATGAGAGCATTGATGACATGCTCACTCGTTTCACCAAAATAATAAATGCTTTACCTTCTTTAGGTGATGCGATCGATAATGACCAAAAGATTCGGAAGGTCATTAGAGCTCTTCCCAAAGCTTGGGAAGTCAAGGCTACAACCCTCAAGGAGCTCAACGATCGGGAGGAGATGGACTTCTCCGGCTTCATCGGAAATCTCAAGACCCATGAGATGGAGATGAAAGTTAGAGAAGAAAGGGAGGCGCCGAAGAAGAAAGCCCTCGCTTTCAAAGCCACTCCAACCAACCATGACGAGGAAGACTCATCGGAAGACTACGATGAGGACTTTGCCATGCTCATCCGGAAGGTGGGCAAAATGTTCTATAAGAAAGGGAGGCAAAGCAACTTCCGAAGAGGGAAACCTCAAGGAAGATTCGAAAGGAAAAGAGAGGAGCCGGGTCCTTGCTTTCATTGCAAGAAGATCGGACACCTCATTGCCGATTGCCCCGCTCTCCAAGCTACCACCTCCAAGAACGGCCCAAAGAAGAAGAAGGCAATGGTGACTACGTGGGACGATACGGAGTCGGAATCCGAGGAGGAGAACGACGCCGCACACATGTGCTTCATGGCACATGGAGATGATGCTTCTAAGGTAAATCTCGACAACTCCATAGAAGATGATGAATTGACTATGGATGAATTAGCTCAAATTTTTGAAGAACTCCAACATAGATATGAGATTTCACAATCTCATAATAAGAAATTAAAAAGAGAAAATGAGTTATTGAAAAATAAATATGATATTAGTGAAAAATAGAAAAATGATTTGTCTAATGCTTTTAAGAAAATAAAGATTGATTTTGAAAACTATAAACTAGCTTGTAAAGGAAAAACTTCTATTTCTTCATGTAATAAAAATGATTTTGTTGAAATTAAAAACGGTTGATGTTTTAGATTCAACTCTTAAAAAATGTGCATTTGACTTAAATAAATTTGCATCTAGATTTCCAAAGGAGTAACCCAAGGGAAACACACTCACCATGCACGAAAACATGCACACACTCACAAGCATGCTCACATGTATGGTAGTGGTAGGATTTATGTTTGCACGCATTGTGGCCGCAAAGGCCATTTAGAAAATTTTTGTTTTGCTAAACATAACATGAATAATAAACATGTTTGGGTTCGCCCCGGTACTAATCCTAAAGGACCCAAAAAGATATGGGTAGCAAAAGACACACCAAATTTAGTTGAAACAGGTGGGTCTTCATCCTCCAAGACTTAGGGGGAGACGGTGCCCAGGTGGTGGATGCAACAACACTCAAAGATCACATCGCGCTTGCATCACTGTCATGGAGGCACCTATTTTGGAGAATACCCTCGGTTTGGTAATTTCTCCATTTAAAAGCTTTTATTTTTATTTTATATACATATGCATAGGATTGTTAGTTTACCTTTATGCTTCATTGATATGGTTAGTGTAAACTTACTTTTCCATCTTGCTTGTGTATATGCTTTGTTCTAATTCATGTTATCTTGCTTTATGTCATTTTTTGTCCACATATCTAATTTTGATCATATATCTATATACACATTTTGTCAAAAACTAAAATAAATATTTAAAATTCATATTTAAAACAATACATTAGAGATGGAAATTGCGCACCTCAACTCATATTTAGAGGAATCTCGAGGATGAAGTTCAGAACCCTTCACCGGGTATTCTGCTTCAACATCTCTAAACCTTTATTTTTATATGAAAAATTAAAATTAAAATTTCTTGTGTAAATTTTGAAGTTTAAAATATGTTTTAAATTTTGTATGTTAAAAATATCTTTCTCACTATTCTTTAGACAATTTTAGATTTTTTTTGGGGGTCTTTGCTGCTGACAGTTTTTGGGCAATATCGGCCGACCGGAGCTGAGATCCGGCCGACCGACCTTGCCTGGAAGATTGTTTTTATCTTTCTCTGTTGCCGGCTGACCCGTGCGGTCGACCGTTTAGTCTGTCAGAGCTCTCGGGTATTTTGGCCGACCGCTGCGGTCGACCGTTTAGTCTGTCAGTGGTCTCGGGTATTTTCGGTCGACCGGACCGGTCGACCGGGCGACGAGAATCTGTCATTTACCCACCCTATTTAAAGCCCTAACTCTCTCTTTTCTCTCATTTCTCACCGGCAGCTCTTCACTCTCTCCTCTCTAAAAACCCTAATCACCTCTTCCCACCTAAATCCAACCTAAATCCTAGCTTTGATCACTCAAATCTTTCCTGGATCGTCTCTTTCAGGCCCGATCTACGTATAATCTCAGGGATTTTCAGTTGTGGGTTCTTGATCTCTCATCCCTCAAGGTAAAAATCTCATTTTTTTTCTTTAGATCCTGCTTTCCATCTTGTTGTTCATCCTAGTTTTGTCAAGATCTATCCGTCACCTAGTCTAGATCAAGCCCTAATATTGTTTTTGACCTAGATCTTTCATTTTAACCTAAAAAAATAAATAAATATATATGCCTAAAAGATCTAGAGCCGAGAAGGGAAAATCAGTAGTCCCTTCTTCTTCATCCACTAGGACTAAACCTCCTTTTGTATCCAATCTAGCAGAACAACGGTTTATCCTTCTTTCGAGGAGAACTATTATTTCTGGGAGATGTGTTGTCCTCCAAGATTTTGAACACCTCAATATCCACAAATATTGAGGAACAATTCTTTAGATCAGTTCATGGCTATTAGAGAACCGGTGTACACCTCACTCATACCCTACTTTTACACTGATCTTGCTTATGAGGGAAACCGGGTGAGGTCTAGGGTTCTTGGAAGAGACATATATATCTCTCTTCAAAATTTTGCTGAGCTTCTACATCTCTCCTGTGAGGGAGTTGATGTCTACTCCTTTGACCTTCATGACTTCGAGTATCCGGCCGGTGAGTCTGCGCTCACCGCGTCAACTTTACTCCACGGGGATGACAACCCCGGCTTAGTGAGGAATGAGGAGGTGAATAAATTCACACTCACCGCTCAAGTCCTCGCTAAATTTGTATTCTATATCATTCTGCCCAAATCTGGGGAATACAGTCATGCCAGGGGTCCTGTTCCTTTGATTGTCTATTGCCTTCTAAAAGGCATTAAGATAAACATCCTCCGCTTCATAATTTCTCACATGACCTCTGATCACGTCCTTGTCCCCACAAGGCACTTGCCTTATGGGATGCTCATTACATATCTCCTAAAATAACTCAATTTTGATCTGTCCTCTGAGATACCCACCGAATCCTCCGTGAACCTGAACAGCACTCTTTTGAAGAGGATGCAACCTAGGATGCGTCATCCGGCTCCTGAGCAGCCTCCTATTCCTCCTGCTCTTGTTCCAGGGTCTTCATCTATTTCAGGGTCTTCTTCTATCCCAGGGACTTCTTCTGCTCCAAGGCCATCCATTCCTTCAGACCTTCAGGCCTTCATTTCGTCTGAGCTTCGTACTCAGTTTTAGGAGCATCAGTCTTGGGTGACCGCTGAGATCCAGCAGCGACTGACCCAGATTTCTGCGGCGGATGCGGCACATCGCGCGAAGATGGACTCTTGTTATCAAGGACTTCGCAATGATATGTCCTATTTTGCTGATTCCATGCGATACATGGATTCGTAATTTAGTGCACTCTTTGTGAAGTACAACCTGCTTGGTCCAGACCCCTCGCCATTTGCCCGACTGCTTCCTTCATCCGGCCCTCCATTTCTAGTTAGGGCCCCTTCTGCTTCTTCAGCACCACAGCCAGGTGTTGCAGCTATTGATCCAGAGGAGGAGGCTTCTGATGATGATGATGATGATGATGAGGATGTGGAGATGGCTGCAGGTGATGCTGAGGACGACGATGAGGAGGACGATGATGAGGACGACGACGATGAGGAGTGACTTCCCCTTTTGATGATGTCAAAAAGGGGAGAGATATTCTTGAGAGACTTCCTTGGGCTTGTATTTTGTATCTTGTATTTTGTATTTTGTTATTTTGGACATGTATTTGTTTGTGTGGACATGTGTTTTCTATATGTTTTTATGTCTTGTATGAACATGTGAGTTATTTATGGCATGAGTTATTTTCTGGCATGGACATGTGTATGGTTGTTTATTATTTTTGTGCTATTTACCTATGCCTGAGTATCCTTTTATTATATGCATGTGTTGAGGGGGAGCTTCACTTGAAGTCTCCACCCAAAATATTTGTAATAACTATGTATATTTTGTCATCATCAAAAAGGGGGAGATTGTTGGCCCAAAGGCCATTAGCCCGATATTTTGATGATAACAAACCATATTTAGTTATGTGTTTAACAATCTTGTTTAAAAGAATTTCAGGTTTAAAACAAGTTGATTTAACGGCTCCACAATCAAGACTCACAATTTGGACGCCGCTAAAGATTTGCATTCCCAAGCCTAGCACGGTAGAAAAGCTTCGGGATCAAAACATTGAAGAAAAGAATTCAAGATTTGTAATTTACTTTTATTTTTAGATATTTTGTCAAAACCTAAGATGATAGAGGTAGAATATTTGGGATTATCACTCGCACACACTTAGTATTGCTTCATGGCTTCAAAAGAATTTTTATATCAGAATTTCTAACTTAGTTTTTAGAAATACCATGTTTTGGAAAAATCAATTTTAGACAGAACCATTTTTCCATTTTATTAAAAAGGGATTTTCATCTTATTTAGTTCTAACATGTTTGGGTGTTGATCTATGATCACACTCTTAGTTTTATTAGGTCTAGAACCTTATTTTCAAATCCTTAAACCAAAAATGTTTGAATCAAAAATTTTCCTTTTCTTTCTTTCCAGACTCTGTTTAAACAGATCTGACAGAGTCCGGTCGATCGACCCAGTCGACCGACGTGCACGGCTGTGCATGTGTGCACGTCGGCCGACCGCTCGGGTCGACCGGGCACTTGTCAGTGCTCTCTGTTTATTTCGGTCGACCGAGTCGGCCGACCGTTTTCCCCCAACGGTCAAAATATGACCGTTGGCGGTCGACCGACCCGGTCGACCGGTAGCTGTCAGAAAGTCTGACAGACTCCAATAGCTCTATTTTCTGACAGATTTTGTTGGGATCTCACCCCAACGAATTTCTCTAGCTGTGTAGTTGGTTTTTCATCCACTATAAATAGTGGGTCATTTCAACATGATAAGACAACAATTTTTACAAGATTTACAAGTTTTCAAAAGCCTTTCATTTTAGAAAAGATTTTCATCAAAGCCAAAATTTCCTAACACCTACTTGAAGCAAATCCCTCTACTTCACTCTAGTCATTTTGCACTTCACAATCCCAAGTACTATCTCTACATATTGGTTATAGGATTGTGCTAAGTGAGCTTTTTGTGATCAAGTGTGATCAATTTTCTTCTTGAGCGAAGTTGTAGAGGTATCGGCCTCAAGCGAGCTAGTGTGCTCCAAGTGGTGTTGCGGCATCACGAGAGATAGGACAAGTGTGTCCTTGTATTGGAGATCCAGTGGGATCAACAATAGTGAAATCCTTCAAGTGTGAAGGCGGGGACGTAGAGCGTGGCTCGAACCTCGGAAACATATCCTCGTGTTTGCGTTTGCTCAAATTTCTCTAAACTCGATCTCTTTATTACTTGCTTTACTTATTGCTTTATATCTTGCAAGCATTTTAATTTGAGCTTACTGTTTTAAGTAGATTTAAATTCCGCATTATTGCCATATTTCATATAGCCGTCACCTATTCACCCCCCCTCTAGGTGATTTCAGACGCAACCGATCATTGTCCTCTGATGTGATCTTAGTCATTAGAGCGACTCGCAATGACGGCATCTGGATTTTCAACGGGATGACTGCTTCACACCCGTACATTAGGGAAAAAGGTGTATTGCCTGTCGGTGTCCGAACTGTGGTTCGGTAGGCCCAAAGACATTCACCAAGCTTTTCGTCCCAATCTCGCTTATTCGAGGAGACGAACTTCTTGAGTAGCTTGATGATCGTTTTGTTGAATGCTTCCGCCAAGCCGTTAGCGGCGGGATTATAGGCAGTTGAAGCCACATTCTGAATTCGGTATTTATCGCAGAACCGATAGAATACCAGGCTTATGAATTGGGGACCATTATCATGGATGATCCGCCTAGGGACACCAAATCGATGGATGACATGGTGCTTGATGAAATTAACCACATTAGAGGTTTTGACTTCAACCAGTGGTATAGCTTCCGCCCATTTTGAAAAGTAGTCGGTTATTGCTAGAATAAACCGGTGTCCTTTTGTCGAAGAGGGGCTGATTGGCCCTACGACATCGATTCCCCATGCTTCGAATGGCCATGAAGCAACAGTTGGGTGGAGCAACTCCGGGGGCTGGTGTATGAAGTCCGCATGAACTTGGCATGCTTTACACCTTCGTGCATATTGGATGGCATCGGCTATCATGGTTGGCCAATAGTATCCAAGCCTATGCAACCTGTCTTTGAGTTTTGGACCTGGCTGATGAGCTCCGCACATGCCGTCGTGTGCTTCTTTAAGTACTTCCTGTGCCTCTAAATTAGAAAGGCAACGGAGGAGGACACCGTCATATGAACGACGGTAAAGTGTCTTCAGAGTTGGATCGTAGTAGAAACGGAGAGACCTTTGTCTGATAGATGCCGCTTCCTTAGGATTGTCTGGCAGCAGACCATGTAAAGCATAGTCGATGAGTGGAAATCACCAATCTCTCGGCTCAAGATCCGTTGAGATATTATAGACCTCTCGGGTTCTTAACATATGCTTAGAGCATACAAGATGTCGAGTTGCCACTGTGAGGTGATACTCGGTGTCGACCGGCAAGGCTAATGTTATTGCTAACGCAGCAAGAGCGTCTGCCCTGGTATTCTGAGATCGAGGCACGTGCCCGATGTAGAAACCTTCAAATAGGTTAGCCAATTCGATTGCTGTGTGGTAATAAGGCACCAAATCCTCGTGGCGAACTTCATATTCGCCTTTAACCTGATTGATAATCAGCTTTGAATCGCCGTAAGCTTCAAGGTAGCGTACCCCCATTCTATGGGCGAGCTGAAGGCCAATGAGTAGAGCATTATATTCTGCTACATTGTTGGAGCACAATTCTGTCAAAGAAAATGCTCTGGGAAGGACATGATTCTGTGGGGAGATAAATACAACCCCCACTCCGACAATAATCTTACCTTTAGGGCCCAATCGCGATGCTCAATCGAAGAACATCTGCCACACTTCCTCCTCTGAGGTTACATTGGAGTCGAAGACTTCATCTGGAATATCCTCGTGAAGTTTTGAATGTTCCGGAACTGGATGAGCAGCCAAGAACTCTGCAAGGGCCTGGCCTTCTGAGGGATAAAGATCATGTCGTATTGAGACAAAAGAAGTGCCCATTTAGCCAATCTTGAATTCAGTGATCCTGGCTTTGTCATGAGAAGGCGCAAAGGATTCACTCTGGAGATGACATGTATGGTTTAGCCGACCAAATAATGTCGTGTATTCTGAATAGCAAAGACAAGAGCTAAACACTCTTTCTCGATAGGATTATAACGAGATTCTGCTTCTACGAGAGTCCTGCTTAGATAATAAATGGCTTGCTCGTGACCATTGTCGTCCTTTTGAGCGAGGAGGGCACCAAGAGAATGGTCCAGAGCTTCCGCATAAAGCAAGAATGGCTTCCCTGATGTAGGGGCCACTAAGACTGGAGGCTTCGTGAGGTATCTCTTGATGTCTTCATAAGCTTCCTGGCAAGCTTGATCCCATACGAAGGAAGCACCCTTTTTCATGAGTCGGGAGAACGGTTGACTGCGGCCTGAGAGATTTGCGATGAATCTTCTGATATAAGCCAGTCTACCCTGCAAGCCTCTAAACTCTTTGAGGTTCCTCGGTGGATGTATGCTCCGAATGGCCTTGACTTTGTCTGGGTCAAGGTGAATCCCTTTTGATGTAACAATAAACCCAAGGAACTTGCCACTTGAAACTCCCAAGAAGGATTTTGTCGGGTTCATTTTCAGTTGATGACCCCGCATTATGTCGAACATCGTTCTCAAGTCACGAAGATGGTCGTTCTTGTTGCGGCTTTTGACAGCAATGTCGTCGACATAGCATTCCACCGTCTTTCGGAGATGATTGCGGAAGATTGTACTCATTGCCCGCTGATAGATTGCTCCGGCGTTCTTTAGCCCGAAGGGCATCACGGTGTAGCAGTATACCCCCAAGCGTGTTCGGAACGAAGTATGCTTCTCATCGTCGGGATACATTTTAATCTGATTGTACCCTGAAAAGCCATCCATGAAAGACATTCTTTCGAATCCACATGTATTGTCAATCATGACATCTGTGATGGGCAGTGGGAATTCGTCTTTAGGGCAAGCCGTATTGAGATCACGGTAGTCGATGCAGATCCGTATCTTCTCGTTCTTCTTGAGGACGGGAACGATATTAGCAACCCAATCTGGATGCTGTTCTTCCCGTATGAAGCCACATGCAATGAGCTTATGGACTTCAGCCTCAATAGCCTCCATAATGTTCGGGCGAAACCGACGTTGTTGCTGCTTGACTGGCTTGACGTCGGGTTTGATGTTCAGACGGTGCATGGCGACTTGTGGATCGAGTCCGGGCATATCTTCGTAGCTCCACGCGAAGACGTCTATATACTCCTTTACGAGGATTATCAATTCTTTCTTTTCTGTAAGTGATAAGCTTTCACTTATGAAGATGGGCTTAGGGTGATCTTGACTACCCAAGTTGACCTGCATCACCTTGTCTTCAGTAGGTGGCTCGCGCAGTTCGAATCGCTTTTCCCATTGGAGGTCCAAATGCTGGGCCCATGGTTCCTCATCAACAGCTTCTGCGGGCTCCAATTGACTGCTTGAAGTCATATTAACGGTGAGGTTTTTGAACATCATTCCTACACTGACATTTGAGTCCCATTCGGAGGATGAGGCTGAATGTGATGGGATTGGTTCATCGTCTTTGCATTGAACCATTGCTGGCGATGTGGGTATAACGTATCCCAACCCCCTGCGTGTATTATCATAGTAATTTGCATGTTTGCCTTTTGGCACAAAGTTACGCATCAAACTGCGTCTTCCTTTTCCAAAATTCAGGCCCGCTCCATGCTTCAAGTCATATCCCATTTTCTTCATAATATGGCGCGCCGGCTGCGCGTAATGGAAGAACTGTGGAGTGTCTGAATCTGAACTTGAATATGCAACTGTGGGTCCCCGTGGTTGGGTTCTACCGAAGATTATCGGTAACTGACCTTGTTTGGACGGAGGGATCACTAGCGTGGCCCCTTCTATAGCTTCCATAGGTGTTCTGGCCGCACTCGGCTTATGTAAGGGCATATACAGAGAGCCATCTGTAATGGATTTAACCAACTAACACTCGCAGGATAATCAAAAGAAATATTATCATTAATTACCCATTCATCTTCATCCTCTGAAGGGGTATTACATTGGGAATTATTAAGACATGCTATAATTGGTTTACCAACCAGAATGGCTGGCATGCCTGCTTCGGATTCTGAATCCGCCTCATTGCCACTTTCATCATCGTCTGGCAGTGTTTCTTTAGGTGTTCCACCGGCCTCTTGATACAGGAGAGCGTCAGTGAAGTAATTTTTTACCCCTTTGAATGGTTGCTTCTCAGCAAAGATAGTTCGTACTGTCGCGTCATCTTCAACATATTTGAAGCATTGGTGCAGAGTAGAGGGAACGATCCAGTTGGCATAGATCCATGGTCGTCCTAGTAGCAGGTTATATGACGTGTCAGCGTCAATGACATAGCATGTCACTCCTGACTTCAGGCTCCCGATTCTGCAACGGAGTCGGATTTTCTCAAGTGGGTGACTGCTCCCGGCATTGAAACCGTATATTGTAGTGGTGGTTGCGGACAACCTATACAGCGGTATGCCGAGGAAGTAGAGAAGCCTTTTGGGGATGATGCTGAGTGCGGACCCCGGATCGACTTGTATTCTTTCAATGCACGTTGAACCGATATATCCGGTATAGTACAGAGGTCGATCGTGCTTGTTGTCTTTGAGAAGCATATCTTCCGCCGTGAATGTAATGGCGGGCACCTTTGATTGTGTGTGATGACATTCTGGGCAAGGAGACTGAACGTCATTACTAGGGACCTTTGGCATGTATGTCAGAAAGGATTCTGAATTGGCTAGCGCATCCCTGAGTGCTTCTCTTGTCTCTTTTGAGAGACGAAGGAGCTCGTGTATTGTGATACGAGCCGGGATATTAGCCAGCTGAGCCAATATGTCAAAACGAAAGGGCGTATCCAACCCTTGACCTGATGGTTTCTTCAACACCTGGTCGAACCGTACCTCCTTAGGCTTTTCTTTTCCCTTGGTTGGAATTGGAGTGGATGTTGGTATTTGTACTGACATTGTTTGCTGTTGTATCTCGTCAGTAGACTTTTCATACTACCTCAAGTATGATTTTTCGAATCGGGTGCCCGTCTGTTGAGGCGCATCGGCTTGCGTCGCGCAAGCATGCTTTTCTCCTTCTGAATCGCTAAGGGAAGCCGACGTAAGATTGCCGTCGTCTGGCAGGATGGAGATGACATTGCAAGACTTGCCCTTTGAGCTGGGCTCCTTTGAATCCCGCTGTATGTCTTGGACGAGGTCTGGGTGTATCCACATGACTTCCCCTGTCTCCAATGTTAAGGGAACGAGACCCTTATTACCTTGAGTTATAGCTGAAGGATGCTTGACTTTCAACCGTGGCGCAGGGGCTGGATAGGTCCCGTCAGGAACTGTGACCTTTTGGGTACTGCCGAATTCGAGAGTCACCATATTGGCAGTGACTTTCTTCTGATCTGTCTTCAATGTCAGAACCCCGGCATCGATTAAGGCTTGTATTCTGTCCTTGAGGACATAGCACTTGTCAGTAGGATGGTGAATCATCCTATGGTAGAGACAGTATTTGGGATCATTTGTGCGTCCTATTTCATTAGGACGCCGAGCATCTGGTAACTTCATTTTATTCCCTTTGTGGAGCAGATGGAATATCGTGACTACCTGATCGTCTTTGAAGGAGTACTGTTTTGAAGGGAACTTAGGCTCCTGATTGTTGAAGCCGCTCTTCTTGGCTTTCGACTGCACGTCCCCGGACAATTCCACAGACATAGTCTCTTTCCCTTTGGCTTGAGAAGACTGCGGCAGGTCGCTACGTCCTTTACTGTTCATACCCCATTTGCCTCTAGGGGTGGATGGTTCGAACTTTTTAGCCGACTTCTCAGCTATCTCAGCTTGTTTGACCAATTCTTTCCACGTGTGGGCCTTGACAGCCCCATGCGAACTTCTACCTGGTCCAAGAAGTTGTGCCTGCATGTCTGTAAGAGCATGGGTAATGGCATTCCTGCTGGGCACATCAAAGACAGATTTCTGAACCGCTCAATGTAGTCACGGACAGATTCGCCCTTCTTCTGCACGGTGGAGAGGAGCTTGTCCATGGTTACCTCGGTATCGTCCTCATAGAAACGAGAGAGGAACCGGGTTTCCAGGTCAATCTAGGAATTGACAGAGCCCAGAGGGAGACTTCGGAACCAGTCAAATGCCACCCCCTTTAAGGTGCCAATGAACAGCCTAGCCATGATGGCGTCGTTGCCTATAACATTACCAGTCTGAGACTGGAAATAGTAGATGTGCTGATTTGGTGAACTTTTACCATCATACGTATGCAACGTCGGTGGTTTGAACTTTGGTGGATATGGCACTGAATCCCACTCCAATGGGTAAGGACGGACTGCCCCTACTTTCTTTAATTCATCCCTCTGAGCTAGGGATGCAATTTGAGCTTGGAGGCCTTTAAGGACTTCGGCGTCTAAGGAAGAACCCTCCTTGGATTTCTCCGTCTTTGGCTGCTCATTGCTGAAATGTTCCTCCTCATCGTGATTGCTCCCGGCATCATTGTCATTCCGATTGCTGAGGAGTTGAGCAAGCATCTGTTGAATGTTGTCCAGAGCTTCTTGCTGAGTCTTGAAAGTTTGCTCATGAGCTTTCAAACGTCGACGAAGGTCGTCGTTAACATTATCAGCCATGTTGACTGATGCTCTGTTTGTTCGCACTGAGCTGACGGTCGCCGAAGAGGCATACCCATTATCTTCATCTTCTTCATCCGATGGTTGGAGTGATCTCCTGGGCTCCGGCGAGGCTAGGGTCGCTGAGGAGGAAGGCTGTTCATAACTGTAGGGTATCGCCACCCTAGATCGGGTGTTTCGGAAACACCCTCTTCATGCACCAAGACTTTGCCTAAGTCTGGGCTGTAATCTAAATCTGGGGAACTGTAGGGGGTGTCGTCAGATGCTTGTCTTCCCCCGCGCAACTCTCGTCCCCTTTCGGTCATGTTGACGGATGCAGATGGTAGATCTCGTGAGATGCTCTTTTTATGATGCTTCATCGGAGCTTGCGCAACCGATCGAAAACTGATCGTTGGCCTAGAGGAGCGGCGAGGATGGGTCCTAGCCGGCAATGAACTGAGTGGACTGTCACCAGCTGACATCCCTTTTGTTGACAATAGGGGAGAGTGGTCCGGAAAGACTCTGACTTCCGTTTGTTCGCCAAGAGTTCCCGCAAGTCAGGCCCATTAGAGCCTGAACAATCCCGCGTAGAAGTCCTTTTGGTGCGTTCATAGGATGATGTCCCGTTCCTCTTATCCCTGCAGAAGGGATTAGCACTGAATAGTACTTCAGCTCTAGTTTCGCCAACAGGTGTGAGCTTAGTGCCTGACGAACTGGAGAGCGGAGCACGCTGTGGTGCATTACCCGCTATGCTGCTGCGAAGGCGATTAGCCTTGGATAGTACTTTGGCTCTAGCTTCGCGGTCATGAACCCTGCGCGTACACTGTGGTACAGTAGCTTCGCTTATGAGAACGAGGCCGGCGCAAGGCGTTGCTGCTCTTGAATTGGACGACGGTATGATTGCCGTCGTGACTTCATGGTTGGCAGCATTGTTGGAGCAGATAGGCATCTTGCCTTTTTCTTCGCGAGAGAGGCACGGTTTTGGCGTAACTACGCCTGAGGCTTTGCCCAGAGACTTCTGTTTAGGCCTCCACATCCGCTTTGGCAGAGGATACTTAGGTTCGCAAGGAACCTGATTAGCCACACGCGAGGCTGAAGGGTGTTGGCAGAATTCTGCTTCTGGTTTCTGTTCTGAAACCTTGGTCATGGAGACCTTCCTATGCTTCCGTGCTCGAAGCATTAGGCCACCCCCAGAGAGGACTTCTTCAAATCTTCCTTGGTCGAATTGAATGACCAAGTTCTCGAAAGTGCAGGACTTGGGTTGCGGGCGTGCTTCCTTGTTGCGCCAGAGAACCGCAGCAGGTTCGCAGAGAACCTTTTCTGTCTCCGCAGAGACTTTCCTTGAAGATTTAGCCAGATGGGCTCTGGCTGCACCAGCTTTTCTGAATTCAGAGTTAGACCCGAAGGTCTGTTCGTCGCATTGCGACACTTGATTCTCGGCAGTGGAGAATACTTTCCCCAGCGGAGTCGCCATCTTGTTTTTCATTGATTTGCAAAGGGAAAAACTTACAATAAAAAGGGTTTGAGGAGCTAAATTACAAGTATTTTAAAAAGATTACAAGTAGATCTCCTCAGAGATTCTGGAGAAGTGTGCCAATAGGAGTCTGGTCAGCACGCGACCACTTTGTCCCTTTGACGATGCGAGCGATGAGATTCCCTTCTCGCCTGGTTCGGGGAATCAGAGAACAGAAGGTTGGTAGAACCCTCTTGCTACTTCTCAAAACCGTCTTCAATTAGGAATTCCTTCTCGCCTGGTTTCAGAGATTCCTTGAGAAGAAGGTATTAGGGTATCAACACCCTGATTAGAGAAGCAATTCTCTAAAAGTCTCTGAATTCAAGAGCGCACGGTGCGTCGTGAAGAAGTCTCTGCTTGTGGAGTCCTCTCTCGAGCGTATCGCCTCTGAAAAAATTAGCTCTCTCTCCTTGTACCCCTGATGGGCTATTTATAGGGAGAGCAAGGGTATAATTGTCCCTTGAAGATATGGAAACAGATTGAATCAAATCTGTTTAAACCTGGAAAGTAGCCTTGCTGCGAGGCTAGGATCAGCTTCTGCGAAGCTAGAAATGGCAGGTCGGTTGATCTTCTTGATCCGTTTTGATCTTTTCCGTATTGTTGGAGGATTTCCCCTGATCTCCTTACTCGTTTTAGAAGAGTCAAGAGATTGTGGCAATCAACTGCTGAATTTGATCTCAGATTTGATCTTGATTGGATTTGATCTTGATCCCGATTAGATTTGATCTCATCTGGAGATTTGATTGGTCAAAGATTGACCATAGCAGACCAATAGTGGCGCTGCCCGCCTTGAACTCACAGCAGAGCTGGAGGCAGTTTCTGGCGAAGTCCGAAAGAAACTCTTCGGCGGAGCTAGAAGTCATCTGTGGAGAGGCTATCATATACCCTTTCTGCGCAGTTGTGTATGGCTTCAGGGTGAAGTTGACTTCCTCTGGCGAAGCTATGAGTTAGCTTCCTGGCGAGGCTTTAAATGGCTTCAAGGCGAAGTCGGGTGATCCTAGCCTCTCAAGCGAGGCTATCCCTTTGGGCTCATGTGATGCTAAGTGCTAGCATCTTTAGACCTGCTGAGGTCTGTTTAGAAACAATCCGGGTTCACTGTCTGCTTGCTGGATCAGTAGAGTCCAAGTTGCTTCCTTGTCCCTTGGAGATGGGTGAAAACTGGTCTTCAGCTCGTCTGTCACTTGTCTTTTGTAAATGTCAACAAGTTAGACATTGTTCGGACCAATAAGAATCTTGTCTTTTTTAAGTGTCAACAGTGTCCCATACTACTGGCAGTTCATATTGGAGCCTGCACTCCAGTTGAACACATCCAGACATGGCATACGGGTACCATTATCCAAACGAGAGAGTGACCAAATAACAAGTGTTCCCGACGTCACTATTATTTATATCATTTTGTTATGTTAACTGGAACCCAATGGTCGAGGAGCTCTAGTCAGGTGGGTGTATCCTGTGCATACCCAGGACAACAGCCTTAAACGAACCCTGGCTGCTGAGACAAGGCTATCCGCTAGGGCAGGAGCAAGAAACAATACAATACAAGCGGTAGCCAGCCATACCACGTCCCCTGCAGTGGGACTAACAATGGATCCAGATATCTACCCGACAAGACCTAGTCAACTGTCAAGTCTCCCCCATCCCCATGTTATATACACAGTATATCAAGAACTAGAACGGTGTATAGTACAAGTAATATGATAACAAGACATGAGCTTTATTGATATCATGGAACAAGATAACAAGAAACAATATACAAGAGATGTGAGATTCTAGAGGTGGCCCCCATGGCTAAGATTCACGTGGCACTTAGTTTCACACATCGCGTATCAACAACACTCATGTCCAGTAACGAGAATATCAATAGAAGTAACGGGAAACAATCATATAACGGGCTGACAGGAAGGAAAAACATGGAGCAAGTATATAAACAATCAATGCACGTATACCAGGGAATATCTGTATATCCGTGTCTCATATTCATGTATCCATGTAGCATATTCTTGTCTAGTGACAGTGTTTAGTGTCATAGAGTATCCATGGATCAGTATACATATAACGATAGTTATCTAATTGTGATACAATACATGAAATAATAGTGTCCAAGAATGTGGTGAAATAGTGGCCCGAGTGTCAGTGGCTGTGCAGGTATGATGATTGTGTCATAACTGTATATTTCAGTATTTATTGTTGTTATTATTATTAAATCACCAATATTTATATTAGATCAGGAAGCAACTTACAATATTATGTTTCTTCTTATTACAATGAGTTTCTAATAAGTACAAGTTATTAATGAAAATTTACAATAATTTATCCAAAATCAAGATGTATTACTTAAAGCAATTAAGCAATTTATGATATCTGAATAAATATAATTTATAAAAGAAAAACACTCATAACACTGGCCATGGGAAGATAGCTCTCTTTCCCACAATCACAACGGTTCCAAAATCGCCCAGATCAGACTCCGAATGCTCCAGATATCGCCCGAATACTAAAAGTAATAGAAATGGTTAAATATGTAATATAGATATTGCAAGTGCAAATAATAAAAATTAGCAGGGGGTTTTCTATAATAATACCTTTATTGGGTCTTGGATGGGGTTTGGTAAAATAACGGGTCGGGTTTGGATCTGATAACCCAAACCCATAACTTAAGTTAATATGGGTAATGGGTTTATGGGTTATCGGGTCGGGTTTGAGGGTTATTAGGTTTAATGGGTTTCAAACTAACCCAATAGGGTTAATGGGTTAAACCCATTAGAGAGAGAGAGAGAGAAAGATAACGAGAGAGAAAAGGGGGGCAGGGGCTGCCGGCGGCCAACCCCTTCGCCGACGTCACTCTGCCAGCGGTGGCTCCGCCCTGCCGGCGGCGAAGTCCAGAGAACGAGAGAGAGGGGGAGAGAGAAAGAGATGGGGAGAGAGAGAAGAAATATAGGAAGAAGAAAGAAAAGAAAAGAAAGAAGAAGAAGAAGAAGAAGAAGAAAAAAAAGAAAAAGAAGAAGAAAAGAAGAAGAAGAAGGGGAAGAAAAGGAAAGAGAAGGGGTGGGCGGTGGCGGCGCGCCAGCTTGCCGGCGGCAAGGCCGCCGGCGGTCGACTTCTTTGGCTGGAAAGAAAAACAAGAGAGAGTGAGTGAGAGAGAGAGAGATAGTGAGAAAAAGAGGAAAAGAGAGAGGGAGAGAGAGCAGTGAGAAAAAGAGAAAGAATAGAGGAGAAGGGGAAATTGAGAGATAGAGAGAGGGAGAGATTTTAAGGGGGAAGAGAGAGAAGGCGGTTGGGTAAGGCGGTGGAGTAAGGGAGAAGGAAAAGAAATGATTGGAGGAGAAGAAGAAAAGAAAAGAAAAATAATAAACTAATAATATTTAATGAATATTTTAATTGGGTCAAAATTGAACTAGTTCCGAACGAATCCCAAAATTTTATAAAATAGAGAATATTACATGGAGGAGGAATGTGAAATTGGATTCATGAAATAAAGTCCGATTTCCAAGTTAAAAATCTTAGAACGTATCGTCGATATTGGGCGACACCAGTTTAGCCAGATTTTTGATAAATTCAGAAAATTTCAAAAAATACCCTAACGTAGAAAATATGATTTGAAGACACAAGGTGAAAGCAGATTCCCAAAATGTAGCTCTATTTGTGAATTAAAAATTATAGAGCTGATTATCGGTATCGGTCGACACCGACTACAGAGATTTTCCAAAATAATCCAGAAAAATTTCCAAAAAATTCTGAAAAATCTAAAATATTGGAAAATAATATTTGAAACTGAAATTAGCTCAATCTAACTACCAGGGAGGTCAAATCTATTTTGTACGCCGTATCGAGTATTGATACTGTGATACGTACATCAGGGAGTAGGGGGTTACATTTCTCCCCACCTTACAAAAAATTTCATCGTCGAAATTTCAATTTAGCTAGGAGGACAATATTTACAGACATGGAGCCTAAATGTTACGGGCCCATGACGCTTCCGCTGCGCACTCTGATATTTATAATGAATTCGGGGTGGAGAATTAGTGAGTGAACTAACGCTAGCAATAAGATGAAAAGAAAGCGAGAAGGAAATCAGATATTCTGGTTGACAACCATAAGTAAGGAATAGAAAAGAATTAAGGAATGAATTGTCCATGACATGGTATTTTGTACTCGTCGCTGGAATCCCCAAATTCAGATACAGCTGAGTTTTAATTTGAATCTGATAGTACTGTTGGTAGGAGTCCGAGCATTGACCCAGGTGGTTACCCACACTAGGTGTAAACCTAGGCTCTGATACCACTATGTAACGCCCTGATCCCACGGATACGGAGACGTTATGGCGACGTACATACGTAGGGCGGAGATACCCTCATGTACGTATGCTAAGCCTCAGTACAAAAAATAGCCTCCACATATACAAGAGTTCGAGCATTAAATAAGTACAAGAATACCTGCAGAAAGATGTTAGTGATCATAACAATTTGAAAACAGGGATAAATAAAGAAATAAAGGCGACATAATAAAGATACCTATGAATGGTATCGATGACGAGCCCCCTATGTGAATCCAATGAAATAATCTCGGATCTCCAAACCTGGGCACGCAAACCTAGGGTCGTCAGAAGTGACCTAGTGAGTGTAAAATGAAGAAAATAATAATATATATTATAGTAATACAAGAACGATAATAATATATAATACATGTTTATGTATCAGTGATACCATATAATAGGAATTTAATAATCAATAGAACAATGTCATATTTTAATACTATCAATACCTGGCATGTTATCATCGGTGTCATGTCTATAGTAGTATCCAGTGTTATATAATAAATATTGTTGTATAGTGGTGACGTAATGGAAATGAACATGCAGATATGCATATGCAACATAACCAACTACTATGCTGGCATTTACAGTAATGATGTCTGCAAGGTATACAGAAAGCAGCATATATGCAATACAGAGTATACATGTAGATGAGTAGTATGCCACCGCAGAAAGTGTGTTGGCCCAAGGTTACAATCACCCATGATTAGTGTATTTTGATGATTACAAAACATATTAGTTATTTGTACTAATAACATTTGTTGTTTAAGTGTGTTTCAGATTTCTATTCATTCTAGAAGTCTTCTCTCACAAATACAAGGATTTGGACTCAAGTCAACTCCAATTGGGCTCAAGGAACAAGTGTTGAAGATTATATGAAGAAGCCTATTGAAGATCTTGAAGTCCTTAGAAATATTGTAAGAAATAGAATGTTAAAGTTTGAGTATATGAAATTTGGCTCTAGGATTTGCACACACACTTGTTTCATATATTTCCTACGTTTTGAAAATGGTTATTTCTAAGTTTTATGCCTTAGTTTATATATACATGTACCAAAAGCTTTATATCTTGAAAATCTTGTATAAAACATGTGTATAAACTATTTTCTGCATAATACTTAGCTATATGTATTTTTAAAATATTTCTCAAAATTTTTCTAACTCAAAACCAGCCCAGTTTTTTGTTTCAGGCAACTCCGGCCGACCGGCCCGGTCGACCGGAGATGTGTCTGGACATGCACTGTTTGTGCATGTCTGTCGGTCGACCGGACCGGTCGACCGACGGAGAGCAAATTGCTCACAGGTTTTTTCGGTCGACCGGACCGTCGACCGGAAGAAGGAAACTGTGTTTCCTCTTTTGGGACGGTCGACCGGACCGGTCGACCGAGAGCCAACGGCTCTTTGCAGCTGGCCTTGCGGTCGACCGGACCGGTCGACCGCCAAGCCTGCTGTAGCCTAACGGCTCTTTCCTCTTTGGGCTATTCTGAAAAACTGTTTTTGTTTTCAGCTTTAACAGATTTTTAGAGAGTTGTTGGGGAGCTTTTGCAGGTCAAATTAGGTGTAAAGAAATTGTTTTTAACCTATTTTCTAACCCTATAAATAGAGGAGAAGTCTCTCTTGCATATAACCAAGAAAAATCCTCAAGTTTGTGTTGTTTTCAAAAGAGAAAAGAAAAGAGTTTAAAGCTTTCATTCCAATTCTTTTTGAGCTTGTTTTTCAGTTGTGTTTGATTACTAATATCACTCTACAACTGAAGTTTTTCTCACCACACTTCATTGAGCCAAAAATCCTATACTCATTCTATAGTGAAGTTGTAATAGAAGTGGGAGTGTTTGTAAAAGAGTTTGAGAAATAGTGTAGTGATCTTGTTGTGATCACTTTGATCTTGTAATCCTTTCCTTGTGGAGCAACCTCTTCGGTAGAGGTCCTTTGTACTCGGTGGAGCTCGGTGCTCGGTCTTCGGTAGACAAATTGTAAAGGCGTCCTCGGTGGATAGCGGAAACCCTTCACGGAGGTGAAGGCGGGGAGTAGAGCGGTGGCTCGAACCTCGAAACAAATCACTTTGTTTGCGATTGCCTTTGCGTCTAATTCTTTCTTTACTTTTCAATAGCTCCTTATTGCTTTCTATTGCATACTTGTGATATTGTTTAATTCTCTTGTGCTACTATTTGCTTGCTTGTAATTCTTGCCATATATCATTGTGTTTGCATCATTCTTCATATCATCCATTTCATACTTGTGTGTGCCAATCCCGTACTCATCCAACAAGAGCTTCACATAGCGCCTCAACCCATATCAAGGGGAATCAAGAGGAGTTTAGTCCAGAGCCTCGCAAGAGGAATTCGGCTACGCTTGTTGAATTGTACTAAGTTGAGCCTCACTTATTTTAGGTTCCGCATTTAGAGAGTTAAAATTTTTTTTAAGATTAGCAATCACACCTATTCACCCCCCCTCTAGGTGTTTTTCAATTGGTATCAGAGCTTGGACTCTAGGATTTGGTTTAACAACCTTAGAGAAGATCCTAATTTGCTAATCATTTCATTCATATTCATATAGTAAAAATGGCCGATGGTATTAAAACCCCTCCTAAGTTTGATGGACTTAACTTTCCCATATGGAAGGTTAAGATGACCGTGTTTTTGCAATCTCTAGGTAGCCGAGTTGCAAAAGCCGTGACTAAGTCCTTTAGTGTACCCCCCGGTGACGAATCCACTTGGTCCGAAATAGAGACTAAGGAATTCGATGCCAATGCCAAAGCTCACTATGCACTTCTACAAGCCCTTAATGATGATGACATTTCTAGGGTTATTCATTGCAAATCCGCATATGAGATTTGGTCACACTTGATAGTCACTCATGAGGGGACCTCACAAGTAAAGAAGGCTAAGATTGACCTTCTTCGGTCCCAATATGAAACATTTAGCATGCAAGAAAATGAAACCATAGATGATATGGTTACAAGATTTACCAAGATTACTAATGGACTCTCTTCTTTAGGTGAAGATATCAACAATGATCAAAGAGTAAGGAAGATCATCCGAGCTCTTCCTCCTTCATGGGAAGTTAAAGCAACAACCTTGAAGGAACTCAACGACAATGAAGAGATGGAGCTTATAGGTCTCATTGGGAACCTCAAAACCCATGAGATGGAAAGGAAAGCAAGGGAGGATATGGCTCCTTCCAAAAAGAAGACTATCGCCTTCAAGAGTCATGCCACACACTCCGATGAAGACGATGAGGAAGAAGATGATGAGGAGCTCTCACTCCTTGTAAAGAACGTCCGGAGGATGTACAACAAGGCGAAGTACCAAGGTAGAAGAAGATGGCAAGGAGGCAAAGAAGAAAGGAAAATCACTTGTTTCAATTGCCAAAAGCCCGGACACATTGTTGCGGAGTGTCCGGACAAAGCTAAGCCCTCCACTTCAAAGAAGCCTTACAAGAAGAAGGCTATGAAGGCAACTTGGGATTCGGAGACCGAATCCGAGGAAGAAATAGACACCGCCAACATGTGCTTCATGGCTAATGAAGGCACAAGCAAGGTAACCTCTTCCCCTTCTCATAATAATGAACTTTCTATGGATGTGTTAGAAGAGGCTTTTGTTGAGTTGTCACAAAACTATGATTTCTTAAAGAAAAAGTATCTTAAAATGAAAAAGGATAATGAATCTTTAAGTCTTCAAGTTTTTACTCTTATAAAGGAAAAAGATGATTTGGTTTCCACTTTGGCCACTACCAAAAATGATTTTAAAAAATATAAGATTTCTTGCAAAGGTAAGGCCCCACTAATTGATTCTAATGAAGTTTCTATGCTTAAGGAAAGATTAGACTCATTAAGTGTTTTTTGAAAGATTGTGAGTTTAACAAGAAGAAAATTGAGGCTATGTTTCCTAAGAAACAAGCCCCAAAGAAAAATGCTCATGCTCATGTTCATGTTCATGCTACACAACCTAAACAACATGGCAAAACCCCAAAACATGCTCACACTACACATACACATCATGCATTCATGTATGGTAGAGTGTTCTCATGTTCACATTGTGGACGGAAAGGGCACTTAGCCAATTTTTGCTATGATAGATTAAACGTTTCACGTCATAATGTTTGGGTTCGAGGCACTAACTTTAAAGGACCCAAGAAAGTTTGGGTACCAAAATCAACAATTATGTTAAATGATGTAGGTACTTTCCAAATCCCAACGACGTAGAGGATTGTGGTATCTTGATAGCGGTTGCTCAAGGCACATGACTTGGGACATCAACAACTTTGCAACCCTATCAAGATATCATGAAGGTGGCACCGTCACCTTCGGAGATGACGCCAAGGGTAAAATCATCGGTATTGGTAATGTAAAACTTGGCACCTCTCCTTTAATTGAAAATGTAGTTTTAGTTGATGGCCTCAAGCATAATCTCTTGAGTGTTAGTCAACTTTGTGATAAAGGTTTTGATATTGTTTTTGATAATGTTGCTTGTAAAGTAATTGATAGAACTTCTAATGTTTGTGTATTTTCCGGTTTTCGTGAAAGTAATGTTTATATGATTGATATGTTAAATATGTCTTGTAATATTACTTGTTTGAAAGCCCTCGATGATGACTCTTGGTTGTGGCATAGGAGATTAGGGCATATTTCTTTTGATCACATTTCTAGGTTAAACACAAAGGAAATGGTGAAAGGTATTCCTTACTTGAATTTTGAAAAGGACCGAGTTTGTGACGCATGTCAATTTGGGAAACAAACTAAGTCTTCTTTCAAGTCAATTAAGGATATCATGACATCACGTCCTTTGGAGTTAATCCATATGGATCTTTTTGGCCCTACACAAACCAAAAGTCTAAGTGGGAATAGATTTGCTTATGTTTTGGTTGATGACTTTTCAAGATTTACTTGGGTTTTCTTTCTTGAACATAAAAGCCAAGCATTCTCTTATTTTCAAACTTTTAAGAAAAGAGTTGAAAAGGAAAAAGATATTTCGATTTTGAGAATAAGAAGTGATAGAGGAGGTGAATTCATTAACCAACCCTTTACCACTTTTTGTGATGAACATGGAATAAAGCATGAACTTTCTTGTCCTAGAACTCCACAACAAAATGGAGTAGTTGAGCGGAAAAATAGAACATTACAAGAGATGGTTAGGACAATGCTAAGTGAATATGGTCTACCACATTATTTGTGGGCCGAGGCCGTTAATACATCATGCTATATATCAAATCGTGTTTTCTTATGTAAAAATACTACTAAAACTTCTTTTGAAATGTACTTTTCTAGAAAATTAAATGTTTCTTATTTCAAAGTTTTTGGTTGCAAATGTTTTGTTTTAAATACAAAAGATAATTTAGGAAAGTTTGATGCTAGATCTTATGAGGCTATTTTTGTAGGTTACTCAAACACTAGTAAGGCTTATAGAGTTTTCATTAGATCATCATTGACTATTGAAGAGTCTATTCATGTTAAGTTTGAGGAATCTAACAAGTTTGTTAAGAATGTTGTAGAAATAGATGCATTGGATGAAGGTTTGGAGAAAGTGACCTTGGAGGATGCTTCTACTATGGGAGACAAACCAAAGGATGATGAAGGAAGCAAAGCTAAGGTGGAAGAGGCACAAGGAAATGAAAATCAAACACATGAGGTGGAGCCTACTCAACCACTACCAAAGGATTGGAGATACAATCCACATCATCCCAAGGACCTCGTCATAGGTGAAGTATCAAAAGGGGTAACTACTCGCTCTAGACTTCATGACTATTGTGGTAACTATGCATTCATTTCTCATATTGAACCCAAAAATGTCCTCGAAGCCGAGGCCGATTCATATTGGTTGCTAGCCATGTAAGAGGAGCTCAATCAATTTGAGCGCAACCAAGTTTGGCACCTTGTTCCTAGGCCCCACGATAGACCAACAATTGGTACTAAGTGGATCTTTAAGAACAAGTTTGATGAATCGGGTAATGTAGTTAGAAACAAGGCTAGGTTAGTTGCCCAAGGTTACACTCAAATCGAAGGGATCGATTTTGAAGAAACCTTTGCACCCGTAGCACGGCTTGAAGCCATACGGATGACACTAGCATTTGCCTCATATAAAGATTTCAAATTATTTCAAATGGATGTTAAAAGTGCTTTTCTAAATGGATTTATTGAAGAGGAGGTGTATGTTGAACAACCCCCGGGTTTGTTGATCCTACACATCCGGATTTTGTTTTTAAATTAGATAAAGCTCTTTATGGTTTAAAACAAGCCCCTAGGGCTTGGTATGAAAGACTTTCTTCATTTTTGATTTCAAATGGTTTTAAGAAAGGTAAAATTGACACAACTTTGTTTACAAAACATGTAGAAAAGGATATTCTTATTGTGCAAATTTATGTGGATGATATTATTTTTGGTTCTACTAATGAATCTCTTTGCAAAGCTTTTGAGTCATGCATGAAGGATGAATTTGAAATGTCTATGATGGGGGAGCTCAACTATTTCCTTGGACTCCAAATCAAGCAAAAGAAGGATGGGATCTTCATCAATCAAGCCAAGTACACAAAGGAACTAATCAAAAGGTTTGGGCTTGAAGGATCGAAAGTAAGCAAAACTCCCATGGCAACAACTACAAAGCTTGACAAGGATGAACAAGGTAAAAGTGTAGACATTAAATCATATCGTAGCATGATTGGTAGTTTGCTTTATTTGACGGCTAGTAGGCCGGATATTATGTTTTCCGTTTGTCTTTGTGCACGTTTTCAATCTTGTCCTAAAGAATCTCACATAATTGCGGTTAAACGCATAATTAGATACCTTAAGAGCACTATTGAAATGGGTTTGTGGTATCCTAAAACCGGATTATTTGAAATGAAGAGTTTTTCGGATGCCGACTATGCGGGTTGTAGGGTAGATAGGAAGAGCACAAGTGGAACATGTCAATTCTTAGGTAATTGTCTTGTATCTTGGTCTTCCAAAAAGCAAAATTCGGTAGCCCTTTCAACCGCCGAGGCGGAGTATGTTGCAGCCGGAGCTTGTTGTGCACAAGTTCTTTGGATGAAACATACTCTCCTTGACTATGATTTACACTTTGATCATGTTAAAATATTTTGTGATAATACTAGTACTATTCACATGACAAAGAATGCAAATCAACATAGTAAAACCAAACACATTGACATTAGGTATCACTTTCTTAGAGATCATTATGAGAAAGGTGATATTGATATTGACTATGTTTCTACCGATTTTCAACTTGCCGATATTTTTACTAAACCTCTAGATTATGCTAGATTTTCATTTATTTGTGGTGAGTTGAATGTTTGCATTATGGACTCTTAAAAATAATATTTAGTTTTTTTGATGTATGACAAAAAGGGGGAGAATAAGTTTAGTTTGATATTTAGTTTTGATATTATTTGAGTTTTATTTTATGTAAAAATAAAAAAAAGAAAGTTTGTTTATTTAGTTTTGATATTATTTGAGTTTTATTTTATGTAAAAAAAATAAAAGAATGTTTGTTTATTTAAGTTTTTGACAAAACTTTTGTACATTGAATGCTTTATGTATTGTGCTTTCAATAGTCCAATTTTTTATACATAGCATTATTTGAGGGGGAGTTTTTCAAACTCTTCTTCCATGTTTATTTAAATAACCTATATGTTTTGTCATCATCAAAAAGGGGGAGATTGTTGGCCCAAGGTTACAATCACCCATGATTAGTGTATTTTGATGATTACAAAACATATTAGTTATTTGTACTAATAACATTTGTTGTTTAAGTGTGTTTCAGATTTCTATTCATTCTAGAAGTCTTCTCTCACAAATACAAGGATTTGGACTCAAGTCAACTCCAATTGGGCTCAAGGAACAAGTGTTGAAGATTATATGAAGAAGCCTATTGAAGATCTTGAAGTCCTTAGAAATATTGTAAGAAATAGAATGTTAAAGTTTGAGTATATGAAATTTGGCTCTAGGATTTGAACACACACTTGTTTCATATATTTCCTATGTTTTGAAAATGGTTATTTCTAAGTTTTATGCCTTAGTTTATATATACATGTACCAAAAGCTTTATATCTTGAAAATCTTGTATAAAACATGTGTATAAACTATTTTCTACATAATACTTAGCTATATGTATTTTTAAAATATTTCTCAAAATTTTTCTAACTCAAAACCAGCCCAGTTTTCTGTTTCAGGCAACTCCGGCCGACCGGCCGGTCGACCGGAGATGTGTCTGGACATGCACTGTTTGTGCATGTCTGTCGGTCGACCGGACCGGTCGACCGACGGAGAGCAAATTGCTCACAGGTTTTTTCGGTCGACCGGACCGGTCGACCGGAAGAAGGAAACTGTGTTTCCTCTTTTGGGACGGTCGACCGGACCGGTCGACCGAGAGCCAACGGCTCTTTGCAGCTGGCCTTGCGGTCGACCGGACCGGACCGGTCGACCGCCAAGCCTGCTGTAGCCTAACGGCTCTTTCCTCTTTGGGCTATTCTGAAAAACTGTTTTTGTTTTCAGCTTTAACAGATTTTTGGAGAGTTGTTGGGGAGCTTTTGCAGGTCAAATTAGGTGTAAAGAAATTGTTTTTAACCTTTTTCTAACCCTATAAATAGAGGAGAAGTCTCTCTTGCATATAACCAAGAAAAATCCTCAAGTTTGTGTTGTTTTCAAAAGAGAAAAGAAAAGAGTTTAAAGCTTTCATTCCAATTCTTTTTGAGCTTGTTTTTCAGTTGTGTTTGATTACTAATATCACTCTACAACTGAAGTTTTTCTCACCACACTTCATTGAGCCAAAAATCCTATACTCATTCTATAGTGAAGTTGTAATAGAAGTGGGAGTGTTTGTAAAAGAGTTTGAGAAATAGTGTAGTGATCTTGTTATGATCACTTTGATCTTGTAATCCTTTCCTTGTGGAGTAACCTCTTCGGTAGAGGTCCTTTGTACTCGGTGGAGCTCGGTGCTCGGTCTTCGGTAGACCAAATTGTAAAGGCGTCCTCGGTGGATAGTGGAAACCCTTCACGGAGGTGAAGGCGGGGAGTAGAGCGGTGGCTCGAACCTCGAAACAAATCACTTTGTTTGCGATTGCCTTTGCGTCTAATTCTTGCTTTACTTTTCAATAGCTCCTTATTGCTTTCTATTGCATACTTGTGATATTGTTTAATTCTCTTGTGCTACTATTTGCTTGCTTGTAATTCTTGCCATATATCATTGTGTTTGCATCATTCTTCATATCATCCATTTCATACTTGTGTGTGCCAATCCCGTACTCATCCAACAAGAGCTTCACATAGCGCCTCAACCCATATCAAGGGGAATCAAGAGGAGTTTAGTCCAGAGCCTCGCAAGAGGAATTCGGCTACACTTGTTGAATTGTACTAAGTTGAGCCTCACTTATTTTAGGTTCCGCATTTAGAGAGTTAAATTTTTTTTAAGATTAGCAATCACACCTATTCACCCCCCCTCTAGGTGTTTTTCAAAGTGTAACATGTATTAGGAAGTGTAACAAGACATATAGGTAACATGATAGTGGATAAATTATCAGGAATAGGAACACGTACAACTAAACAATATTAAACATGTATCGAGCAAGTCATGTTATTTATATACAATAATAACAATCAGTACCACCTGGTATTTTAATCAATCTCTTCCAGTGTCTCATACCACTAGCAGTTCATACTGGAGCCCGCACTCCAGTCGAACCCATCCGGACATGGCATACGGGTACCATTATCTAAACGAGAGAGTGACCAAATAACAAGTGTTCCCAACGTCACTATTGTTTATATCATTTTAGTATGTTAACTGGAAACCCAATGGTCGAGGAGCTCTAGTCAGGTGGGTGTATCACTTGCATACCTGGGACAATGGCCTTAAACGAACCCCTGGCTGCTGAGACCAGGGCTACCCGCTAAGGCAGGAGCAAGAAATAATACAATACAAGCGGTAGCTAGCCCTACCATGTCCCTGCAGTGGAACTAACAATGGATCCAGATATCCACCCGACAAGACCTAGTCAACCGTCAAGTCTCCCCCATCCCCAAATTATATTCATTATATTTGAACTACACAGTATATCAAGAACTAGAACAGTGCATGGTACAAGTAATACGATAATAGGACATGAGCTTTGTTGATATCATGAAACAAGATAACGAGAAACAATATACAAGAGATGTGGGATTTTAGAGGTGGCCCCCGTGGCTGAGATCCATGTGACACTTAGTTCCACACACGCGTATCAACAACACTCATGTCCAGTAACGAAAATATCAATAACGAGAATATCAATAGAAGTAATGGGAAACAATCATATAACGGGCTGACAGGAAGGAAATACACGGAACAAGAATATATATAAACAATCAATGTACGTATACCAGGGAATATCCGTGTATCCGTCTCTCATATCCATATATCCGTGTAGTATATTCGTGTCTAGTGACAGTGTCTAGTGTCATAGAGTCCATTGATTAGTATACATGTAACGATAGTTATCTAACTATGATATAATACATGAAATAATAGTGTCCAAGAATGTGGTGAAATAGTGGCCCGAGTGTCAATGGCTGTGCAGGTATGATGACTGCGTCATAGCTGTATATTTCAGTATTTATTGTTGTTATTATTATTAAATCAGCTATATTTATATTAGATCAGGAAGTAACTTACAATATTATGTTTCTTCTTATTACAATGAGTTTCCAATAATTACAAGTTATTAATGAATATTTACAATAATTTATCCATAATCAAGATGTATTACTTAAAGCAATCAAGCAATTTATGATATCTGAATAAATATAATTTATAAAAGAGAAACACTCATAACACTTGCCATGGAAAGGTAGCTCTCTTTCCCATGATCGCAACGGTTTTAGGATCGCCCAGATCGGACTCCGGATGCTCCAGATATCGCCCGAACACTAAAAGTAATAGAAATGGTTAAATATGTAATATAGATATCTCAAGTGCAAATAATAAAAATTAGCAGGGGGTTTTCTATAATATTACCTTTATTGGGTCTTCGATGCGGGTTTGGTAAGATAATGGGTTGGGTTTGGATCTGATAACCCAAACCCATAACTTAAGTTAATATGGGTAATGGGTTTATGGGTTATTGGGTCGGGTTTGAGGGTTATTGGGTTAATGGGTTTCAAACTAACCCAATAGGGTTAATGGGTTAAACCCATTAGAGAGAGAGAAAGAGAACGGGAGAGAAAAAGGGGGCAGGGGCTGGTGGCGGCCAGTCCTTGCGCCGGCGTCACTCCGCCGGTGGCTCCGCCCTGCCGGCGGCGAAGTCCAGAGAACGAGAGAGGGGGAGAGAGAAGAGATGGAGAGAAAGAGAGAGAAAAGAAATACCGGAAGAAGAAAGGAAAGAAAAGAAAGAAGAAGAAGAAGAAGAAGAAGAAGAAAAGAAGGAGAAGAAGAAGAAGAAAAGAAGAAGAAGGGGAAGAAAAGGAAAGAGTAGGGGTGGCGCTCGGTAAGGGGAGGCGCGGTGGCGCGCCAGCTTGCAGGCAGCAAGGCCACCGGCGATCGGCCTCTTTGGCTGGAAAGAAAAACAGAGAGAGAGAGAGACGGTGAGAAAAAGAGGAAAGAGAGAGATAGAGGAGAGAGGGAGACAGAGGAATAGAGACAGAAGGGGAAATTGAGAGATAGAGAGAGCGGGAGAGATTGTAAGGGGAAAGAGAGGGAGAAGTGGTGGGTAAGGGGGTGGAGTAAGGGAGAAGGAAAAGAACGATTGGAGGAGAAGAAGAAAAGAAAAGAAAAATAATAAATTAATATATTTGATGATATTTTAATTGGGTCAAAATTGAACTAGTTCCAAATGAATCCCAAAAATTCTGTAAAATAGAAAATACTACATGGAGGAGGAATATGAAATTGGATTCATGAAATAAAGTCCGGTTTGCAAGTTAAAAATCTTGGAACGTATCGCCAATACTGGGCGACACCAGTTTGGCCGGATTTTTGATAAATTCAGAAAATTTTTCAAAAATACCCTAACATAGAGACAAGGTGAAAGCAGATTTCCAAAAATAACTCCATTTGTGAATTAAAAATCTTAGAGCCGATTATCGGCATCGGTCGAACCGACTATGGAGATTTTTCAAAATAATCTAGAAAAATTTCCAGAAAATTTTGAAAAATCTAAAATATTGAAAAACAATATCTGAAATTAAAATCGGCTCAATCTAACGACCAGGAAGGTCAAATCTATTTTTTACGCCGTATCGAGTACTGATACTGTGATACGTACATCAGGAATAGGGGATTACATTATCGCTAATAATGGCTCGAGGGGTTTTAAACCGCGAGAAAATGTTTTCTTTTAAGAACTTAATAATAATCTTGTTGTCATTAGTCTTTCTAGAAATGACTTTTACCCATTTCGTCATATAATCCACAACAACCAATATATATTGGTTTCCAAATGAGTTATGCAAAGGACCCATAAAGTCGATGCCCCAAACATCAAAGAATTATATTTCTAGAATTGGGTTGAAGGGTGTCATATATCATTTTGAAATCCTTTCTACCATTTGGCGTCTAGGGCACGTCTTACAAAATTCATAAGCATCTTTGAACAAAGTGGACCAATAAGCCCACTTTGTAATACTTTTCAGTAATCTTGCGGGCACCGCATTCAAGTTCATGACAAAAAGACAGAACACTCTTAATTTTCTCATTAAGAATGCATCTTCAAATGATTTGGTCAGAACAGTACACGAAAAGATACGGTTCCTCTCAAAAGAAATACTAGACTTAAGATAAGAACTGGTATACATCCTGTTTCGACCACTAAGATAGAGTTTGGTTTGTGATTAAGTAGTTCACTATGTCGGCAAATCAAGATTCCCTAAAGGCAACTAACAGTTGTTCATTGGGAAAGTCATCATTGATGGACAATTCGTTGCATAGAGAATTTGGGATACATGAGTGACAATCAACAACAACATTTTCTACATGTTTCTTATCTCGAATCTCGAGCTCGAATTCTTGAAGAAGGAGGATCCAACGAATTAGTCGGGCCTTTGCATCCTTCTTCACCATAATGTATCTCAGTGCATAATGCAGTGAAAAATAGCGATTTTGGACCGAAGTAGGTAGGGACGAAATTTCTCTAATGCAAATACCATCGCCAAGAATTCCTTCTCGGTTGTAGTGTAATTCAATTGTGTATCATTGAGAGTCCTACTTGAGTAATAAATCATGTACTGCTTATTATCAATGCACTGTCCTAAGATAGCGCATATGGAAAAATCTGAAGAGTCGCATATGATTTCAAATGACTTTGACCAATTCGGTGCAAAAATGACTGATGCAGAAATAAGCACATTCTTTAGCTTCTTCCAAGCATTAAGACATCTACTATCAAAAGTGAAGGCATGTCCTTAGCTAAAAGATTAGTTAAGAGTCTAGCAGTTTTGCTAAAGTTCTTAATAAACCTACGATAAAAGCCGGCGTGTCCTAAGAAGGATCGGATATCTTTAATACATTTCAGCACAAGGAGCTTAGTTATGACCTCAATCTTGACTTTATCCACTTCAATTCCATTCTTAGAAATTTCATGACCCAAGACAATTCCATGTCTTACCATGAAGTAGCGTTTCTCCTATTTCAATGTCAGGTTTTCTCGGCACATCGTTGGAGGACAAGTTCAAGATGGTATAGACATTGATCGAATGAGTCTCCATAAATGGAGAAATCATCCATGAATATTTTTATGAATCATTCTGTCATGTTGGAGAAAAAGACTCAACATGTAATGTTGAAACGTTGTTGGGGTATTGCATAAGCCGAAAAGCATTCGATGTTAAGCAAATGTCCCAAATGGACATATGAACATGGTCTTCTCTTGGTCCTCCAGAGCTACGGGAATCTTATTGTACCCCGAGTAACCGTCCAAGAAACAGTAGAACTCGTGGCTAGCTAACTGTTCAAGCATTTGATTAATTAAGGGAAGCAGAAAGTGGTCCTTACGAGTTACAGCATTTAGCTTTCTATAGCCTATGTAAACTCAAATCTTCATGGGAAGCTGATTTTAGATCGACTCTTTGTTTTGGTTTTCCATCACGGTAAAACTGAATATCTTTGAAACCGCGTGGATAGGACTGACACATTGGCTATTGAAAATGGAATAGATGATCCCATTATCTAGGAGTTTTATAATTT
Organism: Agave tequilana; assembly: GCA_038442645.1. NCBI lineage: Eukaryota > Viridiplantae > Streptophyta > Magnoliopsida > Asparagales > Asparagaceae > Agave > Agave tequilana. The sequence goes on along the minus strand of JAVJIF010001040.1, from coordinate 149,560 downwards.
CAGCACAATCAAGCTCTTGCATTATAGGGTTTAACCTACGCTGCGGGTCTCTCTTAGGTGTCGCTTCTTCATTGAGATGAATGTGATGTTGAATTATGGGTGGACTCAACCCCTTGATGCCAGTCATTTTCCAACCAATGACTTCTTTATATTTTCTAAGAACGACATAAGGCTTTCTTCATGCCCGATAGTCAAATGTGACGCTATGATTACTGATAGAGTCTCTTGTTCGCCTAAGTAGTCATACTTGAGATGCTTGGAAAAGCTTTTAATTGTATGGAAGGGGAAGGCTCAATGGAAGGAGGAGTCAAATTTGTTGGCTCCAAATTTGTTGAAATAGGGCTTGATGCTCAACTCACAGCAGACTCGACTATCTAGTTAAGATGAAAATCTATAGACTCCAAATCAAACTCACTTTTAATTTCTTGCTCCAATTCCTCTCTATGTTCACTTGTAATGTTCTCAATGAGGGTGACTTCAAAACTTTGATCCTTTACATCTCGAGGTTGCTTTCCAATGTTGAAAACATTAATTTTTCTAGTCATGTCTCTAAAGGTTAACCTCATGAATCCGTTCCTACAGTTGATAATTGTATTGGCAGTAGCATGGAACGGACGCCCTAGGATAACGAGAGTTTGAGACCTAGCATTGCGCACAAGTTGTGTCTCAAGAACTATTAAATCAACATGGATAAACTCCCCGACCCAGATAAGGACATCATTGATTTCCCCCTTAGGAACCTTCACAGATCAATCAACCAATTGGATGGTAACTGATTAGTCTCTAAAATTGCATATTTTATATCATATCTTCATATTTATTTAATATTAATTCTTTTAATAATACCTCTCTTGCATGTTTCTAAGTCCATGGTATGAAATGAAGAAGAAGCCCAAAAATCCAATTTAATTGGTGATTAAAAGCCTACAAGAATAGCCATTGACCTTGAAGGGTGGTTTCGTCAAAACTGGGGGCCCAAATCCAGATTTCAGGAAGTATAGTTGACAGGGGGACATGCGGGGAGCGCGCAACAGGCGGTGCGCGCGGGCGCGCCGCGCGCCGCCCTAGGATTGCCACAAAAACGCGACAATTGCCACATTTTCATGGCAATTGCATGGAGCCGCGCGTCGTCATTTGACGTGCAACTTCCTACGTCTCCTCTGGTGCCCTGTTTCGCCTATAAATTCTTGGGATTACGAAAGCACCTAGAGAAGGAGTTTTGAGGACTTTTTAAGGATAGTTTTTAGGGTTTTCTTCTTTATGTTGTAGTTTTAGGGTAGTTTAGGTTAGTTGTTCTTCTTCTTCTTCTTTTGTATTTTTATTTCTTGTAGATCTTGTAATAGGAGAGAGAGAGAGAGTAGTACATGGGTGAAAAGTAAGAGTGCTTGTAATGGAAGGTGAAATTTATGTAAGGTTCTCTCTTTATCACTCCTTGTTTTCTTCTCTCTAACTCTTTTTACATGTTTAGCTAATTTTCTCTCATATCAACTAACTACTAACCACTAACTTGCTAACTTCTTACTTGATAATCCACATGAATCTAATAGCCTCTACTCAGTCTTGCTCTTACAAGAGCCATGATGGCTCATGATGATGGATTCTAACACTCTAACATCCTAACTCTCTAACAAACATTACTTTATTCCATGCTTGCTCTTGTTTAGTTTTGATGGTTTAAGTGTTGTTTGCACTTGTTTTGTTGAGTTTGGATGTGATGAGTTATCTCATGGGTCATGCTTTGAAACGCTCTTGAATCAAGGACTAGTGATGGCCAAGGATTCATGTGAGGTAACTATCACTAAGAGGTTAGCATAGTTAGTGAAGCCATTAGAAGTTAGTAGCCATAGGTTTTCTTTCTCTTTTTACTTTATTTTAGATAAACAAACAAAAATCATAAAAACCATTTCTTCTATATTTCCCACTTCTTCATGTTTCATCATACTCTTCTCTTTTCATTTTTTGTTTTCTTTTCTTTTCATTCTTTCAAATATTAAAAAAAACTTAACATACACGTGAACATACTGTGTAAGCTTCTATCGCCTCTCGTCCTTATGGATTCGACTCGTTTTAGCCTCTATGCTATAACGGAAGTATCGAGGAAGCCAAAGCGCACAAACTTTAAATATTGATTTCAAAATATACACTTTTCATGCGCGGTTTTCCCCCGATCAAATTTTGGCACCAGGGATGGGATGGGAATGGTTTAATCTCACAGTTTTATTAACTTTTCTTCTTTATTTTTGGTGTGCAAGTAAAATTTTTAGCATTGAAGAAAGTCCACACTTGCTTTTGTGTGGTTAGGTAAATTCTTATATATTATTATATTCTGTTACTAGTTTCTCTTACTTGTACACTATAATAATTTAAGAACGAAAATACAAAATTGAATGCTTCAAAATAGTTTAGAAATTTGCATCTAGGCACGTATCGATTTCAATTCCAATATACTGTATTTTGTTCTTGTGCTGTTGTGATCTTGACGGAGGTGTACATATTGCATTGCATATAGTTAGGATAAACACGTGGGTGATTTACTCTCTTTGTGTGTTCATTCTTATCTATATTGCATACTTGCACGAATTGAACTTAAGGACTAAACCCAATATAACATAAGGTGGGGAAGTCATTACCCTCCCTTAGCCCAAAATCACCTCCCCACTCACACAACTCAATCCTTAATAAAAATTGCTAGACGTTAGCCCCGAGGGACATCTCGGACTCATTTAAGAGATTGACCTAAGAGGAAAGTTGTTAGAAATTGACTCTTGTCAAATCGGTGTCAAAGGTTAGGGATTGAGAGGCAAAACCTCAAAGAATAATGGTTTGGCATAATTAGGCCCATTGCTCCAGTACGGATATCTCCCACTGATCTTGCCCCTACCTGGCCGATTAACTTGTGATCAACTAGGTCTAAGTCAACCCTAGCATAGGCTTGTTTTCTTTTTCCTCTTTCTTTATTTGTTATTTGTTTGTTTGTTTGTTTTTAGTAAATTGTGAAATGGATTTTAACAACAACAATTTTTTCAATCCTAATATGAATCCATATTTCACCCCTACCTCATTTGACTCGGATAACTCTGACCTGGTTATGTATAACATGAACCAACCATATATACCGAATTGGGATTATCCGACTCAATATATGCCCCAGTCCCAATACTATGAACAAGACTAGAATAATAATCACCACTCTTCACAAAGTCAGTGGGAATACAACTCGCCCAAGTCATATGGTCAACCACCTTACCAACATCCAGCTTCATATACTCCTTATCCCGAATAACTATTAGAAGAACAAATTGACTGGGAAAAGAGGATGGAAGCCTTAGAGGAACTCGAGCGACGAATTCAGAATCTAGAAGACTCGAAATCCCATCAAAGTTTTCAAATCCAAGATCCTTATTCCATTTTTCAAGTCCCACCACAGCAAGAAGAACATACCGACTTCGAAAAGAGTATGAAATTCATGATTCAATTCCAAAGAAATCCTTCAATATGATAGAAGCTAGATTTAGTCGAATGGAAAATATGTGTAGGAATAAGGAAACTCTCCCTTCCCAATCTTTGACTACTCCTAACACTTCTAATCATATTGATGAAAATCAAGATTCATGAAATCTTGAAGACTTTAACCAAGATTCAATTTCACTACAAAACCTTGAACTTGACCAACATCAACCCATTGACAAATTGGTAAGTTTTTATTTCAATAAAATTGAACTTGAATATAAATGTGAACCCGACCCACAACTTTGTGATTCAATTCCAATCTTTGAATCTATGTTGACTCCGGCATCCTTTCTCAAGTTGGACCCATTGCCCGAGCCAACTTTGATTCCTGTATCCATGGATTTTAAAATTGAACCACTTCTTTTGGATAGTCACATTTCATTGATGGAAACAGAATGTGAAATTAAATTCTTTGATTTGGAAACTGACTCTCAAACCTAAACCGACTCTCGAACCCAAAGTTGATTTTCCTGAGTTAGTATTGGTTCCCGAACTTTTCATTTCAAAACCCAAATCATCCATTTCACAAAACCACATTCTATTATATAACTAAGGTATTGATTAAAATGACTCAGTGATGATCTTCCAAGATTGGTCATGTAAAGGTAATAATTTTTATGATAGGATCTTGCATGATCCTATTAAAATTGGGGATTATAAATATGTAAATAAAAAAGAGGTCAATAAAGGTGGGTTCCGTGAGCCACCACATTATCTTGATTGGGTAGCAACGCTAGGCCCAGACCACCACTAGAACCACCACCATGAGGTAATTTTCCTTCTCTTTCTATTTGTTTCACGTATATAAACATTCACGATACATTGAGGACAATGCATAAGATAAGTGTGGGGAGGGGGGAGGGGTTTACTAACGTAGGTTGTTTTAAATTTTCTTTATTTTACACTTCTTTTTTAGGAAATTTTTAAAATTTTCTTTTGTATAAAAACTCTTTTCTTTCTTTTTTTTTCAGAACTTTTTGAAATAAGAGAAATAGTTTTGATTTATTTTTAAGAAAATTAAGATGATCTTAGGAATTAGGAAAACCTAAAATTATGAATTTTTAAACTGAGTCAAAATAATAAATTTTAGGATAAGGAAGTAAGATTGGAAAGATAATTTGGTCTTGAATTTTTTGCCCTAGATATATGCACTTCACACTTACAATTTTTTGGGATTGAAACAAAGACTGAAAATATCATAAAAATATAATTAATATATATATATATAATTTTCTTTCTTTTACTGACATGCTAAATTGATGATAAAATCACTTATTGAAGATGGGTGGTTATGCCTCAGGAAGCATGATTAATTCAAGCCTAAAATGGTGGACAAAAATAAAATAATCCCCTCTATTTTGTGGCCTTGTTTACTCGAGTCCTTAAACCTGAGGGATGTTTTCTCATCTGGTGCCCTAAAACTATCTGGTTTGGGAGTCACTAGCTAAAGGTTCACTACCCGGGTAAGCTAGAAATCCTAAGAAAACTAAGGGAAGAGAAAAAATTGATATAAATAAATGGCATGAAAGTTAGAGTTGATATCCTAAAAATCTCACAATTCACAAAGTGCATATTTTCTAAGAGTTTTATGAAAGATCAAAGAATCAATTCAATTTTAAATTCTTATATTTAATTTATAACAAGATTTTGCATTTAGACTTAGTTTAAAGAAGAATAATTTCTAGTTAACTTATGACCTTGGATCACTTAAATTTTCTGCAAAATACTTTAACATTTTTCTCTTTTTCAAAATGCGTTTTTAAAATACTAACATTTGATTTCTTTCTTTATGAATTTTGTGGGTGTAATCCGCTGAAAATTCTCAGGAGACAAAACTCCTTCTCTAGGGGAAACCTAGAGGTTTAACGGCTTGTTGCACATGCTCAATGCAATCGCGTCACCTACGAGTATAGTAATGTTCTTAGTTAGTTTTTCTGTTTTGCTCGGGATGAGCAAAAGATAAGTGTGGGAGTGTGATTAGTCTCTAAAATTGCATATTTCATACCACATCTTCACATTTATTTAATATTAAATTCTGTTAATAATACGTCTCTTGCATGTTTCTTGGTCCATGGCATGAAATGACGAAGAAGCCCAAAAATCCCATTTAATTGGTGATTAAAAGCCTACAAGAATAGCTATTGACCTTGAAGGGTGATTTTGTCAAAACCGGGGGCCCAAATCCAGATTCTAGGAAGTACAGCCGACAGGGGGACAAGCGGGGAGCGCGCAGCAGGCGGCGCCACGCGCGCCTGCGCGCCGCCTTAGGATTGCCGCGAAAATGCGACAATTGCTGCATTTTCGCGAAAATTGCATGGATCGCGCTTTGTGATTTGACGCGCGGCTCCGTACAACTCCTCTGGTGCCCTATTTCGCCTATAAATACCCTGAGATTTCTAGAGCACCAAGAGAAGAAGTTTTTAGGATAGTTTTTAGGGTTTTCTTCTCCATGTTGTAGTTTTAGGATAGTTTACGTTAGTTGTTCTTCTTCTTCCTCTTTTGTATTTTTCATTTCTTGTAGATCTTGTAATAGGAGAGAGAGTAGTACATAGGTGGAAAGTAAGAGTGCTTGTAATGGAAGGTGACAATCTATGAAAGGTTCTCTCTTTATCTCTCCTTGTTTTCTTCTCTCTAACTCCTTTTACTTGTTTAGCGAATTTCTCTCATGTCAACTAACTACTAACCACTTTCTTGCTAACTTCTTACTTGATAATCCACATGAATCTAATAGCCTCTACTTGGCCTTGCTCTTGCAAGAGCCATTGATGGCTCATGATGATGGATTCTAACACTCTAACATCTTAACTCTCTAACAAGTTAACATTACTTTATTCTAGGCTTACTCTTGTTTAGTTTTGATGGTTTAAGTGTAGCTTGCACTTATTTTGTTAAGTTTGGATGTGATGAGTTATCTCATATGTCATGCTTTGAAACGCTCTTGAATCAAGGACTAGTGATGGCCAAGGATACATGTGAGACAATTATCACTAAGAGGTTAGCATAGTTAGTGGAGCCATTAGTAGTTAGTAGCCATTGGTTTTTTCTCTTTTTACTTTATTTTAGATATGCAAACAAAAATCACAAAAACTATTTCTTTTATGTTTCCCACTTCTTCGTATTTCACCGTGCTCTTCTCTTTTCATTCTTTATTTCTTTTCTTTTCATTCTTTCAAACATTGAAGAACACTTAACATACATGTGAACATACCTTTTAAGCTTCTATCACCTCCTGTTCTTATGGATTCGACTCGTTTTAACCTCTATGCTATAACGGAAGTATCGAGGAAGCCAAAGCGCACACACTTTAAATATTAATTTCAAAATATACACATTTTTTGCGTGATTTTCCCCCGATTAGTGACTCGGGTTGGACTAAGCTCGCCCAACCTGAGTTGTTGATAAACTGAGAAGGGGAGCAAGTTGATGCTTGCTCCCAAATCAAGGAGTTTCTGGCTAATTTTGGATTATCTTATAGTGCATGCAATGGTAAGACAACCCGGATCTTTGTACTTGACAGGGATCGGACCCGACAGTAACTCACTAAGGTTTATGGCTAAAAAGACCATCTTGGATACATTAGACTTTCTCTTCTTGGTGCACATATCCTTAAGAAATTTTGCATATGAAGGGAATTGTTGGATAGCATCAAAAAGTGGCACATTAATCTTCACTGGATTAAAGATCTCAATTATCTTGTCTATGTGTGGATTTTGTTTGTTGTTCTTAAAACTATTTGAAAAGGGTACTATAGGCTTGTGCACCTGATTAGGGACTTGTCTTTATCAGACTCGTTAGATTTAGATGGAGTGGAGCTAAAAGAGGTGGATGCTTGTGGTTGGTTGTGCTAAATGGATTGGGTGACATTGACACTTGATTATCAACTTTCTTACCCGACCTCAGTGTATGCACAACATTACATTGATTCATTTGATCCTCTTGAGCCAACTGAGTTTGACTAGAGTTTCTGGGGTTTGTCAATGGCTAACTAGGCAAAATCCCTTTGGGCCTTTCACTTAGTGAGCTAGCTGACTGACTCATCTGAACGTCTAATCTGGATATGACTTGAGAATGATTGTTCAACTGTTGTCCTTGGTTCTGCATGAAAAAAGTTTGTGACTTGATCAAATTATCTATATTCCTCTCCATATCAGTCATTTTCTTATCAGCAGGGGGACCTTGGTAAGAAGATTGTGGAGCTTGGTTGGAAAGCTCTATAATAATTGAAAAATTAGATTGATGATTGGGAGAATTGTGATGATAATTTGGAAAGTTGAGTTGATGATTAGAAGAATTATGATTATAGTTGGGATGTTGGAAGTGGTTTGAATGGTTTGACCTTGAGTAGTCATTGTTATTTTGGCTCTATGAGAAATTCGGGTGATTTCTCCAGTCAGGATTGTACGTTTAAGCATAGGCATTGTTATGGAGCCTTGAAAAGGCCGCATTCATGGGTTCGGGCAATATTTGCTGGGCATGAAAAATTGGACGTTCCTCATATACATGATTCATGACTTGACAGTAGTACATCCAGGATTTTGGATTGGGTTAGGGCTGACTTGGTTCACTGAAACTGGTTCTTTTGTTTCAAGAAGTTTCAATCTTCTCCATAGGTTGGCAATTCTACCTTCAGTAGCTATGGATGATTTTATGGAATGGATACCTCCTTTTGAAAAAATAAGATTAGTGTTTCTAGACTTTTCTGAAATTGGTTCCCATTGGATGATTTTTTTCCGGCTAAGTCGTCAAATAAATTCCACCTTTGATTTTCATCATTTTGCAAGAATCCCCTTGACACGTGGTTCCTAAGAGGGTCTATAGTTGATTAGTACTTATATTTGCATATTTTTCATCACATTTTCATATTTATCTTAATTAAATTCTATTTATTAATGGGTTCTTCTCCTTGTTTCTAGGTCTATGACTTGAAGTGAAGAAGAGGCCCAAAAGTCCAATATATTTGAGGATTTTTAAACCAAGAAGAAGCCCAACACTTGAAGCCCAAATCTACTGATGCTGAGAGCAGAAGTCAGAACATTAAATGCACCTACATGTCTAATATGGTGTCACCAGTCTGCACACTTCGGCGCTGGCAGACTGGCGCCAGAATGGCCGCGTTTTCGCTGCCAGGGCCGCCTCTCTGCCAACGTCTGAGGCCATGCCCCCACCTTCGCCCATGCTCTGGTGGCTATAAATACCCTCGAGATCACCAGAGAAAAAAAATATCCAGAGTTAGAGAATTGACGCTAGTTTATTTTTAGGATTTTTTATAGTTTTCTTGTATTCTCTACTTGTTCTTAGCTTTAGACCAGAAATTGGAGAGAGAGTGAGAGTAGTATATTGAAGGTGACAATCAAATACAAGTCTACTTCTTCTTCTTGTTTCTTGTCTTTACTTGCTTTAACTTACTTGCATTTAGTATAGCATGTTTACTTTCCTTGTATCTTCTCTTTTATTTTCATTTATCATAACTAACTAACTTCTCTATTGCATGGCTAACTAACTACTAACCCACTAATCTCTATTAACTTGATTGAACAACCAAATGAATCAATAAGTATCAAATAAGCCTTATGCGAACAAGAGCTATGATATCTTACGATGAAGCTTCTAACTCTAACTTACTAACAAGTAGACTCACTTTCATACTTCATGCTTAACTCACAAGTTTTTGATGATTTATAGAATTTGTTAACTCTACTTATTTTTTTAAGTTAGTGAAACTCCCATTCATCCTTGCCGATACCAATAGTGCACTTATTTCTTCCTCCATGCTCGCCTTCAATTGGATCTTGATGGAGGAATGTTCAAGTTTTGCGGTGTGAAGCAAGGCGATGGGAGGAACTTTCATTCAATTTGCCACATGAAAAGTTCTTGCACACAAGGTTTGTGATTACCTACATCCATTATAAGACTATGTCTTCAAGAAGTTAGAGGTAAGTGGGAGCATTTAGTAGAAGGTTACAAAAACACTCTTCCAACATCAAAACATTTCAAACCATTACTACAAATTGAAAACACCTAGAGGGGGGGGGTGAATAGGTGTAAATGCTAATCTAGAACTAAATGCTAAACTAAGTGCGCTAAATGCGGAAGCTAATGAAAATCTTGCAACACACTTAATACAACACACAAGTGTAGCCGAATTCCCCGTGAAGGGCTCTGGACTAACTCCTCTTGATTCCCCTTGAATGGGTTGAGGTGCTATGTGAAGCTCTTGTGGTTAAGTATAAGTGAGGCACACACACAAGCAATCCAAGCATATAATAAATAAGCAATGTGAATTAATGCAAGGACAACACAAGCAAATATGATATGAATGAAGTATGATGCTTTGCACAAATAAATGAGTGAGAGAGTTGAGAGATATTGGATCAAACGCAAACACACGGATATGTTTCGAGGTTCGAGCACCTTGCTCTACATCTCCGCCTACACCACCATGTAGGATTTCCAATCCACTATCTCCCACCGAGGGAACCTCTACCGAAGAGGATTTGTTACAACACTAGGAGTACCAAACTCCTCTCTCAAACAACCACCTCACAACCGAGGGGTAGGCCGTAGCCAATACAACAACCAACCAACACCTCTACCGAAGAGGGTTTACAAACACCAATCTCCACCTCTCACTAGAGGGAGCAAACCAATCATCCGATCACCTCTACCTAAGAGGGATACAACAAGGATAAGGGTGTGTACAACAAGTGGTTCCAAAAACCACAAACTCAATCTCTCTTTTCTTTTTCTCTTTTTCCACAAAACAATGGATCCTAATAGATTAGGATAGTATGATAGCTCAAGTGTGGAAAACTAGGTGTTTGGAAAACAAGCAACAAAGAAAAACACTTGAGAAAATTCTTGCAAATGATATAGAATGAAAACCAAGACAAATCTCCCAAAATACTCTTTTCTTTGATTTTTCCAAAAACCTAAAACAATAAGGATGAGAAGTTTAAAGCCCAAAAACTCTTTTTAAAACTCTTTTAAACACTTCAGAAAACTGGAATTTTTTCTCTTAAAAATCTTGGCCAAAATCCCCAAAGAGATGGGGTTTATATAGGCCCATCAGAAAACTAGCCGTTAGGCTGAGCTGGCAGCCTGACAGGCTAACGGTCGACCGGCCCGGTCGACCGCCAACGGTCAGAAATATGACCGTTGGGCAACTGCGGTCGACCGGCTCGGTCGACCCAAACAAACAGAGAGCTCTGCTCTCGACCCGGTCGACCGTCCCAGTGACTCCAAACGTGCACAGATTTGTGCACGTCGGTCAACCGGCCCGGTCGACCGACTTCACCCAAGTCGACTAGGTCAGGTTGACTAGTCGACTGATTGAAGCCTGGAACAGAAATCTGGGTCAGAAAACACTGTAAAATATTTTTCTAAAAATCTTTTAACACTTCTAAAAATCCACAAAAACTTGTTTTATCATTTTATATTGAAACTCAAACAAGTGATAAAAATTTCAAGACATATATCAATCATATCAATTCATTTTTGTGTCTTGCCAATTTTATCAAAAACAAAACTTGTATTTTTATCAAACTTGATTTTTCAACACATGAATAGGGATATCAAGATAAGTTTGTTTAGCAAGTTAAACCATGTATGTATATCTAGAACATATCTAATATACATAGAAATAAAGTAAACTTGTTTTGATCTACTATTCATGAAAACCAAATCCAAAACATAAAAACGTGTGTGTTTGTGCACTTGAGCATATCAACTATACTAAGCTTTACAAATGGATCTAAAACACACTATCTAAACTATGGATACCTAAGTCTTCTTGATGATCTTCATCTTCAAGTTGACTTGCTCCAAAACTCCATCTATGGGCTAGGCAATGTGTGATCTTTAAGCTTTGGCCCTGGAATCACTATGAAAAGCTTCTAAACACTTTTATTGAAGCTAATCACCAACTAATATCTTGATTAATAATCTGTAACTAAAATCACAAGATTATTAGTAAACATAACTACATGAGTTAATCATCATCAAAACTAGGGTGGAAGGCCTTTGGGCCAACAATCTCCCCCTTTTTGATGATGACAAAACTCATGGAGTTATATATGCATGGATTAAAGTAAAGCTTCAAAGAAGCTCCCCCTTAACTCATGCATAAGCAAATAAACATAATAATATGCAATGAAGACTCTTAAACATGAATGCATAAACAATAAATGTTCTAGATACCAATGAAATGTTCAAAAACAAAACATGCTCTAGATACCAATAAACATACATTAAACTATATTAAACTTAATATATACAAAAACATAACTATGCATATATAAAACAAAAACAAATCATGCATATTTAAAAACATCTTCTCTATTAGAGAAAGATTTGAGTTTGATATAATGCATGTTAAACTCACAAATAATTCTCTCCCTTTTTGTCAATCATCAACAAAGGGGTAAATAATCAAAACAATATAATGAGGGGTAAAAAAAAACTTTCTCCCCCTTTTTGTGTCAATCAAAACAATACAAACAATGTTCTCTCCCTTTTTGTCTAAAACAAAAAACAAAGTCAATAAGGGGTGACTATCAATTTGAATATCAATTGAAAATATGTCAATGAAGCATCTTGATACCAAATGAAAATAAACAAAGATCAATAAATGTTATATGCTATATACATTCATGAAGAGGAAGACGCTAAGTTAGCTTCCCCACACATATGCATTACATGAAAGAGGGATGTTAAGCCCTAATTCACATAACACACATTATGTAATGAATAAGAGGAGATGTGAAGCTCCCCCTACACACGTGTACCACATAAAGAAGAGATGTTAAGCTCTTCAATACACAATACACTCAACATGAATCTATATGAAGAGATGTTAAGCTCTTCTTAAATATAGTCAATACAAATCAAAACTTTTGTATTTTACTATAAGCTAAATTTTTAGATACCAATTTAAAAACACAACATCTTGATATCAATTGAGATTAAACATAATAAATTTTGAATGTCTAAACACAAATTTTAATACCAATTGTAAATGTTTTACCAATTGAAAAGATTTTACATAGAAACATTGATACCAATTGTAAGAATTATTCATTTTAAACATATGATACCAGATTCGAATTTTCAATCATAAAGTATGGGAGTACAAATACCAATTGAAAGACAAAATCAAATTTTCTCCCCCTTTATGAAATACAAACTAAAATAATGCATAGTCTTGATATCAATTTAAAAGTAATCAATTGAAACAAAATTGAAACTCAAGCACTAGCATAAACACAAACATATATATGTATGGAAAATAGATACCAATTGAAATTGATATTCTTGGAATTGAAAGCATACATACATACAAAACATATATGAGTATACAAGAAGATCAAAATGATACCAATTGAAAGAGTTCAATGATACCAGTTGACATAACAATAAGATCAAGTGTATACATCATATTACCAATCCACCCATCTCATGCACAAGTTTAAAAGTATTTTCATTTTAAAGCATTCATGAACATGATCTCCCATCCAACCTCCCATGGATGGTAGGGGTTTTCAAAAATAGATTTGAAAATAAGCTTTGTTTGAAATACTCTACCAAAGTGAAGAATACGAGCTAGTTAAAATGGAAATATTTGTTAACTAGTACGAAATCCTTCAAGCAAGGAATAAACTAAAAATAATTTTCATAAAACATGAAATCCATAAGATAATCAACACTCTAATTCAATTAGGCATAAATATGACTCATGAAAATAAAACATGAGTAAGCAATAAATGTGAGTGTACAAATAAGGTGTGAATATCATAATCATGAAAATTTATCATAAAGCTCAATTATTCCTTAAGCATGAAAACATGAAAACATAAAAATCATCAAACTATTTAATCTTCAAGGCATATGTATGTCTTATACAAACTAAGGTATACATACATATCCAAACATGACGAGTCCACAAAAATATATGCATTAAGGCACATGGCTCAAAAGGATAAACATGTATATCTAATAGTTTGGACAAGATAGACATATACATGAAGTTTAAACATAAATACGAAATCAAGAAAAACTAAATTTTCACCAAAACAATGTTCATTTCAAGGTATATGTATGATTTGTCAAACATGAAGTATACATACATATCCCTAAACACAATTGAGTCCATATATAGATTTGCATGAAAGGCAAATGACTCAAGGGGTATACATGTATATCTTAAAGTTTGGCAATACAAACATATACATGAAGTGAAAACTCATAAAACAAATTCAAAAATGGAATACAAGTTTGAAATGTATGAATCATCAAACTAGACTAAACTAGCACATCTAATGGGTTCAAATAAGCAATCAAGCCCAAACATATATAGATTTATTTGTGGCCCACTATATGTACAAGTATAAGTCTTCTAGTTTTAATGAAAACTGACATCTAAACATGTAATCAAGGCATATGCATAAAAATAAAACACAAATCATTTAGACTAGGACTTATACTAGTGTCGAAAACATGATTATTATGAATATCCACATGTTATTAGAAATATGATATACGCAATATCAACCATAGTGAGAACACAAAAGAATTTATCCATATTAAACATGGGTGTCTCAAAATAACTAAACATGTATATCAAGAATCTAATCAACATGGCATTTTCATAGTAATCACTAAACAATGAAGACATGCTATAAACTATAATTATGAAAGCATGTAAACAATAAATGGAAGTAAAGGATTGTTACCAAAACCGAAGAAGCAACTTTCCTTTTCTCTAAAACATGGTGGTTATCCCCACCAAATCTTCCCTTGAAAGTGATGCATCCAATTGATTTTCTTTAAGTTCGGAACGCATCCACTCCAAGGTGTCATCACTCTCACGTCATGTGAGAGCCCACACCTACATTAAAAACAATTGGAGGGGTGGTCTTTGGTACCCATACTCTTTTGGGTCCATGGGGGTTAGTCTCATTTCTAACCCAAACAAAATTCTTTGCTAAATTAGGAGTATGTAATCTATCATAGCAAAATTTAGTAAGGTGGCCCTTACGTCCACAATGTGTACAAGTGTACACATGAGCATACGTGTGATGGTGTCCGTGAGGAGCATGTGTATGCCGTGGAGGGTGTGCATGCATAAAAGATGGAACTTGTTTCTTTCGAACCAAGGTTTCCAACCGTGAGTGGTTCATGGCACATTGGCTCATAGTGGAGCCCAAACAATCAACCTTCTTCTTATCAATTAAAGAAGAGGTGGCACATGCAATAGGTGAAGTGTGTAATACTACCCTAGCATGGCAAACATGAGCATCAATCTTATTTTGCAAAACAATATTCTTATCTAAACAAACATTCAACTCATTTGAAATAGAAATAATTTTATTTTTCAAAGCAACATTCTCCTTTGAAACAAAATCAACTTTTGAAGACAAACGTTCATTTTTCTTCAAAATAGCATGGCAATCATTTTTAGATTTAAAAATTCATTTTCTTTAAGTGCAAGATCAAGTTGAGATTTTAATGAATCCCTCTCATTAGCAATCTCCCCTTTTCCTTGCAAAACAACATCAAGTCTAGCAATCAAATTTTTATTTTCATTATTAATGCCTAGACTTTTCTTTTTCAACAAATTATATTTTTCTATTAATTTTTCACACACAATAGATAGTTCTTCATTCAAGGCATGAGGATCAATAAAGTCATTTGAAGAACTAGCACAATCATTACTATCTAGTTGAGATTCTGAATTTACCTCAAGGGAGTCATTCCCTTGGACCATGAAGCATTGTGAGTTGGATTCTCCACTAGATTCCTCTTCTTTTTGAATTGGCACTTGAAGCTCGGAGGTGGTGGTTGTTGTCAACTTGTTCCACACTACTAAAGCGGAATCAAGGTTAGAAACACGCATAAGATAATCTTTAGGCAATGTGCTTCTAATGGCCTCTAGGGCTTGTGCATTGGCCCCTATATGATCACCATTACCAAGATAGCATTTCTTGGTAGCGGCAAGAAAGACATGCAAACCTAGGGTCTTTAGGTACATGAACATCCTATACTTCCAAACAACAATGTTGGAAGGGTCAAAGCTAGGTGGGGTCATGAAGTCCATGGCAAACTATATGAGTGTGCAAACAAGCAAATGCAAATAATAGATTAGCAACCAAATGGATCTCACTCCTAAGATATTAAGCCTAATATCAGGAGCACTAGCTCTGATACCAATTGAAAAACACCTAGAGGGGGGGTGAATAGGTGTAAATGCTAATCTAGAACTAAATGCTAAACTAAGTGCGCTAAATGCGGAAGCTAATGAAAATCTTGCAACACACTTAATACAACACACAAGTGTAGCCGAATTCCCCGTGAAGGGCTCTGGACTAACTCCTCTTGATTCCCCTTGAATGGGTTGAGGTGCTATGTGAAGCTCTTGTGGTTAAGTATAAGTGAGGCACACACACAAGCAATCCAAGCATATAATGAATAAGCAATGTGAATTAATGCAAGGACAACACAAGCAAATATGATATGAATGAAGTATGATGCTTTGCACAAATAAATGAGTGAGAGAGTTGAGAGATATTGGATCAAACGCAAACACACGGATATGTTTCGAGGTTCGAGCACCTTGCTCTACATCCCCGCCTACACCACCGTGTAGGATTTCCAATCCACTATCTCCCACCGAAGGAACCTCTACCGAAGAGGATTTGTTACAACACTAGGAGTACCAAACTCCTCTCTCAAACGACCACCTCACAACCGAGGGGTAGGCCCGTAGCCAATACAACAACCAACCAACACCTCTACCGAAGAGGGTTTACAAACACCTATCTCCACCTCTCACTAGAAGGAGCAAACCAATCACCCGATCACCTCTACCAAGAGGGATACAACAAGGATAAGGGTGTGTACAACAAGTAGTTCCAAAACCACAAACTCAATCTCTCTTTTCTTTTTCTCTTTTTCCACAAAACAATGGATCCTAATAGATTAGGATAGTATGATAGCTCAAGTGTGGAAAACTAGGTGTTTGAAAAACAAGCAACAAAGAAAAATACTTGGGAAAATTCTTGCAAATGATATAGAATGAAAACCAAGACAAATCTCCCAAAATACTCTTTTCTTTGATTTTTTCCAAAAACCTAAAACAATAAGGATGAGAAGTTTAAAGCCCAAAAACTCTTTTTAAAACTCTTTTAAACACTTCAGAAAACTGGAATTTTTTTCTCTTAAAAATCTTGGCCAAAATCCCCAAAGAGATGGGGTTTATATAGGCCCATCAGAAAACTAGCCGTTAGGCTGAGCTGGCAGCCTGACAGGCTAACGGTCGACCGGCCCGGTCGACCGCCAACGGTCAGAAATATGACCGTTGGGCAACTGCGGTCGACCGGCCCGGTCGACCCAAACAAACAGAGAGCTCTGCTCTCGACCCGGTCGACCGTCCCAGTGACTCCAAACGTGCACAGATTTGTGCACGTCGGTCGACCGGCCCGGTCGACCGACTTCACCCAAGTCGACTAGGTCAGGTTGACTAGTCGACTGATTGAAGCCTGGAACAGAAATCTGGGTCAGAAAACACTGTAAAATATTTTTCTAAAAATCTTTTAACACTTCTAAAAATCCACAAAAACTTGTTTTAACATTTTATATTGAAACTCAAACAAGTGATAAAAATTTCAAGACATATATCAATCATATCAATTCATTTTTGTGTCTTGCCAATTTTATCAAAAACAAAACTTGTATTTTTATCAAACTTGATTTTTCAACACATGAATAGGGATATCAAAATAAGTTTGTTTAGAAAGTTAAACCATGTATGTATATCTAGAACATATCTAATATACATAGAAATAAAGTAAACTTGTTTTGATCTACTATTCATGAAAACCAAATCCAAAACATAAAAACGTGTGTGTTTGTGCACTTGAGCATATCAACTATACTAAGCTTTACAAATGGATCTAAAACACACTATCTAAACTATGGATACCTAAGTCTTCTTGATGATCTTCATCTTCAAGTTGACTTGCTCCAAAACTCCATCCATGGGCTAGGCAAAGTGTGATCTTTAAGCTTTGGCCCTGGAATCACTATGAAAAGCTTCTAAACACCTTTATTGAAGCTAATTACCAACTAATATCTTGATTAATGATCTGTAACTAAAATCACAAGATTATTAGTAAACATAACTACATGAGTTAATCATCATCAAAACTAGGGTGGAAGGCCTTTGGGCCAACACAAATCATTCTTGATTTTCTTTCAATTCATTTTAAAATGAAGAAAACTTTAAAACAAATAGAAAAATCGCACATCACGCTTCTATCGCCTCCCCTCCTCGTGGATATAACCTGTAAAGCCACTTTGCTACTATGGTAGAATCGCTAAAACTACTACATCGATCATCACTCTTTTACTCATTCTTGTGCATACTTTTTAGCAATCAAATTTTGGAGCCGTTGCTTGGGAGGGGTAATGGTTTTTTTTTTGTTTTTACTAAAGAGTTTTCTTTGTTTTTATACAGGAGGAGTCAAGGGACTAATTGCTGCAGCGGACCTACATTTTGCTTGGAAAAGAAGAGCACTTTTGCCCTCAGAAAAGCCACGCACGCGTAACTTTTTTGATTGAAGTACTCACAAAAATTTCCTACAGGGTCACTGAAATTGCGCAAATTTCTTTCTGCAAGTATTATTTTCTTATTTGCCTCACTTATATGCTGTTAATAACTCAACAAAAATTCATTTGCTGTTAAATTGAAAAATAGATTAGACTTTTGCATTTAGAGCACGTATCTATTTCAATTCATTTTAATTTCTTTTGAAGAGTGCTGGAGAAAGGTATGTGTGCATCTCATTTAGAATAGGACCAATATTTTAGAGTGATTTATCTCTTTGAGTGTTATCTTGTTGTAAATATATTGTACACTTGAACAAACTGACATTAAGGGCAAATTCCAATAAGAAAGATAAGGTGGGGAAGTCATTACCCTTTCTTAACCCAAAAACCATCTCCTAATTTGCACACGACCCCAAGCTTAACTAAAATTTGATAGACGTTGGTCCCTAGGGACATCTCGGACTCACTAAGAGATTAACCGAGGGGGAAAATTGTAAGAATCATACTCCAGCAAAATTGGTGTCTAAGGAAATAGGATTAAGAGGTTAAGCCTCGAAAACTCCGTGGTTTGGCGTAAATAAGGCCCGAGGCTCATGTCCGGATACCTCCCACCGAGTTATACCTTTACCTGGCCAATTAGCTAGTAGGCTGATTCCTACAACAATCTCCTCCTGGTAGTCGTCCAGTTAGGAGTCACCTAGGTCCAGGAATCTTAACTAGGCTTGGTGGTTGATTTTTCTTTTTCTTTGTTTGTTATTTATTCTTTTCGATTGTGAACGTTGTTTGTGTGTGCTGTATGAAAGAGTGGTTGAGAGATTTATCCACGTCTAGACTCGTCATAAACACCTCTCTGTCACCACCTCAGAACCCAGTGATGGCCTCACTACAGGAAAGATTTTACCCCATCCGGACATCACTGACTTCTAGCATAAAACTCTCGGAAGGAAATAGAAATAATTTTGAGTTAAAATCACAATTCATAAACACTCTTCCAAAATTTCATAGTTTAGAATCAGAGGACGTATAGTTCTTTGTTAGGGAATTCGAAGATGTATGCCTAATATGCGTATTCCTCAATTAGGAGACGACGACGTCAGGCTACATTTCATTCCTTTTTCCCTGAAGAATCTAGCAAAGAAATGGTTGTACAGCTTGGTTATAGACTCTGTCACCTCGTAAAAGGATTTCGTTAAGGTCTTCTTGAAGAAATTCTACCTGATTCACAAAACTACGTTGATCAAAAAGAACCTCATGCAGTTCAAACAAGACTCCAATGAGCCTTTTTGGAGATACTTTGAACGATTCAAAGATCTCCTAGCATAATGCTGATTGGTCGCTAATGTTGCATATTTAATATCATATGTCCATACTTATTATAGAATAAAAGCCTGCATTGTCCTAATTAATTGTTTAATTTATTTGCAGGCTCAATCTTTAAGGAGATGAAGAGAAATGAGCCCAAGCCCACCAAAATTCTGAATTAAATCAGAATTAATTCGCACTCAGTAAATCAGGGCAAAATCAAGAGGTTGAAAACCGGTTGAGAAGAATCCTCTCAGAATCGATCGGTTAAAGCCAAGAATCCAAGGCCATTTCGTCAGAATCCGGGACTCAAACTGAAAAACCAACTCCAGATAAAGTCAGAGGGCGAAATCAGGGCAACCCACCAACAGGGTGTGGCCACCTGGCCACACCCTGGCCGCGGAAACGCGGCCCAAGCTGCGTTTCCGCGGCAATCTTGGGGAGTTAGGGGGAGCGTTTGCTCCCCCGATCTCCCTGGGATCCTGCATACTGGGTTTTTGCCTATAAAAGGCCATTCTTTGTGCTGAAAATGGACGACCATGCAGAGATAGGATTTAGATTATTTTTTCATTTCTTAGTTTAGGTGTTTGTTTTTCTTTTTCATGTAATTGTAATTTTCATTTATGTAAATAAGAGGAGATCAGACTTTCATCGAAGAACAAGAATGAAGCTTGAGCTGGAGCGACACCAGTGTAAGATTTATTTCTTTTCTTTGATTGTTATGAAATCGAATCGATGTTCTTTCTGTGTATGTACTTCTTTTTAGTCTTCTTCTTCTTCTTCTTTTCTATTTTACTTTTCTTTTTGGTACAATTGTCTTCCAAGTGAGTCTAAAAGCATCGAAAGAGCCTTGACGTTGCGAGTGCCACCGATAGCTCATGACGATGGAATGGAGTCTCTCTCTGTATCATTTCATTCTTGAAGTAGTCTTGATGATGTAATGTGGAAGAGACCAATACTCAAATCTTATGGGCTATGCGCTGAATGCCTCCACTTCAAGGAAAATCGTCGCTAAAGACTCAAGGTAAGCTTTTGGTGAAAAGAAGGTAAGTAATTGTTTTTATTTGTTTTCTTTTATTTCTGTAAATTAAATCACCAACACCATATCCTCAAAATCGCTTTCTTTCCCAAATCATTTGTACATAGTCGCTTTCGTCGTTTTCTGATTTTCTCCGCCTTCTCCATCTATTGTTTTCTTTCTTTAACATAACTTTCTTTTCTTATTTTCTTAACTTAAAACAGAGAAGAATCTTCGTTTTGTTTTCATAATGATTTTAATAAAGAACGTAAACGCTTCTATCGCAAAACCCTCCTTGTGGATCACGACCCGCATAGCCACTTGCTATCGCGGAAGAATTGAGCACTTGCACATCCTAATCTTAAATTCTAAAATTCCGTATTTTGTGTGCAAGTTTTGCCTCAATCAAATGCCCTCACCACTGTATAGAGAAATGGCGACAATGCCAGGTTCTTTATGATGGATTAAACTATCAAATGAAAACATTGTTGGAAACTATGTGCCAAGGAGATTCTTATTGAAAAACGAAAATTAGGGATGGGACCTCTTTGAAGATCTAGCCAAGAAAACCATCCCGTAGGAGCCAAGCCCCGAAAAACCTAGAAACTCACAATCCATAACTTCTAGGAGTAGGCTCTTATCTATAGAATCGTCTGTTGCCGCAGAAGCAAAGATTTTCATGCTCATGAGGAGAATTGAAGCATTGAAGACAAAAGAATCAGCCATAGCCAATCAGATCAACCGTCCACAAATTTATAATCCGGGTTGCACGTACTGCCAAGTACCAAACCATGTTTTTGAAGATTGCCCCAAGCTCGTCAAGCACCACCGGAACATCTGAATGTGGCCTACACAATGACTGCATTTCTTCAAACCAATTTCATATTATTTCTCAGGATAATATTCTCTATTTTACAAAATTTTTGGGAACCCTTTGGAGCTAGTTCATTATTGGCCCAATAAACTAATAATAAAATATTAATGTTTTATATATTTTTTTTCTTCTCCTTTCTTCCAGACTCCTCCTTCACCGCCATTAGCCCACCGCCTTCCTCTTCTTGCACTATAAACTCTTTCCCTATCATTATCTCTAATTTCTCTCCTCTAAATAAATCCTCTCTCTTTCTCTCTTCCATCTCTCTATCTCTCTCTCTCTCTCTATCTCTCTCTCTCTCTCTCTCTCTCACACACACACACACTTCCCCTCTCTCTTCTCTCTTTCCTCACTATCTCTCTTTCCCTCTCTCACTACTTCAGTCCAAGCTAGGGGGCCGGCTTGACCCGCGCCCAAGGCCAGATAGCCGGTGGCCGTGAGCCACCGCGCCCCCGGCCAGGCGCCACCGTGCCCCCCAACCGGGCCACCCCTCTTCCTCTTTCTCCCCTCCTCTACTTTTTCTTCTTCTTTTCTTTTTCTTCCAGTTTTCTCTTCTCTCTCACTCTCTCTTCTCTCTCCTCCCTATGCGCGGGCCCATACCGCCGGCGGTGGCCAGGCCTCGTCGCCGGCTGCCGTCGGCCACCACCACGGCCGCGCCGCGCGGCCTTGCCAGGGCCGCGCATGGCTGCGCTGCCCTACCCCCTTTCTCTCTCATTCTCTCTCTCTCTCTATTGGGCTTAAACCCAATAGCTTACAACCAAACCCATTAACCCATTTCCAAAACCCAAACCCAATGACTTAGATGATGAATCCGGGTCCGGATTATTGGATGTAAACACGACCCGTTAGTAACCCAAACCTGCTTCCAAAACTTATTAAAGGTAAAATTTCATAAAAGCCCCTGTTAAATAATATTTGTTACATTTTAATCTTTATTAATTACATATTTAACCTCTTTACATGGTTTCTAGCGTTCGAGCGATATCTGGAGCATCCGGTGTCCGATCTGAACGATTCTGAAACTGTTGCGATCGTGAAAAAGAGAGCTACCATGATGATGTTGTGAGTGTTTTATTTTGTAAATTATCATTATTGTGTCTAATTAAATTGGTTAATTGTTTTATTAAATAAGTCGTGTTTATCGATTAATCACTGTAAATATTATTTAATAAATTGTAATTATTTGAATATCATAGTAAATAGAAGTAAAAAGAATATACATGATTAATTTTTAAACATAATAAATAACATAATAATAATTTATTTTATTTCTTGATTTATTATAAAATAAAAATGACTTGTCTAAATACCGGGATTCATAGGTTAATAATTTAAATAAGTAAGTTAACTAATAAATTGATATTTAGATAAATATATGTATTGATATTGTGATCTTGATCATATTAATAATATTGTCATCGATATTACAAATAGGGATATCTGGTTGAATAAAATTGATTGGTTGCTTTATTTAATAAATCGTGATTACGGGAAAATCAATGTTAATTAATAACTTAATTATCGAGAAGTCATATTTTGTAATAAGAATATGCATGATATTTTAGTAAACATAAATAATAAAATAATACTCCCATCTGCTTCATGATTTAATACAAAATATAAGTGATAAACGGTCAATTAAAGGAATTTCATTTTAACAAATATTGTAATAATTATTTAAATGGTTAAATATATCTATTTCACATGTTTTTGTTACATCTATCACATCACCAGACACTATCACTTCATGGACATCTATTATGGTTACGCAATATTGCTACATGTACACTAATACACACGTACTACATTACACAAGACATTGTTCCTATTACACTATCACCATTACTGACTCACCGATACACTGGACACTGTATTGCATGTAAATATCTCTAGATATTATTATTTCATGTACATGTATCATCATTACATAGATATTGATACACAAGACACTATTATTTCATGTTCATGACCACTGATAATGGATACTCGACATCGTCATTTCACATGCCAGTATCATCGTTCCATGAACTTTATTGTGTTGGCCCAAAAGTTTATCTTGTTGGCCCAAAAGGTTACACTCTCCAATTGTTTAGAGTTTTGATGATAACAAAACAAATAAGAGCTATTTGGTACTAATAAGTTTGTTCAAGATAAGTTTCAGGTTAGTACCATATTTGGAGGCCATTGCTTAGCTTTTGCAAGAAATTCTAGGTTCATGAAGCAAATAAGGCATATGGCACAATAAGGAAGGAACATAGAAGAGAAGGCTCTAGTAAGGCATTGCATGGCTCAAGACTTCAAGAGACTTCATTAGATTTGTTTCTAGTTTTATAGTTTTGTTAAAGAATAGTGAATAGGTTTGAAGCTCTATATTCCAACACACACTTTTTGCGCACATCTCATTTCTAAAAATATTCCCTATAAATATATACAAAATATTTTAATACAAAGCCTTTTGATTACAAACTCAATTTTATGTTTTACATTTATCTCTAATCAAAACTATTTTGTTAGATATCAAAATCTCCTCAAAATTCTGTTTCAATTTTGATTTTTGGCCTGAGACGGTCGACCAACCGGTCGACCGACACTAAGTCAGGTCAGGTCGGTCGACTGACCCAGTCGACCGGACTTCTGGCAGTTTGTTGCGTATCCGTGTGCACGTTTTGTGGTCGACCGACCGGTCGACTGACTGAAGTGCAGTTGCTCTCTGTTTCTGCCCAGTCGACCGGGCGGTCGACCGGAAGCCCGCAACAGTTATTTTATTTGAGCCCCGGTCGACCGAGAGAGTCGTTTCAACAGTAACGGCTACTTTTTAAACATGTTTTATTTTTGTCTTTTACTTTCCTAAAAGTGTTTAAATGATATTTTCTGAACCTAATACTTCCTAATTAGCATTAAGTGGGTTTACTCCTTAATCCCTAGCCCTCTCCTATAAATAGGGGTGATTAGGGAGAGGTTTCTTTATAACAAAAGTTTACAAAAATTCCAAAAGTTTAAGGCATTCAAAAGAGTTTCATTTCTTGGTTTTTGTGCCGAAAATCTCTCTCATTTTCTGAAGTGTTTTTCAAATCTCTCTGATTTCATTTTCTTTTTTCACTTACATACAAGAGCTTCAATCCTACTCATTGTTCTACAAGGATTTTGTAAGGGAAGAGAATTTTTCAAAAGAGAGTTTGTGGTCTTTTGATCACCAAGAGAGAACTTGTACTTGAGATTGTGGAGTTGGGTACTTCGGTGTATTTGTAACATCTTCGTGAAGTTATAGTGGTTAGAAATCCTTCTGGGGAAGGCGGGGACGTAGAGCTGGGTGCTCGAACCTCGGAAAAAATCTCGGTGTTTGCGTTTGGTTTACTTGCTCTTGCTTCTTGCTTTACTTTCATTGCTCCTATTACTTGCTCTCTACTTTAATTGCAATTTTCACTTGTTTCATATTCATATTGTCAATCAAAGTCTCATACAATAAGATTGCATTGTGCACCTCAAACTCATATCCAGAGGAATCATGAGGAAGGAGTTCAGAGCCCTTCACGGGGAATCCGGCTTCTAGTCTTGTTTTGGGCGATTGTTGCATCATAAATTTTAATTGTGCATTGATTAGCATTATCACCTATTCACCCCCCCTCTAGGTGATTTTCAATTGGTATCAGAGCTTGGACTCTAGGTTTGGCTTAACATCCTTAGAGAGATCTTTAAAATTTGCTAATCATCATTTGCATTCTTACATTCATACACTAGTAAACATGGCCAACAATATCAAAACCCTCCTAAATTTGATGGACTTAATTTTCCTATTTGGAAGGTTAGGATGACCATCTTTCTACAATCTTTAGGTAGCTTAGTTGTAAAATCCTTGACCAAGCCCTATGTTGTACCCGATAGTGAGGAAAGCATTTGGTCCGACTTTACCTTTAGAGAATATGAGGCTAACTCCAAAGCCCAAAATTCACTCCTAACTGCCTTGAATGAGGATGACCTTACACGGGTAATTCATTGCCAATCCGCCTATGAGATTTGGCAACATTTGTTGGTCACACACGAGGGGACATCACAAGTAAAGAGAGCTAAGATAGATCTCTTGAGGTCCCAATATGAAAGCTTTAAAATGATTGATCATGAATCTATTATTGCATGATTACAAGGTTTACTAAAATTACCAATGCTCTTTCCTCCTTAGGTGATAATATTAGCAATGATCAAAAGGTGCGGAAGTGATTCGGGCTCTTCCTACATCATGGGAGATAAAGGCCACCACCTTGAAAGAGTTAAATGACAAGGATGAAATGGATCTCATAAGTCTCATCGGCAACCTAAAGACTCATGAGATGGAAAAGAAGGCAAGAGAGGAAGCGGCTCCTCAAAAGAAGAAATCCATTGCCTTCAAGTCTTCTGATTGAGATTTTACCTGCACACAAAAATAAAGATGTTAGATTTAGAAGTAATTGTGCGAGGTTCTCAATTCTAATCCGCGGTAGCAGTGGCTATGCGGGTCGTGATCCTCAGGGAGGGACTAGCGATGGAAGCTTTGTCAATAAGTTATCTCTAAAGTTTTTATTAATTTATTTACAGTTAGAAAGAAAGAAGATGAAAAATTAGAAGTGATATTTACAATGAGATGGTGAAAGAAATTGGAGAGAGATGGAGATCTAAACTATAATTAGGAAGAAAAAAAACTATAACACGTACAAACCTCTTCTACCTTACTTACCTTTGATCTGTTCGCGACGACTTACCTTGTCTTGGAAGGCGTGCAAGTATGGCGTATAGGATCGTCCACCTTTGCTACCTACACTATGAAAAGAAAAGACAATCTAAAGAAGGATTGTTCATCTCCATAGGCCATCAAGTGCTCTTCTTTGGCTAGGCAGTCTTGAAGCAATTAGATCTCATGGTTTACAAAACATTAGAGAGAAATAACAGAAGTAAACAAGAACAGAGAAAACACAAGATTAAACAAGAATAAAGAAAACAAACCTCAAGTGGATTTCATTAACAATGGAAGAAAAGTAGGCTTACACCGCTGTCACCTTAGTACAAGCATGGACTCCTTCCTCCATGAAAGCTTCCTCCACTCTCAGTTACAAAAATTACAAAAGAAATAAAAACCTAACCTAAACTACAAGTTAGCCTAAAAACCTAGATTTTTGCTCTGTATTTTCTGTGTGCCCTTCTCTGTTGCTCTGCAGGGGTATTTATAGGAGCTGGATGAAGTAGAGTCCCAGTGCAACTCTGTCCTGCAACTTGTTATCATGTTGATCACCGAATATGTCTTATCTGCGGATTGAATTGGAAAGTTTGATCAACATAAGAGTTGTAGGTCTTCAAGTCTTCTTTCTGGAGCATCTTAAACCATCAGATTTGAATATCTGTAGCAAAAGTTATGATCTGAATACTAAAACATGTATAGTCTGAATCCGAATTTATCTTTAAACTCTTCTCCTTTTATTTTTAGGATTGTCTTGCAAGCAACTAGGGTTGAGTAGAAGTCTATCCCTTCCCTCTTCTTTTAGCAATTAGGAGTTCTTTCTTATCCTTCCTTTTCCTCCCTTAGATTTTAAATAAAGAATTTAAAATCTAAGTTTAGATTAGGTTAGATAATAAGAAACTTCTAAATTACTACAATTTTTGCACATGGACTTGCACATGGGCTTTTTGGGCTTCTAGGCTTCATTCAGGCTTTTATTTCTTTATTTTTTAATTACCCAAGGCCTGCACACAATAAATAATAAAACATTAGTAATAGTGCATAATTATATGAATAAATATGAAAATGTGATGGTAAATATGATGATAAAAATGCACTTTTCACTACCAATCACACCCCCACACTTATCTTTTTGCTCGTCCTCGAGTAAAAACAAAGAAAAAGAAAAAGTTAATCTAACCTAACTCACTTTCGTAGGAATCACGATTGCACTTAGTACGTGCAACAAGCCGTTAAACCTCTAGGTTACCCTAGAGGACGAGTGTTGTCTCGTGAGGGTTTTCAGCGGATTGCACCCACAAAATCCATAAAAAGGTAAATATTTGAATTATATTTGAAGAGACTAAGTAGTCTATAAGTTTTAGGATTATCATTTTTATTCATTCTTAAACTTAGTCTTGATAAAGTAAATTGTTTTCATTTTTAAGTAAGGATCAAAATTGAATTTTGTGTATAGTCTTTTTCGTTACCAAAAATCTTATGCATCCTTATGAATTTTTACTAGGAATTCCTTAACTTGGACTCTCATGCCTCTTTTTTTTTTTTTAAATATGTATAACTCATCTAATTTTCTTTCGTGTAAGCATCAAGGCTTCTTGAGGCCCTAATACCTAACTAATTGACTATTAGATGTGTTAATAATTTTTTTTTAATATGTATAACTCATCTAATTTTCGTTTGTGTAAGTATCAAGGCTTCTTGAGGCCCTCATACCTAACTGATTGACTATTAGATGTGTTAATACATATCTCATATTTTTTAGTTTTATTAGGCTTTCTAATCCACCCATGTAGCGAACTTAAAGTCGGTGGCTCCCAAACCGGTCGGCTTTAGGGCACCAGGTGAGAAAACACCCCGCGGACTCAAATTCGAATGAACTAGGCCACAAAACTAAGGACTTTATTTTTATTTAGAACTCACCTTTAGGCGTGAATACTTATGCTTCTTGAGGCACATGTATCCAGCTTAATTAGTGATTTTTTTTTGTTTTTTTTTCTTTTTTTTTTATATATGAGGCACAAAGGTCTTCATCTTAGAATCCTAGATATGTATTAGGTATGCAAATTTCATTAAGGTAAAAATCAAGACTAATTAATTATTCAATTTCTTCTCCTATACCTAAAAATTAAACAATTTATTTATTTTGACCAAGTTTTTAGAAATCCTAATCATGATTTTCCTAATCCTTAAAACTAACTTAGATTTCTTTCAAAAAAATAAGTCAAAATATTGTCCTTTTTATAATTTTTTTTTTTAATTTTTTTTTTATTAGCAAATTTTGTTAGTGTCTACTTATGTTAGTATGTTAGTAAAGCCCACCCCACACTTATCTCATGCATTGTCCTCAATGTATGAATGAATGCATATATGCATGAAACAGAACAAGGGAAGGCGGAAGTTACTTTAGGGTGGTGGTTCCGGAGGTGGTCTAATTGGTCCACGAAATGCGGCCCAATCAAGATAACAGATAATTTGGTGGAACCCACCAGAAACTTTCCTTACATAACCCACTAAAATATATGTATAATCAGTTTTTAGTATTTCCACCCCATCAAATTTCCAAATTTCATAATAAATTTCAGAGTTAATTGTCTCAACCTCCTTGTCCCAAAATGGAGTATGAAAGATGGAATTATTGACTTGGACATTATAGTACGGGAACGAATACCGACTCAAGGAAGATGCTCAAATCAAGTAAGGCTCAGGAGTCGGGTTAGGTTCAAGAATTGAGTCCAAGTCAAGAAATTGAAACTCAAGTCCACAATCTTCTTCCCACAATGGAATGTGACCTAATATGGGTGATATCTCTTTACTTCCAATATTAAGGAATTCTAGCTCATCGCCATACAATTCTTCAAAACTAAGGTCAACATCTTCCGTCAGAATTGTACAATCAGTTTCAGAAGTAAAGAGATTGTGAGAATCTAGGTCGCATATCTCATTGGGTTCAATGTAATAAAAAGAACTTGCCAATTTATCCATAGGATTTTCAAGATTGCACAATTGGTCAAGTTCAATATGATCATCTAAAATGGGTGATTCAATTTCATTATGAATTGGAATAGGATCCAATGTTGACTCGGGAAAAGTGAAATCAGGTGGAGACACTGGAGTCATTATTGAATCAGGAAATAAAATTGAATCATCGAGTGGAAGATCATGATCATATTCATGCACAAGTTCTATTTCAGGAAAGGAAAAACTTGCCCAATTATCAACAGTTGGAGTTTCGGCAAGTTCTAATGATGGCACTGAAATAGAATCTTGTTGTCCAAAGCAACTTGGTTCGTCGGCTCTAAAAGAGTGGTCAGTGATATCAGAATTAGCCGGACGGTGAGAACGTAAGGATTGAACCATCAAATCTATGTCATGCTCACGAGCTAATCTAGGTAATCGTGATGAAGTTGTGAGTCGGTGGACTCACGCACCATCATGTCTAAGATTGATGGTGGTTGTTGCTTGGACTCGTGCATACTTATCATTTCCCCGATAGATGGTAGTCTATTCTGACTGGGTGGATCTAAGTATGACTCATTGAAAGAATGTGGACTGGGTGGAGACTGAGGACAAGTCGGTTGAAAATTGGACTCGGGGGACTCGAAACCCCATGAACTCTGTGACGAGTTGAAAGTATGAAAATCATGGTCATAAGATGGGGGTATGGGTTATAATTATTCGGATAAGACCATTCCGGCACACTAGATTGGTCAAAGTTATGATATGCCGGGTTGGTAATATCCGAAAAATAGTTAGGTGTGTAATATGGATTAAAATTGGAATTATTATTATATGCCATATCACACCAACACAAACAAAAAGAAAACAAACAAATAAACAAACAAAAAGAAAAAAATTCTATCCTAAGTTAGGGTAGACCTATGACCTAGACGACTCCTAACTGGTTAGACTGTCCACAGGAGGTAGGGTGCAGACTTTGACCACAAGTTAATCAGCCAGGTCAGGGCAAGAGTGGTGGGAGGTTTTCCGTCAAAGACGTTCCTTAATTAAATAACCACCAATCTTCGGGCTTTCGGCCCTCAATCCCCTTCCTAGACACTGATTTGGCAAGAGTCAACTTCCAACACTGTCCCCCTTAGGATAATCTCCTATTGAGTCTGAGATGTCCCTAGGGCCAACGTCTACTAATTTTTAAGTTAGGCTTGGGTTAGTGAGTGCTTGGATATGATTTTTGGGCTAAGGAAGGGTGATGAAATCCCCACCTTATCTTGTTAATGGGTTATGCCCTTAAGATGAATTGGTGCAAGTGTACAAGATAAGTAAATAAGATTCACTCAAAGCATCAACCAAGAGATGAGTCCTATTCTACATGCAATGTGAACGTACCTTGCTCCAGCACTCTTCAACAGTAAAATAAAGGAATTGAAAAGACACGTGCCTAGGATGCAAACGTCTAATCAATTTTTATCTTTAACAACAAATTTTTTACTGTTGATTTAATTAGCAGTATACAGGTTTATCACAGAACAAAATCAACAAAGCAGTAAACAGTATTTGCAAATTTCAGTAACCTGCAAAAAAAAACTGAGTCAGTAATTCACTGCTACTGCCGCGGATCCGCGGCAATTGCCGCGTTTTTGCGACAAAGTAGCAGGCTCTGCTGCTCTGCCTTCGAGGGCAGAGGCACAGAGTTGCTATATGTCCACTTCTGCTGCTGTTTTTTCTGTTCTCCAAACCTGCAAACAGAAAAGAATTAAAAGAATTAGTTAATAATTAATTTTTTTTTATTAGAGAAAAACTTACCGTCCCTCCCCGGCAACGGCGCCAAAATTTTGATTGAGATTTTACCTGCACACAAAAATAAAGATGTTAGATTTAGAAGTAATTGTGCAAGGTTCTCAATTCTAATCCGCGGTAGCAGTGGCTATGCGGGTCGTGATCCTCAGGGAGGGACTAGCGATGGAAGCTTTGTCAATAAGTTATCTCTAAAGTTTTTATTAATTTATTTACAGTTAGAAAGAAAGAAGATGAAAAATTAGAAGTGATATTTACAATGAGATGGTGAAAGAAATTGGAGAGAGATGGAGATCTAAACTATAATTAGGAAGAAAAAAACTATAACACGTACAAACCTCTTCTACCTTACTTACCTTTGATCTGTTCGCGACGACTTACCTTGTCTTGGAAGGCGTGCAAGTATGGCGTATAGGATCGTCCACCTTTGCTACCTACACTATGAAAAGAAAAGACAATCTAAAGAAGGATTGTTCATCTCCATAGGCCATCAAGTGCTCTTCTTTGGCTAGGCAGTCTTGAAGCAATTAGATCTCATGGTTCACAAAACATTAGAGAGAAATAACAGAAGTAAACAAGAACAGAGAAAACACAAGATTAAACAAGAATAAAAGAAAACAAACCTCAAGTGGATTTCATTAACAATGGAAGAAAAGTAGGCTTACACCGCTGTCACCTTAGTACAGCATGGACTCCTTCCTCCATGAAAGCTTCCTCCACTCTCAGTTACAAAAATTACAAAAGAAAAATAAAAACCTAACCTAAACTACAAGTTAGCCTAAAAACCCTAGATTTTTGCTCTGTATTTTCTGTGTGCCCTTCTCTGTTGCTCTGCAGGGGTATTTATAGAAGCTGGATGAAGTAGAGTCCAGTACAACTCTGTCCTGCAACTTGTTATCATGTTGATCACCGAATATGTCTTATCTGCGGATTGAATTGGAAAGTTTGATCAACATAAGAGTTGTAGGTCTTCAAGTCTTCTTTCTGGAGCATCTTAAACCATCAGATTTGAATATCTGTAGCAAAAGTTATGATCTGAATACTAAAACATGTATAGTCTGAATCCGAATTTATCTTTAAACTCTTCTCCTTTTATCTTTAGGATTGTCTTGCAAGCAACTAGGGTTGAGTAGAAGTCTATCTCTTCCCTCTTCTTTTAGCAATTAGGAGTTCTTTCTTATCCTTCCTTTTCCTCCCTTAGATTTTAAATAAAGAATTTAAAAATCTAAGTTTAGATTAGGTTAGATAATAAGAAACTTCTAAATTACTATAATTTTTGCACATGAACTTGCACATGGGCTTTTGGGCTTCTGGGCTTCATTCAGGCTTTTATTTCTTTATTTTTTAATTACCCAAGGCCTGCACACAATAAATAATAAAACATTAGTAATAGTGCATAATTATATGAATAAATATGAAAATGTGATGGTAAATATGATGAAAAATGCACTTTTCACTACCAATCATCTTCCTCCACTCTTGATGACAGTGAAGAAGATGAAGAAGAAGATGAGGAACTATCCCTCCTTGTGCGAAACGTGAAGAGAATGTACCGGAAGAACAAGCTCAACTTTAGAAGGAAATTTGAAGGAAAAGAGGAGAGAAGAATCATTTGCTATAATTGCCGAAAGCCCGGACATATCATGGCCGATTGCCCGGAGTTCAAGAAAAAGGTGACTTCCTCCTTCAAGCCAAAGAAGCCGATGGAGAAGAAAGCTTACAAAGCCACATGGGATTCGGAAAGTGAATCCGAAGATGAGGTGGACACGGCGAACATGTGTTTCATGGCAAACATACCAAAGGTAACCCCTCAACTTCTTGATGAAGAAGATAAATTAAGTAAAGAAGTTCTTGTTCATGCTTTTGTTGAACTTTCGGAGAGCTATGATAATAAAAAGATTGAATGTTCAAAATTGGAAAAGGAAGTTGCTTTTCTTAAAAATCAACTTGCTATTATTTCTAAAGAAAAGGATGAAATTTCTTCTAATCTTATTTTCACTCAAAAAGAATTTAGTGCTTACAAAGTTGCTTGCAAAGCAAAATTTTCAAAGATTGATGAAAAAGAAATTTCTTCGTTAAAAACTAGAATTGTTGATTTTGAAAAAGTTTTGAAGGATTGTGCTTTTAACACTAAGAAACTTGAGGAAATGTTTTCTAAAAAGCACACTTCTCATGCTAAAGCTTCTCATGTCAAAATTCCTCATGCTCACACCACACACAACACTCATGCTAAATCTACACAAGTCTCACACTCACTATGCTTTTAAATATGGTAGAGTTTATAGATGTACTTATTGTGGTAAGAATGGACATTTAGCTAAGTTTTGTTATGACCAAATAAATAGAACAAATAATCTTATATGAGTTCATGACACTAACTCTTTAGGACCCAAGAAAATGTGGGTACCAAAATCAAGTCCTAAATTATTTGATGTAGGTACACACCAAGGCTCCAAGACGTAAGGAGCGGTGGTACCTTGATAGTGGTTGTTCAAGACACATGACGTGGGATATCAACAACTTTACAACCCTATCAAGGTACGTTGAAGGTGGCACCGTCACCTTCGGGGATGACACCAAGGGCACTATCATCGGTATAGGTAACATTCAAATTGGTGCATCTTCTATTATAGAAAATGTTGTTCTAGTTGATGGTTTGAAACATAACTTGCTTAGTATTAGTCAACTTTGTGACCGTGGACTTAAACTTGTTTTTGATGTTTCTTCTTGCAAAATCTTTGACTGTAAAACCAATAATTGTATTCTCACCGAATTTCATGATAATAATGTTTATATCATTGACATGCTTAATTTGGATTGTTCTACTAAATGCTTGAATGCTTTTGATGAGAATTCTTGACTTTGGCATAGAAGATTAGGACATGCATATTTTGACCATCTTTTTAGGATTAATTCTAAGGAATTGGTGAAGGGTATTCCTTGCTTGAAGTTTGAGAACCGCATTTGTGGTGCGTGCCAACTTGGGAAACAAACCAAGTCTTCCTTCAAACCAATCAAGGATATCATGTCAACTAGGCCATTAGAATTAATTCATATGGATCTCTTTGGACCAACTAAAACTAAGAGCTTAAATGGTAGTAGATATGCATTTGTTTTAGTTGATGATTTTTCCCGTTTTACTTGGGTTTTCTTTTTGGAACACAAAGATCAAACTTTTTCACATTTTAAGATTTTTCGAAAAAGGGTTGAAAAAGAAAAGGGTTTTTCGATTTTGAAAATAAGAAGTGATAGAGGTGGTGAGTTTGTTAACCAACTCTTCATGACTTATTGTGATGAAAAGGGAATCAAGCATGAAATGTCATATCCTAGAACTCCACAACAAAATGGAGTTGTAGAAAGGAAAAATAGAACACTTCAAGAGAGGGCTAGGACCATGATAAGTGAATATGACCTCCCTCAATATCTATGGGCCGAGGCCGAAAACACCGCATGCTATATTTCAAATCGTATTTATTTGTGTAAAAATTCTTCCAAAACATCTTTTGAAATGTATCATTCTAGAAAACCTAATGTTGCATATTTCAAAGTTTTTGGATGCAAGTGTTTTGTTTTGAATACTAGAGATAACTTGGGTAAATTTGATGCTAAGGCTTATGAAGCTATCTTTGTTGGATACTCTACTACTAGTAAAGCTTATAGAGTATTCAATAGATCTTCCCTTACCATTGAAGAATCCATGCATATTAAATTTGAAGAATCTAATGTGGTTGTTGAGAATGTTATAGAGATTGACCCATTAGGTGAAGACATGGAAAGACTATCCTTGAAGGACTCACCCGCTCAAGAAGAAAAGCAAGAACCCATTGGTGATGTTCAAGAGGATAAAGAGGAAAGCTCTCAACCGCTTCCTAAAGATTGGAGATACGCTACAAATCACCCCAAGGAACTCATTTTAGGTGATGTCTCTAAAGGGGTAACAACTCGCTCCAAACTCCGTGACTTATGTGGTAACTTTGC
Organism: Agave tequilana; assembly: GCA_038442645.1. Taxonomy (NCBI): domain Eukaryota; kingdom Viridiplantae; phylum Streptophyta; class Magnoliopsida; order Asparagales; family Asparagaceae; genus Agave; species Agave tequilana. The sequence goes on along the minus strand of JAVJIF010001040.1, from coordinate 114,820 downwards.
ATTCATTTCTCATTTTGAACCCAAAAACATCCTCGAAGCCGAGGGGGACTCATATTGGTTGCTAGCCATGTAACAGGAACTCTCAATCAATTTGAGCGCAACCAAGTTAGGCACCTTGTTCCTAGGCCTCACGATAGACCAATAATTGGTACTAAGTGGATCTTTAGGAACAAGATGGATGAGTCCGGAAATGTCATTAGGAATAAAGCTAGGTTAGTGGCCCAAGGTTACACTCAAGTTGAGGGAATTGACTTTGAGGAGACCTTTGCACCCGTAGCACGGCTTGAAGCCATACGGATGACACTAGCTTTTGCATCTTTTAAAAATTTTAAACTTTTTCAAATGGATGTGAAAAGTGCATTTTTGAATGGTTTTATAAATGAAGAAGTTTATGTTGAACAACCTCCCGGTTTTGTCGATCATATTCATCCCAATTTTGTTTTTAAACTCGATAAAGCTTTGTATGGATTGAAATAAGCTCCAAGAGCTTGGTATGAAAGGCTTTCTAGTTTTCTCATTTCAAATGATTTTGTTAAAAGCAAAGTAGACACAACATTATTCACTAAGCATGTTGATAATGACAATTTAATTGTGCAAATTTATGTGGATGATATAATTTTTGGTTCTACTAATGAGTTCTTATGCAAGGAATTTGAAAAGGTTATGCAATGTGAGTTTGAAATGTCTTCCATGGGTGAATTGAATTTCTTTCTTGAACTCCAAATCAAGCAATTGCAAGATGGGAATTTATATGTCAAGCCAAGTATGCAAAGGAACTCGTAAAGAAGTTTGGACTTGAAGGCTCAAAAGTTTGCAACACTCCCATGGCAACTGCAACCAAGCTTGATAAGGATGGCCAAGGTAAATGTGTTGATATTAAGTTATATAGAAGCATGATAGGAAGTTTGTTGTATTTGACGGCAAGTAGGCCGGACATCATGTTTAGTGTGTGTCTTTGTGCTAGATTTCAATCGTGTCCTAAAGAGTCCCATCTTATTGCGGTAAAACGCATCATTCGTTATATTAAGGGCACAATTGGAATGGGTCTTTGGTATCCGAAAACCGGAGATTTCTCAATGACGAGTTATTCGGATGCCGACTATGCGGGTTGTAGAGTAGATAGAAAGAGTACTAGTGGGACATGTCAATTTCTTGGTAATTGTCTTGTTTCATGGTCCTCTAGGAAACAAAATTCCGTAGCTCTCTCAACCGCCGAGGCGGAGTATGTTGCCGCGGGGGCTTGTTGTGCACAAGTCCTTTGGATGAAACACACTCTCCTTGATTATGATTTGCATTATAACCATATAAAAATATTTTGTGATAATACTAGTACTATACATATGACTAAGAATGCAAATCAACATAGTAAGACCAAGCACATTGAGATTAGATATCACTTTCTTACAGATCATTTTGAGAAAGGTGATATAGTATTGAGTATATTTCTACGGATTTGCAACTTGCCGATATTTTCACTAAACCACTTGATTTTGTTAGATTTTCCTTTATTTGTGGTGAACTTAATGTTTGTGTTATTGACTAAAAATGTTTTCTTAACCCTTTTTGATATATGACAAAAAGGGGGAGAATGAGTTTATATGGAGTTTATATGGAAATATAAGTTTATATGGTTTTGGTTCCATATGGTTTTTGGTTCTTGCAAAGTGTTTTTTATGAATTCTTGTATTTTAGTTTAAGTGTCTTGCAAGTGTTTTATGTCTCATGACTTTTGCTTGCAATTCATCTCTCTTTAATTTGTTTTATATAGCATAATTTGAGGGGGAGCTTTCACCTCCCCTATATTTTTTATCATAGCATATTTGTTTTGTCATCTCAAAAAGGGGGAGATTGTTGGCCCAAAAGGTTACACTCTCCAATTGTTTAGATTTTTGATGATAACAAAACAAATAAGAGCTATTTGGTACTAATAAGTTTGTTCAAGATAAATTTCAGGTTAGTACCATATTTGGAGGACATTGCTTAGCTTTCGCAAGAAATTCTAGGTTCATGAAGCAAATAAGGCATATGGCACAACAAGGAAGGAACATAGAAGAGAAGGCTCTAGCAAGGCATTGCATGGCTCAAGACTTCAAGAGACTTCATTAGATTTGTTTCTAGTTTTATAGTTTTGTTAAAGAATAGTGAATAGGTTTGAAGCTCTATATTCCAACACACACTTTTTGCGCACATCTCATTTCTAAAAATATTCCCTATAAATATATACAAAATATTTTAATACAAAGCCTTTTGATTATAAACTCAATTTTATGTTTTACATTTATCTCTAATCAAAACTATTTTGTTAGATATCAAAATCTCCTCAAAATTCTGTTTCAATTTTGATTTTTGGCCTGAGACGGTCGACCGACCGGTCGACCGACACTAAGTCAGGTCAGGTCGGTCGACTGACCCAGTCGACCGGACTTCTGGCAGTTTGTTGCGTATCCGTGTGCACGTTTTGCGGTCGACCGACCGGTCGACTGACTGAAGTGCAGTTGCTCTCTGTTTCTGCCCAGTCGACCGGGCGGTCGACCGGAAGCCCGCAACGGTTATTTTATTTGAGCCCCGGTCGACCGACCGGTCGACCGAGAGAGTCGTTTCAACAGTAACGGCTACTTTTTAAACATGTTTTATTTTTGTCTTTTTCTTTCTTAAAAGTGTTTAAATGATATTTTCTGAACCTAATACTTCCTAATTAGCATTAAGTGGGTTTACTCCTTAATCCCTAGCCCTCTCCTATAAATAGGGGTGATTAGGGAGAGGTTTCTTTATAACAAAAGTTTACAAAAATTCCAAAAGTTTAAGGCATTCAAAAGAGTTTCATTTCTTGGTTTTTGTGCTGAAAATCTCTCTCATTTTCTGAAGTGTTTTTCAAATCTCTCTGATTTCATTTTCTTTTTACACTTACATACAAGAGCTTCAATCCTACTCATTGTTCTACAAGGATTTTGTAAGGGAAGAGAATTTTTCAAAAGAGAGTTTGTGGTCTTTTGATCACCAAGAGAGAACTTGTACTTGAGATTGTGGAGTTGGGTACTCCGGTGTATTTGTAACATCTTTGTGAAGTTATAGTGGTTAGAAATCCTTCTGGGGAAGGCGGGGACGTAGAGCTGGGTGCTCGAACCTCGGAAAAATTCTCGGTGTTTGCGTTTGGTTTACTTGCTCTTGCTTCTTGCTTTACTTTCATTGCTCCTATTACTTGCTCTCTACTTTCATTGCAATTTTCACTTGTTTCATATTCATATTGTCAATCAAAGTCTCATACAACAAGATTGTATTGTGCACCTCAAACTCATATCCAGAGGAATCACGAGGAAGGAGTTCAGAGCCCTTCACGGGGAATCCGGCTTCTAGTCTTGTTTTGGGCGTTGTTGCATCATAAATTTTAATTGTGCATTGATTAGCATTATCACCTATTCACCCCCCTCTAGGTGATTTTCAATTGGTATCAGAGCTTGGACTCTAGGTTTGGCTTAACATCCTTAGAGAGATCCTTAAAATTTGCTAATCATCATTTGCATTCTTACATTCATACACTAGTAAACATGGCCGACAACATCAAAACCCCTCCTAAATTTGATGGACTTAATTTCCCTATTTGGAAGGTTAGGATGACCATCTTTCTACAATCTTTAGGTAGCTTAGTTGCAAAATTCTTGACCAAGCCCTATGTTGTACCCGATAGTAAGGAAAGCACTTGGTCCGACTTTACCTTTAGAGAATATGAGGCTAACTCCAAAGCCTAAAATTTCCTCCTAACCGCCTTGAATGAGGATGACCTTACACGGGTAATTCATTGCCAATCCGCCTATGAGATTTGGCAACATTTGTTGGTCACACACGAGGGGACATCACAAGTAAAGAGAGCTAAGATAGATCTCTTGAGGTCCCAATATGAAAGCTTTAAAATGATTGATCATTAATCTATTGATTGCATGATTACAAGGTTTACTAAAATTACCAATGCTCTTTCCTCCTTAGGTGATTATATTAGCAATGATCAAAAGGTGCGGAAGTGATTCGGGCTCTTCCTACATCATGGGAGATAAAGGCCACCACCTTGAAAGAGTTGAATGAGAAGGATGAAATGGATCTCATAAGTCTCATCGGCAACCTAAAGACTCATGAGATGGAAAAGAAGGCAAGAGAGGAAGCGGCTCCTCAAAAGAAGAAATCCATTGCCTTCAAGTCTTCCTCCACTCTTGATGACGGTGAAGAAGATGAGGAACTATCCCTCCTTGTGCGAAACGTGAAGAGAATGTACCGGAAGAACAAGCTCAACTTTAGAAGGAAATTTGAAGGAAAAGAGGAGAGAAGAATCATTTGCTATAATTGCTGAAAGCCCGGACATATCATGGCCGATTGCCCGGAGTTCAAGAAAAAGGTGACTTCCTCCTTCAAGCCAAAGAAGCCGATGGAGAAGAAAGCTTACAAAGCCACATGGGATTCGGAAAGCGAATCCGAAGATGAGGTGGACACAGCGAACATGTGTTTCATGGCAAACACACCAAAAGTAACCCCTCAACCTCTTGATGAAGAAGATAAATTAAGTAAAGAAGTTCTTGTTCATGCTTTTGTTGAACTTTCGGAGAGGTATGATAATAAAAAGATTGAATGTTCAAAATTGGAAAAGGAAGTTGCTTTCCTTAAAAATCAACTTGCTATTATTTCTAAAGAAAAGGATGAAATTTCTTCTAATCTTATTTCCACTCAAAAAGAATTTAGTGCTTACAAAGTTGCTTGCAAAGCAAAATTTTCAAAGATTGATGAAAAAGAAATTTCTTCGTTAAAAACTAGAATTGTTGATTTTGAAAAAGTTTTGAAGGATTGTGCTTTCAACACTAAGAAACTTGAGGAAATATTTTCTGAAAAGCACACTTCTCATGCTAAAGCTTCTCATGTCAAAATTCCTCATGCTCACATCACACACAACACTCACATGCTCACAAGTCTCACACTCACTATGCTTTTAAATATGGTAGAGTTTATAGATGTACTTATTGTGGTAAGAATGGACATTTAGCTAAGTTTTGTTATGACCAAATAAATAGAACAAATAATCTTATATGGGTTCATGACACTAACTCTTTAGGACCCAAGAAAATGTGGGTACCAAAATCGAGTCCTAAATTATTTGATGTAGGTACACACCAAGGCTCCAAGACGTAAGGAGCAGTGGTACCTTGATAGTGGTTGTTCAAGACACATGACGTGGGATATCAACAACTTTACAACCCTATCAAGGTACGTTGAAGGTGGCACCGTCACCTTCGGGGATGACTCCAAGGGCACTATCATCGGTATAGGTAACATTCAAATTGGTGCATCTCCTATTATAGAAAATGTTGTTTGATTGGTAGTCAAAAGTGCATTTTTATCATCATATTTACCATCACATTTTCATATTTATTCATTTAATTCTGCACATTTATTAATATTTTGTGATTTATTGTGTGCAGGCCTCGAGTTCTTATTTTTATAAGAAATAAAGCTTAAAGAGCCCAAAAGCCCAAGATCCAAGCCCATGTTTGAAGCCCAGGTGAAAAAGCGCAAATACAAAGAGTCAAAATGCAAATGCAAGGGCTAAAAGTTGCAAAAATCAGAAATTAGGGAAGGATAGACTTCTATCCAACCCTAAACACCTGCAAGATGAGGATAAAAGGCCAAAATAAAGAGGAATTTCGTGGAGAGAAGATTTGAAGAAATCTGGATTAAGGGTAACTTGATTACCAAGTTATCTCGAAGATCCAGATTAAAAGGCCAGGATCAAACTTCCAGAAGCAGAAGCCCACAGGGACGGACCAGGAGAGGCCACGCGCCAAAGCGCGCGGCCAGAAGCCACAAAAGTGCCGCGGATGCTCGGCAAGGCGCGGCAATTCAGATGAGTTAGAATCCCAGATTTCGTGGTGATGTTTATCCGGGACTCTGTAGCCTTCTGCACCTATAAATATCACCTGCAGTGCAACGTACAGAGCGTCCAGCGTCCAGCAAAGGGCCAAAGCTAGGGTTTTTAGGTTTTAGGTTAGATTCCATTGTAAATTTTTATTTTCTTTTTGTGAAAGCTGAGAGGAGATGTTGCATTCATGGAGGAAGGGATCCTCTTGTACCGATGGTGATAGTCGGTGTAAGTTGTAAATTTTCCTCCATTGTTTAAATCAAATCAAAGCTTGTTTTGTTATTTTTATGTTTTTATTGTGTCTCTATCTTTGTCTATCATTGTTTTTCTATTTTTGGTTTATGACATTGTTTCTTTCTCTAATGTCTTGCCCACCATGAGATCCAACTGCTTCGAGAATACCTAGCCGAAGAAGGAACCTTGATGGCCTATGGCGATGAACAGGTCTTCATAGTTGCTTTTTATTCCCTAGTTGCTTTTTATTCCATAGTTAAGAAGGCGGACGATCCTATATGCCATGCTTGTACGCCTTCTAAGAAAAGGTAAATCATCGCAACGGTTCAAACGGTAAGCAGACTGAAGAGGTAATCTTTCTTTCTTTTCTTCCTTTAGTTTAGATCCACATCTTCCTAAATTCTTCTTTTCCACTTCACTGTAAAAACCACCCATTGTAAATACCATCGTGACTAACAAAATAACTAAAAAAGATAAATTTTTAGAGAAACTTGCTTAACGCTTCCATCGCAGTCCCTCCCTGAGGATCACGACCCGCATAGCCTTGCTACCGCGGATTAGAACTCAACCTCACACTACTATTTCTAAATTTAATATCCTTATTTTTGTGTGCAGGAAAAATCAGTCAACAAATTGGCGCCGTTGCCGGGGAGGGACGGTAAGTTATCTCTAAAACAAAAAAATTTAATTTTTAACTAATTCTTATTCTTTTCTGTTTGCAGGTTTGGAGAACAGGAAACAGAAACTTATCGCAGCAGTGGACATATAGCTATCCTGTGTCTCTGCCCTCGAAGGCAGAGCACGAGGACCTGCAACTTTGCCGCGGAAACGCGGCCAGAGCCGCGGATCCGCGGCAATTGCAGTGAACTACTCACTGAATTTTTTTTGCAGGTCTCTGTAAATTAAAATACTGCTTACTGATATATTCTGTTTTGTTCTGTGATACACCTGTAAATTGCTAATAATTCAACAGTAAAATATTGATTGTTAAAAATAAAATTTGATTAGACGTTTGCATATTAGGCACGTGTCTTTTCAATTATTTTTATTTACTGTTGAAGAGTGCTGGAGACGCAAGGTACGTTTGCATAGCATATAGATTAGGAAACACTCTTGGTTGTTTACTGCTTTCTTGAGTGATTACTTTTCTACAGCTTTACACGTACACTAATTCATCTTAAGGGCATAACCCATTAACAAGATAAGGTGGGGATTTCATCACCCTTCCTTAGCCCAAAAATCATATCCCAAGCACTCACTAACCCAAGCCTAACTAAAACTGAGTAGACGTTGGCCCTAGGGACATCTCGGACTCAATAGGAGATTATCCTAAGGGGGAACAGTGTTGGAAGTTGACTCTTGCCAAATCAGTGTCTAGGAAAGGAATTGAGGGCCGAAAGCCCGAAGATTGGTGGTTATTTAATTAAGGAACGTCTTTGACGGAAAACCTCCCACCACTCTTGCCCTGACCTGGCTGATTAACTTGTGGTCAAAGTCTGCACCCAACCTCCTGTGGACAGTCTAACCAGTTAGGAGTCGTCTAGGTCATAGGTCTACCCTAACTTAGGTTAGAATTTTTCTTTTGTTTGTTGTGTTTGTGTTGGTGTGATATGGCATATAAGAATAATTCCAATTTAATTCATATTACACCCCTAACTATTATTCGGATATTACCAACCCGGCATACCCTAACTTTGACCAATCTAGTGTGCCGGAATGGTCTTTTTCGAATGAATATAACCCACACCCCCCATCTTATGACTATAATTTCCATAATAATTTCAACTCGTCACAGAGTTCATGGGGTTTCGAGTCCCCCGAGTCTAATTCTCAACCAAATTGTCCTCCATATCCATCTAGTCCATATTCTTCCAAGATTCATACTCAGATCCACCCATTCAGAATAGAAATCCATCTATCTTGGAAATGATGAGTATAAATAAGTCCAAGCAAAAATCACCATCAATCTTAGACATGATGATACGTGAGTCCACCGACTCACAACTTTATCACGATTACCCGTCCTATTTTCAAGTCCAATCAGAACATGATCCACCTATCGACTATGAAGGGATGCTAGCTGCCATGACTGAGGCTAAATTAGCCCGTGATCATGACATAGATTTGATGGTTCAATGCTTACGTTCTCACCGTCCGGCTGATTCTGATATCGCTGACCACTCGCTTAAAGCCGACGAACCAAGTTGCTTTGGACAACAAGATTCTAATTCAGTACCATCATGTGAACTTGCCGAAACTCCAATTTTTGATAACTTGGCAAGTTTTTCCTTTCCTGAATTAGAACTTGAGTTTGAATATGATCATGATCTTCCACTTGATGATTCAATTTTATTTCCTGATCCAATAATGACTCCAGTGTCTCCACCTGATTTCACTTTTCCCGAGTCAACATTGGATCCTATTCCAATTCATTATGAAATTGAATCACCCATTTTAGATGATCATATTGAACTTGACCTAGATTCTCACAATCTCTTTACTTCTGAAATTGATTGTACAATTCTGACGGACGATGTTGACCTTAGTTTTGAAGAATTGTATGGCGATGAGCTAGAATTCCTTAATATTGGAAGTAAAGAGATATCATCCATATTAGGTCACATTCCATTGTGGGAAGAAGATTGTGGACTTGAGTTTCAATTTCTTGACTTGGACCCAATTCTTGAACCTAGCCCGACTCCTGAGCCCTTACTTGATTTGAGCATCTTCCCTGAGTCGGTATTCGTTCCCGCACCTATAATGTCCAAGTCAATAATTCCATCCTTTCATACTCCATTTTGGGACAAGGAGGTTGAGACAATTAACTCTGAAATTTATTATGAAATTTGGAAATTTGATGGGGTGGAAATTCTAAAACATGATTGTACATATATTTTAGTGGGTTATGTAAGGAAAATTTCTGGTGGGTTCCACCAAATTATTTGTTATCTTGATTGGGCCGCATTTCGTGGACCAATTAGACCACCTCCGGAACCACCACCCTAAGGTAATTTTCCGCCTTCCCTTGTTCTGTTTCATGCATATATGCATTCATTCATACATTGAGGACAATGCATGAGATAAGTGTGGGGGTGGGCTTTACTAACATACTAACATAGGTAGACACTAACAAAATTTGCTAAAAAAAAAAAAAAAATTTAACAAAAAAAAAATGTTATAAAAAGGACAGTATTTTGACTTATTTTTTTTGAAAGAAACCTAAGTTAGTTTTAAGGATTAGGAAAATCATGATTAGGATTTCTAAAAACTTGGTCAAAATAAATAAATTGTTTAAATTTTTAGGTATAGGAGAGAAATTGAATAAATAATTAGTCTTGATTTTTACCTTAATGAAATGTGCATACCAAATGCATATCTAGGATTCTAAGACAAAGACCTTGTGCCTCATATAAAAAAAAAAAAAAAAAAAGAGAAGAAGAAAAAAATCACCAATTAAGCTGATACATGTGCCTCAAGAAGCATAAGTACGCATGCCTAAAGGTGAGTAAATAAAATAAAGTCCTTAGTTTTGGGGCCTAGTTCACTCGAATTTGAGTCCGCGGGGTGTTTTCTCACTTGGTGCCCTAAAGCCGACTGGTTTGGGAGCCACCGACTTTAAGTTCGCTACATGGGTGGATTAGAAAGCCTAATAGAACTAAGAAATATAATATATGTATTAACACATCTAATAATCAATTAGTTAGGTATGAGGGCCTCAAGAAGCCTTGATACTTATACGAAAGAAAATTAGATGAGTTATACATGCAAAAAAAAAAAGGAAAAAAATAGATATTAACACATCTAAATAGTCAATTAGTTAGGTATGAGGGCCTCAAGAAGCCTTGATACTTACACGAAAGAAAATTAGATGATGTTATAAAAATAATAAAGAGGCATGAGAGTCCAAGTTAAGGAGTTCCTAGTAAAAACATAAGGATGCATATGATTTTTGGTAACGAAAAAGACTATATTAGAAATTCAATTTTAATTCTTACCTAAAATGGACAACAATTGACTTTATTAAGACTAGGTTTGAGGAATGAATAAAAATGAGATCCTAAAACTTATAGACTACTTAGTCTCTTCAAATATAATTCAAATATTTTCCTTTTTATGGATTTTGTGGGTGTAATCCGCTGAAAACCCTCACGAGACAACACTCGTCCTCTAGGGTAACCTAGAGGTTTAACGGCTTGTTGCACGTGCTAAGTGCAACCGTGATTCCTACGAAAGTGAGTTAGGTTAGATTAACTTTTCATTTCTTTTTCTTTTTCTTTGTTTTTACTCGAGGACGAGCAAAAAGATAAGTGTGGGGGTGTGATTGGTAGTCAAAAGTGCATTTTTATCATCATATTTACCATCACATTTTCATATTTATTCATTTAATTCTGCACATTTATTAATATTTTGTGATTTATTGTGTGCAGGCCTCGAGTTCTTATTTTTATAAGAAATAAAGCTTAAAGAGCCCAAAAGCCCAAGATCCAAGCCCATGTTTGAAGCCCAGGTGAAAAAGCGCAAATACAAAGAGTCAAAATGCAAATGCAAGGGCTAAAAGTTGCAAAAATCAGAAATTAGGGAAGGATAGACTTCTATCCAACCCTAAACACCTGCAAGATGAGGATAAAAGGCCAAAATAAAGAGGAATTTCGTGGAGAGAAGATTTGAAGAAATCTGGATTAAGGGTAACTTGATTACCAAGTTATCTCGAAGATCCAGATTAAAAGGCCAGGATCAAACTTCCAGAAGCAGAAGCCCACAGGGACGGACCAGGAGAGGCCACGCGCCAAAGCGCGCGGCCAGAAGCCACAAAAGTGCCGCGGATGCTCGGCAAGGCGCGGCAATTCAGATGAGTTAGAATCCCAGATTTCGTGGTGATGTTTATCCGGGACTCTGTAGCCTTCTGCACCTATAAATATCACCTGCAGTGCAACGTACAGAGCGTCCAGCGTCCAGCAAAGGGCCAAAAGCTAGGGTTTTTAGGTTTTAGGTTAGATTCCATTGTAAATTTTTATTTTCTTTTTGTGAAAGCTGAGAGGAGATGTTGCATTCATGGAGGAAGGGATCCTCTTGTACCGATGGTGATAGCCGGTGTAAGTTGTAAATTTTCCTCCATTGTTTAAATCAAATCAAAGCTTGTTTTGTTAATTTTATGTTTTATTGTGTCTCTATCTTTGTCTATCATTGTTTTTCTATTTTTGGTTTATGACATTGTTTCTTTCTCTAATGTCTTGCCCACCATGAGATCCAACTGCTTCGAGAATACCTAGCCGAAGAAGGAACCTTGATGGCCTATGGCGATGAACAGGTCTTCATAGTTGCTTTTTATTCCCTAGTTGCTTTTTATTCCATAGTTAAGAAGGCGGACGATCCTATATGCCATGCTTGTACGCCTTCTAAGAAAAGGTAAATCATCGCAACGGTTCAAACGGTAAGCAGACTGAAGAGGTAATCTTTCTTTCTTTTCTTCCTTTAGTTTAGATCCACATCTTCCTAAATTCTTCTTTTCCACTTCACTGTAAAAACCACCCATTGTAAATACCATCGTGACTAACAAAATAACTAAAAAAGATAAATTTTTAGAGAAACTTGCTTAACGCTTCCATCGCAGTCCCTCCCTGAGGATCACGACCCGCATAGCCTTGCTACCGCGGATTAGAACTCAACCTCACACTACTATTTCTAAATTTAATATCCTTATTTTTGTGTGCAGGAAAAATCAGTCAACATTGTTCTAGTTGATGGTTTGAAACATAACTTGCTTAGTATTAGTCAACTTTGTGACCGTGGACTTAAACTTGTTTTTGATGTTTCTTCTTGCAAAATCTTTGACTGTAAAACCAATGATTGTATTCTCACCGAATTTCGTGATAATAATGTTTATATCATTGACATGCTTAATTTGGATTGTTCTACTAAATGCTTGAATGCTTTTGATGAGAATTCTTGGCTTTGGCATAGAAGATTAGGACATGCATCTTTTGACCATCTTTTTAGGATTAATTCTAAGGAATTGGTGAAGGGTATTCCTTGCTTGAAGTTTGAGAAAGACCGCATTTGTGGTGCGTGCCAACTTGGGAAACAAACCAAGTCTTCCTTCAAACCAATCAAGGATATCATGTCAACTAGGCCATTAGAATTAATTCATATGGATCTCTTTGGACCAACTAAAACTAAGAGCTTAAATGGTAGTAGATATGCATTTGTTTTAGTTGATGATTTTTCCCGTTTCACTTGGGTTTTCTTTTTGGAACACAAAGATCAAACTTTTTCACATTTTAAGATTTTTCGAAAAAGGGTTGAAAAAGAAAAGGGTTTTTCGATTTTGAAAATAAGGAGTGATAGAGGTGGTGAGTTTGTTAACCAACTCTTCATGACTTATTGTGATGAAAAGGGAATCAAGCATGAAATGTCATGTCCTAGAACTCCACAACAAAATGGAGTTGTAGAAAGAAAAAATAGAACACTTCAAGAGATGGCTAGGACCATGATAAGTGAATATGACCTCCCTCAATATCTATGGGCCGAGGCCGTAAACACCGCATGCTATATTTCAAATCGTATTTATTTGTGTAAAAATTCTTCCAAAACATCTTTTGAAATGTATCATTCTAGAAAACCTAATGTTGCATATTTTTAAGTTTTTGGATGCAAGTGTTTTGTTTTGAATACTAGAGATAACTTGGGTAAATTTGATGCTAAGGCTTATGAAGCTATCTTTGTTGGATACTCTACTACTAGCAAAGCTTATAGAGTATTCAATAGATCTTCCCTTACCATTGAAGAATCCATGCATGTTAAATTTGAAGAATCTAATGTGGTTGTTGAGAATGTTATAGAGATTGACCCATTAGGTGAAGACATAGAGAGACTATCCTTGAAGGACTCACCCGCTCAAGAAGAAAAGCAAGAACCCATTGGTAATGTTCAAGAGGATAAAGAGGAAAGCTCTCAACCGCTTCCTAAAGATTGGAGATACGCTACAAATCACCCCAAGAAACTCATTTTAGGCGATGTCTCTAAAGGGGTAACAACTCGCTCCAAACTCCGTGACTTATGTGGTAACTTTGCATTCATTTCTCATTTTGAACCCAAAAACATCCTCGAAGCCGAGGGGGACTCATATTGGTTGCTAGCCATGCAAGAGGAACTCAATCAATTTGAGCGCAACCAAGTTTGGCACCTTGTTCCTAGGCCTCACGATAGACCAATAATTGGTACTAAGTGGATCTTTAGGAACAAGATGGATGAGTCCAAAAATGTCATTAGGAATAAAGCTAGGTTAGTGGCCCAAGGTTACACTCAAGTTGAGGGAATTGACTTTGAGGAGACCTTTGCACCCGTAGCACGGCTTGAAGCCATACGGATGACACTAGCTTTTGCATCTTTTAAAAATTTTAAACTTTTTCAAATGAATGTGAAAAGTGCATTTTTTAATGGTTTTATAAATGAAGAAGTTTATGTTGAACAACCTCCCGGTTTTGTCGATCATGTTCATCCCAATTTTGTTTTTAAACTCGATAAAGCTTTGTATGGATTGAAACAAGCTCCAAGAGCTTGGTATGAAAGGCTTTCTAGTTTTCTCATTTCAAATGATTTTGTTAAAGGCAAAGTAGACACAACATTATTCACTAAGCATGTTGATAATGACATTTTAATTGTGCAAATTTATGTGGATGATATAATTTTTGGTTCCACTAATGAGTTCTTATGCAAGGAATTTGAAAAGGTTATGCAATGTGAGTTTGAAATGTCTTCCATGGGTGAATTGAATTTCTTTCTTGAACTCCAAATCAAGCAATTGCAAGATGGGAAATTCTTATGTCAAGCCAAGTATGCAAAGGAACTCGTAAAGAAGTTTGGACTTGAAGGCTCAAAAGTTTGCAACACTCCCATGGCAACTACAACCAAGCTTGATAAGGATGACCAAGGTAAATGTGTTGATATTAAGTATATAGAAGCATGATAGGAAGTTTGTTGTATTTGACGGCAAGTAGGCCGGACATCATGTTTAGTGTGTGTCTTTGTGCTAGATTTCAATCGTGTCCTAAAGAGTCCCATCTTATTGCGATAAAACGCATCATTCGTTATATTAAGGGCACAATTGGAATGGGTCTTTGGTATCCGAAAACCGGAGATTTCTCAATGACGAGTTATTCGGATGCCGACTATGCGGGTTGTAGAGTAGATAGAAAGAGTACTAGTGGGACATGTCAATTTCTTGGTAATTGTCTTGTTTCATGGTCCTCTAGGAAACAAAATTCCGTAGCTCTCTCAACCGCCGAGGCGGAGTATGTTGCCGCGGGGGCTTGTTGTGCACTAGTCCTTTGGATGAAACACACTCTCCTTGATTATGATTTGCATTATAACCATATAAAAATATTTTGTGATAATACTGTAAAATCACCTAGAGGGGGGTGAATAGGTGATGGCTAATCTAATGGTCACTTATGAACAAATAATGCGGAATTAAAACTAAGATGACCAAATAAAACTTCTTTTAATTAAACACTTATGTATAACACAAGAGTGTTGCCGAATTCCCCTTGCGAGGCTCTGGACAAGCTCCTCTAGATTCCCCTTGAATGGGTTGAGGTGCCGCGTTGGCTCTCTTGGTTGAATACTAGTGTTAACAACAATCCCACGCAATTATATATCAATTAAGCACAAGGGTATATCATGCACATAAAAGATAAAGACTATAAAGTAATGCAAGATATAAGAGACAAAGAGAGAGAGAGAGAGAGAGAGAGAGAGAGAGATAGAGTAAGCAATCGCAAACACAAAGGGTTTGTTTCGAGGTTCGAGCACACTTGCTCTACATCCCCGCCTTCGACACACGAAGGGTTTCCACTATGCAAGATCCCAATGGATCTCTCCTCGGTGCCGCAACACCTACAATCCCTCGGACTCCCAAGTCCCGTACACACGCAAGCTCCCACAAGCTTGCCGAGGCCGTACCTCGAACCAACGAGTTCACACACGA
This sequence comes from Agave tequilana, assembly GCA_038442645.1. Lineage (NCBI taxonomy): Eukaryota > Viridiplantae > Streptophyta > Magnoliopsida > Asparagales > Asparagaceae > Agave > Agave tequilana. Next base: position 99,704 of record JAVJIF010001040.1, on the reverse strand, counting down.
ACTCAAACCACCGCGAGCACACTTGCCCGCCTCCTCAAAGTACAAAGAAAAGATCTTTGGTGATCACAACACTTGATCACCTAAAGAGCACTCTCACTACAACACACCTATAGGATTAGTAGACAATGGATAGCTCAAGTGTGGTGTGAGAAAGCAAGGAAAGAACTTTAGTGAAAAAAACACAAGAAATCACTTTTACACTCTCTTGATAAAAACTCCCTTTTAGATGGGAAGTATTTGCTCTCTATTTTGTGGAGAAAACCCTTTTAAAACTGTAAGAAAAACTGGCTCAATAGGTCTCCAAAATTTTTTTGGCTTCAAACAATGACAAAACCCCCTTTTATAGAGGTCAGAAAAATATGACCGTTGGGGTCTGTCAGAGCTGCCGGTCGACCGGCCGGTCGACCGCCAACGGTCAGAAATCCGACCGTTGGAGCCTCCGGTCGACCGCCCGGTCGACCGAAACCAACCGAGAGCACTGCTCTGTAAAACGGTCGACCGCTCGGTCGACCGCCCCACTGGGCTGCCAACGTGCACAAGTCTGTGCACGTCGATCGACCGCACGGTCGACCGGACCCTGGATCGGTCGACCGCCCGGTCGACCGAACTGGCCTGTCAGCCAGCTCTAGGCCTGAAAAACTGTTAAGGGATTTTGAAATAGATCTTTTTAACTCAACAAAAATCCCATAAATTCTCAATAAATCTACAAAAATAGTTTCAATCAAAATAAAAACTGTTTTTCTAAAAATATGTTTTTCTAAACTTGTTTTTCCATAACTTCACAAAATACAAAAATAAGATATTTTGAACTTATTAAAGCATAGTGTGTATGGATATGATCCACTACACAATCATAATGAAATATCTATATTTTTGATATCTAGCATATAACTTGGTTTTGGTTAAAGATGTGTATAATAGAAATACCAAAAACCAAAGTAGATATTTTGTCATAATGAAAAATCTTTTCTAAACATAAAATTTTTTTATGAAAGCAATTCTATCAAGAGTGTGTGTGTGATATAGACTTGAGCAATCCACCAACTATTCTATCCTTTACATATTTACTAAAACAAAAACTAAATCTTATACCTAGACACAAGTCTTGATCTTGAAGTCTTCCCTTGAAGTCTTCTCATCTCCTTGACTTGGTCCAAGCTTGATCCAAAAGCTCCTTGGATCACAACACGCAAGCTCCAAATCTTGACATATTATCCTTTGTTGAGCTATGCACCTACTAAGATCTTGATCACAAGTCTGTCACTAATTAAACACAAGATCATTAGTAAATATAACTACATGAGTTGATCATCATCAAAACTAGGGTGATAGGCCTTTGGGCCAACAAATACTAGTACTATACATATGACTAAGAATGCAAATCAACATAGTAAGACCAAGCACATTGAGATTAGATATCACTTTCTTAGAGATCATTTTGAGAAAGGTGATATAGATATTGAGTATGTTTCCACGGATTTGCAACTTTCCGATATTTTCACTAAACCACTTGATTTTGCAAGATTTTCCTTTATTTGTGGTGAACTTAATGTTTGTGTTATTGACTAAAAATGTTTTCTTAAACCTTTTTGATGTATGACAAAAAGGGGGAGAATGAGTTTATATGGAGTTTATATGGAAATATAAGTTTATATGGTTTTGGTTCCATATGGTTTTTGGTTCTTGCAAAGTGTTTTTTATGAATTCTTGTATTTGAGTTTAAGTGTCTTGTAAGTATTTTATGTCTCATGACTTTTGCTTGCAATTCATCTCTCTTTAATTTGTTTTATATAGCATAATTTGAGGGGGAGCTTTCACCTCCCCTATATTTTTTATCATAGCATATTTGTTTTGTCATCATCAAAAAGGGGGAGATTGTTGGCCCAAAAGGTTACACTCTCCAATTGTTTAGAGTTTTGATGATAACAAAACAAATAAGAGATATTTGGTACTAATAAGTTTGTTCAAGATAAGTTTCAGGTTAGTACCATATTTGGAGGCCATTGCTTAGCTTTTGCAAGAAATTCTAGGTTCATGAAGCAAATAAGGCATATGGCACAACAAGGAAGGAACATAGAAGAGAAGGCTCTAGCAAGGCATTGCATGGCTCAAGACTTCAAGAGACTTCATTAGATTTGTTTCTAGTTTTATAGTTTTGTTAAAGAATAGTGAATAGGTTTGAAGCTCTATATTCCAACACACACTTTTTGCGCACATCTCATTTCTAAAAATATTCCCTATAAATATATACAAAATATTTTAATACAAAGCCTTTTGATTACAAACTCAATTTTATGTTTTACATTTATCTCTAATCAAAACTATTTTGTTAGATATCAAAATCTCCTCAAAATTCTGTTTCAATTTTGATTTTTGGCCTGAGACGGTCGACCGACCGGTCGACCGACACTAAGTCAGGTCAGGTCGGTCGACTGACCCAGTCGACCGGACTTCTGGCAGTTTGTTGCGTATCCGTGTGCACGTTTTGCGGTCGACCGACCGGTCGACTGACTGAAGTGCAGTTGCTCTCTGTTTCTGCCCAGTCGATCGGGCGGTCGACCGGAAGCCCGCAACGGTTATTTTATTTGAGCCCCGGTCGACCGACCGGTCGACCGAGAGAGTCGTTTCAACAGTAACGGCTACTTTTTAAACATGTTTTATTTTTGTCTTTTTCTTTCCTAAAAGTGTTTAAATGATATTTTCTGAACCTAATACTTCCTAATTAGCATTAAGTGGGTTTACTCCTTAATCCCTAGCCCGCTCCTATAAATAGGGGTGATTAGGGAGAGGTTTCTTTACAACAAAAGTTTACAAAAATTCCAAAAGTTTAAGGCATTCAAAAGAGTTACATTTCTTGGTTTTTGTGCTGAAAATCTCTCTCATTTTCTGCAGTATTTTTCAAATCTCTCTGATTTCATTTTCTTTTTCTACTTACATACAAGAGCTTCAATCCTACTCATTGTTCTACAAGGATTTTGTAAGGGAAGAGAATTTTTCAAAAGAGAGTTTATGGTCTTTTGATCACCAAGAGAGAACTTGTACTTGAGATTGTGGAGTTGGGTACTCTGGTGTATTTGTAACATTTTTGTGAAGTTATAGTGGTTAGAAATCCTTCTGGGGAAGGCGGGGACGTAGAGCTGGGTGCTCGAACCTCGGAAAAATTCTCGGTGTTTGCGTTTGGTTTACTTGCTCTTGCTTCTTGCTTTACTTTCATTGCTCCTATTACTTGCTCTCTACTTTCATTGCAATTTTCACTTGTTTCATATTCATACTGTCAATCAAAGTCTCATACAACAAGATTGCATTGTGCACCTCAAACTCATATCCAGAGGAATCATGAGGAAGGAGTTCAGAGCCCTTCACGGGAAATCCGGCTTCTAGTCTTGTTTTGGGCGATTGTTGCATCATAAATTTTAATTGTGCATTGATTAGCATTATCACCTATTCACCCCCCCCTCTAGGTGATTTTCATATCACTGTATTTTTGATGATGATTAACTCATGTAGTTATAGTACTAATGATCTTGTATTTATATAGTTTCAGATTTCTATCAAGATCTTGTAGGTGTTTAGCTTCAATAAAGAAGTTTTGGAGCTAACACATGTAGATTCAAGAGCTCGCGCATCAATATCACATCTAGCACTCGGATGGAGTCAAACTATTTGGATCATGTTTGGATTGAGTCGGCTTGGAGAAGGAGTTCTACAAGAAGACTTCGGTTTGTTTAGTTTTAGTTTGTATTTAGATCTTGTGTAAGATAGACTAGTATTGATATGCTCAAGTTCACACACACACACACACACACACACACACAAGTTCAATACGTTTAGTTTTCAGCTTAACCGGTTTTGGATTTCAAGTACACATATATATGGTTTTCATGAATAGATAGAATTAAAACAAGTTTACATGGTTTAATGTATATTGAATTTCATCTATATACATCTATGCTTCATATATTTAGAAAAACTTATTTTGATGATTCTATTTCATGTGTTTAGAGTTTTGTAATTAACAAAACTTATTTTGAATTTAATGTCAAAAATATAAATATATCTTTTATATGTGAATTGGATTCTATCCATACACTCTATGCTTCAAAAAGAGTTTAAATATCTTGTTTTTGTATTTATACAAGTTTGAGAAAAATTGGATTTCCATTTCAAAGTTTGTATTTTGGAAAATATCGATTTTGGTTTAAAGCTTAATTTCTATATCACAAAATAGTTCAAATAGTTCGTAATATGTGTTGATTTTTGGTCACGCATATTTGTTCTTTAAATATTTATATGAACTTATTTTTGTGAAATTTATGAGATTTTATGGGATTTTATAGGTGTTAAAAAGACCAAGATTTAAACCATATAAACCCTAGCCTGAGCCTGCTGGCGGTCAACCGGCCGGTCGACTGAACCAGAGATCGATCGACCAGTCGGTCGACCGATGTGCACAAGGACGTGCACAAGGCCTTACTAAGGTCGTCGACCAGGCTGTCGATCAACTGTAACTACCCAACTCTCGGGTAGTGCCTGTCGACCAACAGGGCTAACTGCCTTTAGGCTCGGTCGACCGGGTGGTCGACCGGAATGCGAGTTTGCTAGGGGTGGTTGATCGGGCGGTCGACCGGTGGCTCAATGGTAAGAAATATGACCGTTGGTCAGTCGATCGGCCAGTCGACCGACAGGTCAAAACTGACCTTTTCGGACCCCAACGGCTATATTCTTGAGAGCCTATAAGTAGAGGTTCTCTTGAGCTATTTTCACTAAAAATTTTAAGAGCTATTCTTCCTATCTTTTCAAGTATTTTGCAGTAAATTTAAAAGAAGTTTTTGAGCTTAAAATCTTTATCTTTTATTTGTTTTCAAATTTTTGGGAAAATTAAAGAAAAGAAAGTCTTTGGGAAATTAGTTTTGATATTTATTTACATATCTATCTTATGTTTTTCTCATGTGTTTTTCTTTGTTATTTTCTTTTTCAAATACTTTGTTTTCTCACACTTGAGCTATCATCTCTAATCCTATCTATAGGATCTTGTTTTTGTGAGAAAAATTATCTGTGGTCTATTATGATCACCAAGTGTTGTTTGTGATCATTGGATCACCAAGATTGTAATCTTTTCTTTGCTTTGGCTTTGTGCCTATCCCTCTTGTGTAGAGGTGATTGTGTATGAGAAAGGAGTAGTGTACTCCAAGTGTAGAGTTGTAATTCCTCAGTGAAGGTCCCTTTGTGGAAGGTCCTGTATAGACAAAGTGGAAATCCTTCTGTGTGAGGCGGGGACGTAGAGCAGTGGCTTGAACCTCGAAATATATCTTGTTGTTTGCGTTTGATCCACTATCTCTCAACTCTATCTCTCTTATATCTTGTATTGCTTTATGTTGTATATATTCATATGCTAGATATAGTTTGTATTTGCTCACACTTGTGTTGAATCAAGAGAGCTTTATATAGCACCTCAACTCTTAATTTAGAGGAATCTCAAGGAGTAGTTCCAGAGCCCTTTACGGGGAATTCGGGCTCACTCTTGGTTAAGATAGTGTATTGCACTTGAGTTTTAAATTCCACATCATTTATCTTTAGATTAGTTAGTACACCTATTCACCCCTCTAGGTGTATTTCATCTTGTACTCTGAACACTATCATTATTTCATGTACTGTAACACTGTTGTGTTATCACTATTCTGACACGTATTCGTACCAACATTACATGGATACTCCAGGACACGGGACACAGTTATCGCATGTGGATACATGTTTTACTGAACACTGTTATTGCATGTACTTGTAGACATATTCCATGGATCCTGTATTGCACCGATATTGTTATTATAATCATATCTCATTGTTACATAGACTGACCTGTATGTATGCGATGATAGTTTTTGTACTTTTGTTGCTTCATGTTATATGAATTATTGCTACATGGATATTCCCGTATTCTCGTTATAGGATTATCTCTCGTTATTGATATTGATAGTGATATATGTATATTGTTACTGGACATTTTAGCTTCCGATACCAGATGTGTGATGGGGGACGCCTCTAGAGTCCCACATCTCTTATTTCCTATTTCCCGTTATCTTGTCTAATGATATCAACATAGCTCATGTCCAGTTATCAAGTTACATGTATCATGCACTATTATTGTATTCCTGATATATTGTGTAGTTTAAATATAATAAATGTAACATAGGGATGGGGGAGACTTGATGGTTGACTAGAGCTTATCGGATGGATGTCTGGATCCATTGTTTGTCCCACTGCAGGGGACGGGGTAGTACTGGCCACCGTCTGTTATAGCTCATGAGCTCCCATTTCCCGTTATGTTATTAGCTCATTGAGCTCCCATTTTTCATTACTTGTTACAGCGGCTGGCTTTGGTCTCAGCAGCCAGGGGTCTTATTAAGGTCGTGATCCCGGGTATGCACGGGATATACCCACCTGACTAAAGCTCTTTGACCATTGGGTTTTCAATTAATTTAATAAAATAGTATAAACAATAGTAACATCGGGAACGCTTGTTATTTGGTCACTCTCTCGTTCGGATAATAGTACCCTATGCCATGTCTGAACTGGTTCGTCTGGAGTGCATGCTCTGGTATGAACTGCTAGTGGTATGGGACACTAGAAGAGTTTGATTAAAATTCCTGATTGTTATAATTTTATAAATAACATGACTTGCCCGATACGTATATACTACCATTCAGTTATACTTGTTGCTATTTCTGACATTATATCTACTATCATATTATCTGTTTACCTTGTTACACTCCCAGATACTTATGCACTTCATGCGGTGACACACTATTCATGCACATGTATACTCCGCATTGCATGTATTCTGTTCATATATAACCTAGGGACACTGTTACTGTAGAAACATAACATTGCAGTATGGTTATTCTGCATATTTCATATCTCCATGTTCATATTCATCATGACACCATTATGCTATTGTTATTATTATATTAAATAAGAAATATAAAGTAATTAAACGTCCTACATATTACTTATACACACATATGTAAGTAGGAACACTAAATACTGTATCATAACACGTATATTGATAATAACATATATATGGTATAACTCATATTGATTATAATAACACAATATTAAATAATTAGGTTATATATATATATATATATATATATATATATATATATATATATATATATATATATATATATATATATATATATATATATATATATATATATATATATATATATATCAGGCTCTTCCTGATAATATTAAAAGATATTCATGTTATATAATTGGATAGTATCATTGAGGTGACACCATTGACATGCTAGGCATTAATAATATTACAGTGCTACAACACTCTACACACACACACACACACTGATTATTAGTATATGTATATTGTATCATTGGTAATTAAACAGGAATAATATAATATCGTGATTGTACTACTATTATAGTATATATTACTGCTGCCTTCATTACCACTCACCAGGTTGCTTTCTAACGACCCTGGGTTTGCATGCCCAGATTGGTAATATGCGTTATCATAATGTCAGATATTTCACTAGATTCACATAGGAGACTCATCATCGATACCATTCATAGGTATCTTTATATTTAGTCTTATTTTCTTATTTATTCATATTTCTATATGTTTATCATGATCATTGACCTTTTTCTGCAGGTATTCTTGTACTTATTTAATATTAGAAATATTGTGTATATTGTGTATATTCCCTATACTGAGGCTTGGCGTACATATGTGAGGGTATTTCTGCCCTACGTATGTACGTCACCGTAGCGTCCCCATACCTGCGAGGTCGGGTGTTACAGAATGGTATCAGAGCCTAGGTTCACACCTGATGTCGGTAACCACCTAGGTCAATACTCGGGCTCTTACCAGCAGTACAATCAGAATCAGATTAAAACTCATCTGTATCTGAATTTGAAAAATTCCAGCGACGAGTACAAGACTACCATTTCGTTGATAATTCAATCCTCGAACTCTTTTCTATTCTTAATTTCTGATGTTAACCAGAATAATCTGATTCCCTTCTTGCTTTCTCTTCATCCTATCACGTGCAATCCATTAGCTTTAGTTCACAACACTAATTCTCTAGCCCGAGTTCACTATATGTATCAGAGTGCGTAGCGTAAGCGTCGTAGGCCATAACATTTAGGCTTTGGGCTGTAAATATTGTTTTCACACCTGAATTTAAATTTTGAGGACGATGTTTTGTAAGGTGGGGAGAAATGTAACCCCCTCCTTGATGTACGTATCATAATATCAGTACTCAATACGGCATACAAAGTTGCTTTAACCTTCCTCATAGTTAGATTGAGTTGATTTCAGTTTCAGATATTATTTTCTAATATTTTAGATCTTTTCGAATTTTCTGAAAATTTTCTGGATTATTTTGGAAAACTCCGAACTCGGTGTCGACTGGCTCTACTATTTTTAATTCACAAATGGAGTTAAATTTTAGGAATCTGCTTTCACCTTGTGTTTTAGAATTATATTATCTAAGTTATAGTATTTTTGGAGATTTTTCTGAATTTATCGAAAATCCGGCAAAGCGGTGTCGCCCAGTATCGGCGACACATTCCAAGATTTTTACTTGCAAATCAGACTGTATTTCTTCAAACCGATTTCATATTATTTCTCAAGATAATATTCTCTATTTATAAAATTTTTGCAAACCCTTTGGAGCTAGTCCAGTATTGGCCCATAAACTAATAATAAAATATTATTTTTTATATATATTTCCTTTCTTCTCCTTTCTTCCAAACTCCTCTTCCACAGCCATTAGCCCACCGCCTTCCTCTCCTTCCTCTATAAACTTTTTCCCTCTCTTTCTCTCTAATTTCTCTCCTCTAAATAAATCCTCTTTCTATCTCTCTTCCATCTCTCTCTCTTCCCCTCTCTTACTCCCTCGCTCTCTCTCTCTTCCCTCTCTCTTCTCTCTTTCTCACTGTCTCTCTCTCTCCCCCTTTCTCACTGCTTCAGTCCAAGCAAGGGGGCGGGCCTAACCCACGCCCGCGGCCAGATGGCCTGTGGCCGCGCGCCACCGCGCCCCCGGCCAGGCGCCACCGCACCCCCTAACTGGGCCACCCCTCTCCCTCTTTCTCTCATCCTCATCTACTTTTTCTTCTTTTCTTCTTCTTTTCTTTTTCTTCCAGTTCTTCTCTCTCTCTCACTCACTCTCTCTTCTCTCTCCTCCCTGTACGCAGGCCTAGACCGCCGGCGGCGGCCTGGCCCAGTTGCCGGCTGCCGTCAGCTACCACCACGGCAGCGCGGCGTGGCCTTGCTAGGGCAGCGTATGGCGGCGTTGCCCTTCCCCTCTTTCTCTATCATTCTTTTTCTCTCTCTCTATTAGGTTTAAACCCAATAGCTTACAACCAAACCCATTAACCCATTTCCAAAACCCAAACCCAATGACTTAGATGATGGATCCGGGTCTGGGTTATTAGATGTAAACCCGACCTGTTAGTAACACAAACTTGCTTCCAAAACTTATTAAAGGTAAAATTTCATAAAAACCCCTGTTAAACAATATTTGTTATATTTTAATCTTTATTAATTACATATTTAACCTCTTTATACGGTTTCTAGCGTTCAAGCGATATCTGGAGCATCCGGTGTCCGATCTGAACGATTCTGGAACCGTTGCGATCGTGAGAAAGAGAGGTACCTTCCTATGACCATGTTGTGAGTGTTTTCTTTTATAAATTATCATTATCATGTTTAATTAAATTGGTTGATTGCTTTATTAAATAATTCGTGTTTATCGGTTAATCACTGTAAATATTATTTAATAAATTGTAATTATCAGAATATCATTGTAAATAGAAGTAAAAATAATATACATGATTATTTTTAAAACCTAATCAATAACATAATAATAATTTATTTTGTTTCTTGATTTATTATAAAATATAGATGACTTGTCTAAATACCGGGATTCATAAGTTAATAATTTAAATAAGTAAGTTAACTAATAAATTGATATTTAGACAAATATATGTATTAATATTGTGTTCTTGATCATATTAATAATATTGTAATCAGTATTACAAATAGAGATATCAGGTTGAATAAAATTGACTGGTTGCTTTATTTAATAAATCGTAATTACGGGTAAATCACGTTAAATGCTAATTAATAACTTAATTATTGAGAAGTCATATTTTGTAATAAGAATATGCATGATATTTTAGTAAACATAAGTAATAAAATAATACTTCCATCTGCTTCATGATTTAATACAAAATATAAGTGATAAACGATCAATCAATGGAATTTCATTTTAATAAATATTGTAAGAATTATTTAAATGGTTAGATATATCTATTCCATATGTTTTTGTTACATCTATCACATCACTAGACACTATCACTTCATGGATATCTATTATGGTTACGCGATACTGCTAGATGTATACTGATACACGTGTACTCCATTATACAAGACATTGTTCCTATTACACGGTCACCATTACCGACCCACCGACACACTGGACACTGTATTGCATGTAAATATCTATTACACTAGATACTATTGTTTCATATATATGTATCACTTTACACAGATACTGATACACAGGACACTATTATTTCATGTTCATGACCACTGATACATGGATGCTCGACACCGTCATTTCACGTGCCAGTGTCATCGTTCCACAAACACTCTTGTACTCTAGACACTATCATTATTTCATGTACTGTAACACTATTGTGCTATCACTGTTCTGACGCGTATTCGTAGCAAATTACATGGATACTTCAGGACATGGGACACAGTTAACGCACGTGGATACATGTTTTACTGAACACTGTTATTGCATATACTTGCAGACATATGCTACGGATCCTGTATTACACCGATATTGTTATTATAATTATATCTCACTTACATAGACTCAGCTGTATATATGCGATGATTGTCTTTGTATTTTTGTTGCTTCATGTTACATGGATTATTGCTACATGGATATTCCCGTATTCCCGTAACAGGATTATCTTCCGTTATTGATATTGATATTGGTATTGATATATGTATATTGTAACTGGACATGTTAGTTTTTGATACCAGATGTGTAATAGGGGACACCTCTAGAAGCCCACATCTCTTGTTTCCCATTTCTGTTATCTTGTCTAATGATATCAACATAGCTCATGTCCAGTTATATGTTTCATGCACTGTTATTGTATTCCTGATATACTGTGTAGTTTAAATATAATAAATATAATATAGGGATGGGGAAGACTTGACGGTTGATTAAATCTTGTCAGGGTGACGTCTGGATCCACTGTTTGTCCCACTGTAGGGGATGGGATAGTGCTGGCTACCGTCTGTTATAGCTCATTTGCTCCTGTTTCCCATTATGTTATTAGCTCATTGAGCTCCCATTTCCCGTTACTTATTACAGCCTTAGCAGACTGCCCCGGTCTCAGTAGCCAGGGGTCTGTTTAAGGTCGTGTCCCGAGTATATATGGGATACACCCACCTGACTAGAGCTCCTTGACCATTGGGTTTTCAATTAATATAATAAAATAGTATAAATAATAGTAACATCTTGGTCACTCTCTCATTTGAATAATGGACCCATATGCCATGCTCAGATGGGTTCATCTGGAGTGTGCGCTCCGGTATGAACTGCCAGTGGTATAGGGACACTGAAAGAGATTGATTAGAATACCATGTGGTACTGATTGTTATTATTGTATAAATAACATGACTTGCCCGATATGTGTATATTGCCGTTCAGTTATACTTGTTGTTATTCCTGACATTGTATCCACTATCATGTTATTGTTTATCTTGTTACACTGCCAGATACTTGTGCACTTCATATGATGACACACTATTCATGCACATGTATACTCCGCATTGCATGTATTCTGTTCATGTATACCTCGGGACACTGTTACTGCAGAAACATAACATTGTAATATGATTATTCTGTATATTTCATATCTCCATGTTCATATTCATCACGGCACCATTATGCTACTATTATTATTGGATTAAATAAGAAATATAAATTAATTAAATGTCCTACATATGACTTATACACTTATATATAAGTGGGAACACTTAATATTGTATCATAACACGTATATTGATAATAACATATGAATAGTATAACTCATATTGATTATAATAACACAATATTAAATAATTAGGTAATATATATCAGGCTCTTCCCAATAATATTAAGTGATATTCATATTATATAATTAGATAGTATCATAGAGGTGACACAGTTGACATGCTAGGTACTAATAATGTTATAGTGCTACAACAACTCTATATATATACACACCGATTGCTAGTATATGTATATTGTATCACTGATAATTAAACAGGTATTATATAATATCGTGATTGTACTACTATTATAGTATATATTATTGCTTCCTTTATTTTATCACTCACTAGGTCGCTTTTTGACGGCCCTACGTTTACGTGCCTAGGTTGATGACATGTGATATCATATTGTGAGATATTTCACTAAATTCACATAGGAGACTCGTCATCGATACCATTCATAGGTATATTTATTATTTAGTCTTATTTCCTTATTTATTCATATTTCTATATCTATCATGATCACTGACCCTTTTCTGCAAGTATTCTTATACTTATTTAATGCTGAAAATATTGTGTATATTGTGTTTATTCCCTTTACTGAGGCTTAACATACATATGTGCGGTTATTTCACCCTCCTATGTATGTCAAGCTGCGTCCCCATGCCTGCGGGGTCAGGGCATTATAGTAACAATAAACTTCAAAAACGGACTAAGAATCTTATGAAAATTTGATTGAAAAGATTGTGAAGATGATGAAGAAATTTGAGAATGAAGAGAGATTGAGAAGTGAGTTATGTAATTTAGAATTCACCAATTTATAAAATAAAAATTAGCCATTTATAGCCGTTATATAGCCGTTAGAGAAGAGAGAAAAGTAATTTAGATTTAATATAATTAAATATTATAATAAAGAAGATGGAAAAATAAATGCATTATACTACATATATTTATAAGTTGTAATATAGGCACGCCACTCAACTTGGTGGGTGTTTTGCAGACATAATTAATGAAGCAATAAATATTGAAATAAATATTAGCATACAACGCGACTCGGTAAACATTTCTGTGAGTGTTTATATAGATATATATATAGCAGAGCAATAAAATATATTATATTAGTAGCTTGAAATTTATTCAACTTAAGCATCAACTGTGAGGTTAGTAAAGATAATAATAAGAAATATTATTAGCTTATCATAGTCGCATCACTTTACTATAAATAGGTGACAGAGCCTTCTTTCATATATAGTCGTAGTGTTATATGAATATAATGAGTATAATAATCTAATATTTTATAATCACATAACATTATTATAAATAGGTGGCAGAACCTCCTTTCATATATAGTAGCGGTGTTATACAACTATTATCAGTAGAAAAACTTGCCATTTTTATCTTGAGATAGTATAGATGGAGGCTGAGGGTTGTGACATGAATTTTCTTGAACTAATGAAAGTAGAGGCTTGTGACAAGACTTTTACCTTGAGCCAATGGAGGTAGAGGCTTGTGATAAAACTTTTTTCCTAAGCTGATGGAGATATAGGCTGGTGACAAAATTAGAGTATTCATGCTGATAACGTGTTATAAAACTTGAGAAACAATAACAGTGAGACAGAGAATTCTAGAGATATAGTAGAAGGAGAAATTCTTATTGATTTCTAAAGTGTACATTGAAATGAATCAGGAAGTGCCTATTTATAAAAAAACTTTGGGGTACTATGCAGTCCCTATTTGCATCATGCTTCACCGCTTGCGTCGTCGCATAAAAAACCATTAGCTCCTGTATAGTAAAGTGAGCAACCATCATTTTATAACCATAACTACGACTTTACATATGGACAGTTAAACAATTACTGCTTTGTAGCTAAATTACCGATAAGCCCATGCCAGGGGCGGACATAAAATTAATACTTTTAAGGGGATCAATATTCAAAAGTTCACATGCATGATTTGATTGTTCAGTGCTTAAACTTAGGTATATTTATTATTTTTAGATTGCCTATTTTAATTTTATGTCTTAATTAAAACTAGATAAAAATTTTGAAATCATTGTAAAAACTGAAAAATATAACACTGAAAGAGAATTTCTTCAGAGAGATAGTAGAATAGGGAACTCTTATTGATTTCAGAGGTACATGAAAATGAATTAGGAAAGACCAATTATATTGAAATTCTAAGGTACTATGCAGGTACTATTTGCATAGTAACCACCCATCTATTTATGGTGATGTGATAGGAGTAGTTGGTGGCTGGGTGTGAAGAAGGTGGTGGGTGTTGGGAACATTTACTTTACAGAACACTCCCTTTGGATATCCATCATTCATGATGTCTCATTGAAAACCTTGTTAGAAAAACCAGTGGGACAAGCCATAGTAAGGGAAAAAGTACAGCCACGTAACCTCCCTCTTAAGTGTTATATCCTACCTCTACATGTTCATCACAGTTTACATATCCATTGATTTTGATGATAAAAATTGTGTTTGTATTTGTGTGTGTGTGTGTGTGTGTGTGTGTGTGTGTGTGTGTGTGTACACACACACACACTTGTGTATGTGTTGTGTCAATATGTATTTTATACTCACATATATTTTGTAGAATAAATGGAAGATATTTTGATGGAGACATAGCTCATACATGATGATCAAGAACTACAAGTCTTAAAAGTTTTTTTTTTATTTTTTGTAATTTTTCTAGATTTTTACAAATGTGTTAAAAGCCTTGAACACACAAGTTTTCACTCCCCTAGTCGACTTCTCCCTATCTCTGGTCGACTAAGTTTAGACTGGTATTTTGATTCTTACAATTCATACACATACTAGTCGACTAACCCAATATCCTAGTTGACTTATAGAGTTTTACAGAAAACAAATTTTTGTCAGTCTAGCCCTTATTGTTGACTTATAGGTGATTAGTAAATTGACCTAGTCGACTTAGTGCCAATACCTAGATGACTATAACCAATTCAATAGAGACATAAATTTTGTTTCTTTTTCAACATAGTCGACTATCTCATTATATTAGTCGACTAATGTAGGCAAATTTTGATTCCTAGTCGACTATGTCATAATTCTAGTAGATTATATAGTCAGTTTCTGACTGTTAGACAGTTGTATAAGTTTCTGATTTTATGGTATCTCACTTTTTTAATTCAAATTCAAATCAATTAACCACCCCAACTGCCTGAATTCTCCATCTATAAGTAGGAGTTGATTTCTTTGGTTTTTACACAACTTTTATATAAAACAATTCTGTCAAAATTCTTACTAAAAATTCTATTTTTCTGAAATACTCACTTTTTGATTCTTTCTTCACCCAAATCAGTTCCTACTAAAGAAATTCTGAGAGTTCCACCATAAATTTTCACACAAAAGCCAATGCTTATAGGATAATTTGTACTAATTTCAAAGAAGGTCTTCTCGGTGTAGAGAAGAGGGGTACATATTTGTTGAAAGAGGTTTGTCAAGTGGTATCTGTTGGCTCAGAGGCCTTTCAACTTAGTTTTGATGATGACTAACTTATGAGGGTTAGTTTGCTAATTATCTTGTGTTTAATAAGTTTCAGATATTGATCAAGATCATAGTAGGTGTTAGCTTCAACAAAAGATTCAAAACCAGTTTTGGAGCTAACAAATGATGATTCAAGAGCTCGTGCGTTAAGATCGCATCTAGCACTCGGTTGGAGTCAAGGTCATTTGGATCGAGTCGTGTTGGAGAAGGAATTCTACAAGAAGACTTCAGTTTGTTTAGTTTATAGCTTAGATCTTGTGTAAAGATAGACTAGTGTTGATATGCTCAACTTCACACACACACACACACACATACACACACACAAGTTAAAATAGTTTTTGGTTTCGGTTTAACCGTTTTGAAATTTCAAGAACACATCTTTGGCTTTCATGAATAGATAGATTCAAAAAAAATTTACATAGTTTTATGTATGTTGGATTTTTTCCATATACATTGTTTGGTTCAAAATATTTAGAAACTTATTTTGATGTATATCTAGTTCAGGTTTCAAGTTTTGTTTTTAACAAAACTTAGTTTTGAATTTAAATGTCAAAAATATAGATATATCTTCATATGTGCATTGGATTCTATCCATACACACTATGCTTCAAAATGAGTTTAAATATCTTATTTTTGTATTTTATAGAAAAACCGTATTTTCCTTTAGAAGTTTGGTTTTTTAAAAATACCATTGTCGATTTAAAGCTTAGAATCTATATCAAAAAAATAGTTTAAATTGTTTAAAATATGTGTTGAATTTTATTCACACATATTTGTTTTTCAAATATCTATAAGAACTTATTTTTGTGGATTTTATGTGATTTTATGGGATTTTATAGGTATTTAAAAGACCAAGTTTTCAAACCTTAAAACCTGCTCTAAGCCTGCTAGCGGTCGACCGAACCAGATCTCGATCGACCAGTCAGTCGACCAATGTGCACAAGACGTGCACAAGGCTCTGACCATTGGGCCGGTTGACCGTGCTGTCGACCGATTCAGAGAGCTTGCTCTCTGAATCTGGCTCCGATCGACCGACCGATCGAACAAACAAAGAGACAACTCTCAGGTTCTGGCCTCAATCGACCGGACGGTAGACCGACAGTAAGAAAGATCTCACTGCGCCTTAGGGCGGTCGACCGACAACCCAACGGTCAGAAATCTGGCTATTGGCGGCCGACCGGGCGGTCGACCGATAAGTCATTTCTGACCTGTCCTGAACCCCAATGACAAGTTTTTCAGACCCTTATAAAAATGGGTCTTGGGAGCTGTTTCTCCTAAGATTCTTGAGAGCAATTTTCTCACCTTCTCAAGTATTTTTAACAAAGTTTACAAAAGAAGTTTTAGTGCCAAAACTCTTATCTTTATTTATTTTCAAAGTTTTGAAAAATCAAAGAAAATCAAGTCTTTAGGAATCCTATTTTGTTTTTCATTTTATATGTCCATCAAGAAATTTTCCCAATTATTTTCTTTATTTTTTATTTCAAACACTTTGATTTCTCACATACTTAAGCCAATCAATTCTAATCCTATCTTTAGGATCATGTTTTTGTGAGAAAATTGTTTGTTATCCTTTGAGATCACTAAGAGAGAGTTTGTGATCTTTGTGATCACCAAGTGTATTTTTCTTTGCTTTGTATTAGGCTTTGTGCCTTCCCTCTTGTATAGAGGTGTTTGTGTATTGATAGAGGAGTTGTGTACTCCAGGTGTAGAGTTGTAATTCCTCAGTGGAGGTCCCTTTGTGGAAGGTCCTGTGTGGACGTAGTGAAAATCTTTCTGTCTGAAGGCAGAGACGTAGAGTAGTGGCTCGAACCTCGAAATATATCTTTATGTTTGCATTTGATCCACTATCTCGCAACTCTATCTCTCTTATATCTTGCATTTCTTTACATTGCTCATATTCATATACATGCTTGATATTGTTTGTGTGCCCACACTAGTATTGAACCAAGAGAGCTTCTAATAGCACCTCAACTATTAATTTAGAAGAATCTTGAGGAGTAGTTCCAAAGCCCTTCATGGAAAATTCGGGCTCACTCTTGGTTACACATAGTGTGCTTGTAATTAAGTTTTTTTATTACACATCATTTGTCCTAGATTAACAAGTACACCTATTCATCCCCCTCTAGGTGCACTTTCATTTAGTATCAGAGCCTCCGCTCCTGATATTCAGTTTAACCACCTAGGAGTGGGATCCTTGGATAGCTAATCTAGTATTGCATTGTACAGATATAGCTTACACTCGTGAACTATCTTACCCCTCCCATGTATGATGTTTCCAACATTGACATGTGAAAATTCAAAATGAGTGCTTGCCTTAAAGCCCTAGGATTGCATGTCTATCTTGCCACTACCAAGAAATCTCATGTTAGTAATGATAAGTACTTAGGGGCTAATGCACAAGCCTTAGAAGCACTAAAGCATACACTAAGCAAAAATCATTTATATTTGATTTCTCATTGTGATTCTGCTTTTGCAATGTGGAACACATTGACTTTTCCCAAGGAACAAAGGACAAATGTTTTGGGAAAAAAAATCTAGTGGAGATGAGTCCGACAAGCGTGCTTCAGGTCTAAGGGAATGACTCCCTTGAGGTAATTTCGGACACTCAACTAGATAATTGAGCTAGTTCTTCCATTGATGATAATGCCATGGATGCTCATGCTTTAAATGAAGAACTTTTATTATTTTGTGAAAACTTGCTAGAAAAATACAAACTTCTGAAAAAGAAAAGTTTTAAATTAAAAGAAGAAAATAAAATTTTGTTTTCAAAACTAGATACGGTTTTGCAAGAAAAGGTTGAGATTTCAAATGAAAGGGACTCATTGAAATCCCAACTAGATCTTGCTTTAAAAGAAAATGAATTTTTAAAGAATAAAAATAATTTTGATAATGTTTTGAAGAAAAATGAGGTTTTATCTTCAAAACTAAATTTTGTTTTAAAAGAGACAATTCTTTGAAAAATAAAATTGCTTTAATTTAAAAAGAATTAGATTTGGTTTTAAAAGAAAATATTTCTTTGAAAAATAATTTTGATTCCCATGTTTGTCACTACTATAGATTCATTTTCTATTGATAAACATATTGCATGCTCCACTTCTTTTTCAACCATTGAAACTTATATTTGTCTGTTGAAGAAAATTGTAGATTGTTTGGGCTCCATTTTGAGCCAATGTGTCATGAACCACACACGATTGGAATCCATGTTTCATAAGAAACATGCTTCACATATTCATGGCACACAGACCACGGCATACACATATTCATCATGCTCACACAGATGATTTTATGTATGCTTATGTGTACACTTGTACACATGATGGACGTATGGGCCACCTTGCAAAGTTTTATTATGATAGAATACATGATTTAAATTTTGCAAATAAGTTTGTTTGGGTTAGGAAAAGTGCTAACCTCCATGGACCCAAAATGATATGGGTACCAAAATTTACCCCTATTCCATTTGATGCAAGTATGGGCTCTAACATGACGTGAGAGTGTTGGTGCCTTGATGGTGGATGCGATCCGAGCTAAAAGATCATATTTATGAATGCATCACTTTCAAGGGATGTTTGGTAGAAGGATCACCATAGTTTGGAGATCTAGAGACTAGTTAAATCAGTTTTGGTAACTATCTCTAACTCCTTATTTAGTTTACATGCTTTTATTATAGATGTTTTAAGCATGTTTTGTTTTCATGTTCATTATGTTAAATGTAATGTTCATTAGACATATGATATACATTCATAGTCTTTGAGATACACCCATATTTATATATACTTATATTTTTGTATTCTCACTTTAGTTTAGCTATTGTGTATATCCTAGTTCTAAAACACGTGCATTTAACCTAATTATCATATTTGTTTATGTTTTTGCACTTCATGTTTTGATTACATGTTTAGATGTAACTTCCATTAAAACTTGAGTTTATACTTATACAACTAGTGAGCCACATTTGATTATTATATGTTTGTACTTTATTGCTCATTTGTACCCATTAGATGTACGTCTATAACCTTGTTTTGATGATTCTTACATCTTAACTTATATTCCCTATTTTTGTACATATTTCTATAAAAATGTGTTTAGCTTCATGTATATGTCAATTTTGTCTATAACTAATAGATATACATGTATATCCTAGAGTCATTTACTTTCATGCAAAATTCTAATATGGACTCAATTATGTTTGGGAAATGTATGTATACTTATAGTTTTGGTAAAACATACATATACCTTGAAGCTTGTTTTGTTTTTAATAAAAAAAATAGAATGTTCTTAAGTTTTGATGATTTCATTTCAATTGAGCTTCATTCCCTTATTTCTATGATTTTGTTGATTACATGATTTTTGTACACTCTATATATCTTTTGTTTACTCATGGTTTTGATTCATGAGCCTATATGAGCTTTATCAATTTTTGAGTGTCGATGCTCGTGTAGTTTCATATATTATGGATATATTCATGTTTTATTTCTTACTTGAAGGATTTAGTAATAATTTTCAAAATTATCTTTCAACTAGTATTTATTCTTCAATTGGTAGTGATTTTCAAATCCTATTTTTTGAAAACCCTATCTACAAAGGGCGGTTGGATGGGCGATCATGCCTTGTGTGCTCTTAATGAAAATCTATTTAAACATGTACATGAAAGGGAGGTAGCTATGAGATATACATAATTTTAATGAAAATTCATTTTGTATACTCATGTTTTCTATATATGTATGGATCATATCTAAATTAACATTCTATTGCTCCGATACATATATATGATTTTGATTGTGCTTGATTCACAATGTCCATACATACATTTTAAAGCACAAATTAATTTTATGCTAAGCTTTATGTTCTTAATAATAATTGGTATCTTTACAAGCTTATACATTATTTTTATTGGTATTTCATAAAGGGGAGAAAAATTCTTATTTTATCTTTCAATTGATTTTATTTTCAATTGGTATCTTACTCTCACTCTTTATGATGAAAAATAGTTTGTTTTGATATATGCCAACATTTTCAATATTGATATCAATAATTTTAAATTGGTATTATTCTCAATTTGGTATCTTTATTGCAAAATAGAATTTATCTAAAAAATTGGTTTTTACTTTCAATTGATATCATGTCTTTCTATTGGTATTAATTCATAAAAAGATTGTTTTCTTTTCAATTCGTAAAAATAATATTTAATTTTCAAATGATAAAAAGATTTATTCTTTCAATTGGTTCTCTCAATTGATTGTTTTTATTGGTATCAAAATTTTATTTTAAAATATGTTTATTGGTATTTTTTATTTTTCTTCACCCCTTTGTTGATGAGTGACAAAAAGGGAGAGAAGAATTTATGATTATATATGCATGTTTTATAAGTGTTTTGCATATATATATATATATATATATATATATATATATATATATATATATATATATATATATATATATATATATATATATATATATATATATATATATATATATATATATATATATATCATATTTTTATTGGTATCTTGAACTATATTGCATATCTTTATCATTTTATTCATATGCATGAGTTAAGGAGAGATTCTATGAAGCCTATCCTTAATGATTCATATATAACCTTATAAGTTTTGTCATCATCAAAATGGGGAGATTATTGGCCCAGAGGCCTTTTACCTTAGTTTTGAGATGACTAACTTATGAAGGTTAGTTTGTTAATGATCTTTGTTTAATAAGTTTCAGATATTGATAAAATCTTAGTAGGTGATTAGCTTTAATAAAGAATTCAAAGCCAATTTTAGAACTAACACATGATGATTCAAGAGCTCACGCGTTAAAATCGCATCTAGCACTCGGTTACAGTCAAGCTCATTTGGATCGAAGTTGGAAAGAGTCGGCTTGGAGAAGGAATTCTATAAGAAGACTTCAATATGTTTATTTTAGTTTATAGTTTAGATCTTGTGTAAAGATAGACTAGTGTTGATATGCTCAAGTTCACACACATACACAAGTTAAAATAGTTTTTGGTTTCAGATTAACCGTTTTGGAATTTCAAGAATATATCTTTGGTTTTCTTGAATAGATAGAATCAAAAGAAGTTTACATGAGTTTGTGCATGTTGGATTTTTTTTCATATACATTATTTGGTTTATAATGTTTAGAAACTTATTTTGATGTATATTTAGTTCATGGTTTCAAGTTTTGTTTTTAACAAAACTTAGTTTTGAATTTAAATATCAAAATCATAGATATATCTTTTATATGTGTATTGAATTCTATCAATATATACTATGCTTCAAAATGAGTTTAAATATCTTGTTTTTCTATTTTATAGAAAAACTGTATTTTCCTTTAAAAGTTTGATTTTTGGAAATACCGTTTTCGGTTTAAAGCTTAATTTCTATATCATAAAAATAGTTCAAATTGTTTAAAATATGTGTTGAATTTTAGTCACACATATTTGTTTTTCAAATATTTATAAGAACTTATTTTTGGAGATTTTATGTGATTTTATGGGATTTTATAGGTAATTAAAAGACCAAGTTATCAAATCCTAAAACTTGTTCTGAGCCTGCTTGCGGTCGACCAGACCAGATCTCGGTTGACCGGGCGGTCGACTGATGTGCACAAGACATGCACAAGGCTCTGGCCATTGGACCGGTCGACTGTGCGGTCGATCGATCCAGAGAGCTTGCTCTCTGGTCTTACCCCGGTCGACCGACCAGAGAGACAGCTCTCTGGTTCTGGCCTCGGTCGACTGGACGGTCGACCGATAATGAGAAAGATCTCACTGTGCCTTGGGGCAGTCGACCGACAACCCCAACGGTCGAAAATCCGACCATTGGGGGTCGACCGATAGGTCATTTCTGACATGTGCTGGACCCCAACGGCTAGTTTTTCAGACCCCTATAAAAATGGGTCTTTGGGGGTTGTTTCTCCTAAGATTTTTTAGAGCAATTTTTCCCACCTTCTCAAGTATTTTCAACAAAGTTCTCAAAAGAAGTTTTAGTGCCAAAACACTTATCTTTATTTGTTTTCAAAGTTTTGAAAAATCAAAGAAAATCAAGTCTTTTAAAATTTTATTTTCTTCTTCATTTTATATATTCATCAAGAAGTTTTTCCCAAGTATTTTCTTTATTGCTTTATTTTCAAACACCTTAATTTCTCACATACTTGAGCCAATCAATTCTAATCTCATCTTTAAAGATCTTGTTTTTGTGAGAAAATTATTTGTGATACTTTGAGATCGCCAAGAGAGAGTTTGTGATCTTTTTGATCACCAAGTGTATTTTCCTTTGCTTTGTGTAAGCTTTGTGTTTTCCCTCTTGTGTAGACGTGTTTGTATATTGAGAGAGGAGTTGTGTACTCCCGGTGTAGAGTTGTTATTTCTCGGTGGAGGTCCCTTTGTGGAAGGTCCTGTGTCGACGTAGTGAAAATCTTTCTGTGTGAAGGTGGGGACGTAGAACAGTGGTTTGAATCTCGAAACATATCTTTATGTTTGTGTTTGATTCACTATCTCTCAACTCTATCTCTTATATCTTGCATTGCTTTACATTGCTCATATTCATATACATGCTTGATATTGTTTGTGTGCCCATGCTAGTGTTGAACCAAGAGAGCTTCTAATAGCACCTCAACTTCTAGTTTAGAGAAATCTCGAGGAGTAGTTCCAGAGCCCTTCACGGGGAATACAAGCTCACTCTTGGTTACATATAGTGTGCTTGCAATTAAGTTTTTTTTTATTCCACATCATTTGTCCTAGATTAGCAAGTACACCTATTCACCCCCTCTCTAGGTGCACTTTCAGTATCCTGTTTGATTTTGAGGATTTCAAAATCAGGTTAAAGAAAATCTCAAGCAGGTTGCTTTAGGACTGGATGTAAGTCAAGAGGACCGAACCAAGATAAAATCTCTTATGTTTGCTTGTGCATTTCTGAGTTTTATTCTGTGCATATTTATTTTTTTGCAAGTTATTTATATTTTTGTTAGAATTTTTAAGACACTATTCACCATCCTCTAGTGTTTGTGTTGCCTATTTTTAGATCCTACATTTGATATCAGAGCGCGAAACAAAAATGGCAAAGGATTTTTCTTCATTCCAATTCAAGGAAGGGCATTCCACACGACGACTACCACTATTCGATAGATCAAACTACAACTATTGGAATTATAGAATGAAGATCTATCTACAATCAATCAACTACAATTTGAAATATCGTGGAAGCAATATATGAGAAGCCACGTATAAACAATGACCAATGGTCTGAGGATCAACAAAATCAGTCAACCTTGATGCAAAAATGATGAACACACTCTTCTATGCCTTGAACAAAGAAGAAATTAATCGTGTGTCAATAGCTACATCAGCGCATCAAATATGACAAATACAACAGGTAAAACATGAAGGAACAAACAAAGTAAAAGAATCTAAAATTTCTATTCTTATCCACAGGTTTGAACTATTCAAGATGAAAGGGAATGAAACCATTGCAGAAATGAATTACAAGGTTCACCGACATCACCACCTCTTTAGTAGCCCTTGAAAAAGAGTACACACAAGTGGAGAAAGTTAGAAAAGTTCCTCATGCACTCACATCTGATTAGAAAAAGATGACCGCTATCATAGAAGAAACCAACGATTTATCAATGCTAACATTGGAGTACCTAGTTGGAAACTTGATGGTATGAAGTCCAAATTGAAGACAGAAAGAAAGATGAACAACAACACCATCAACAACACCAATCAAGAAAGAAAATCCTCGCCTTCCATGCATCTTCGGATACGAAAGATTCAGATGATGAAGAAGAGGAAATTGTCATGATTTCAAGAAAATTTAGAAAGTTCTTGAAACGAGATAAGTTTAAAATGAATAAGGATACTAATAATAATTCTCTTTGTTTTATTAAGTCATGTGAAGAAGGATTGCCAATTGTTCAAACTTAAAGGCAACTTCAAAAGTTCAACAAATTCAAGAAAAAGAAGAAAGCCTTTCAAGTAATAAGGGATGATAGCGATACGTCTTCCTCTGATGAAGAAGAGATCACAGAATCAGCAAATATATGCTTTATGGCTTAAGAGGACATGGTAATGGAATTCATAGATAAAAATGAATTGCTTAATGCTTTTAATGAATCATTTCTTGAATTTGAAATGGTCAATGCTAAATATAAAGAGTTAAAAAAGAAAAATGAGATTTTAATGGCAGAAAATAATGAAAACAAAGAACTAAAAAGGGAAAATGTGATTCTGATACAAGAAAATATTTTGCTTAAAAATGAAACAACTTCTTTGAATTCTCGGATTTCTATTTTGGACAAAGATATTTCATGTTTTCAGAATAACTATGAAGAAATTTTGAAAAAATGTGATAATATTCAATAAAAAAAGGAGAATTTAAATAATTTATTATCTTCTCAAAAGATTTCAAATTTGGTCTTGGATTTTCTAAAGATAAACTCAAAAAGAATACACATGTTTATGAGAATAATAATCATATTCCTTATAATCCTTTTGTTAAGAAAAATAACAATGTTTCTTTAAATAGACCAAAGTATAAATATATCTGGATTCCTAAGAATCTTAATTCTTTTGATAAAAATGCCTATCATGCATCATATATAAATCATGTTTGTAATTCTAGAAATTATGTTTATACTAATAAATGAAAACCAAATTCCAATTGGGTTTGGATTCCTAAAGGTTAATCTTTTTCGGATCCTATCATAAAGGGTACCGTATAAAATGTTTTATCTTATATGTACCTCATAAAGATAAATAGATATTTGATAGCAGTTGTTCCAAACACATGTCCCGCCGCATTCAACTACTTTCTTCCATTCAAAATAAGAAAAGAGGAACAGTAACATTCAGAGATAATAACAAAGAAAAAATTATTGGTATCGGCATGATTCATAATACATCAAAACCTCTTATTGAAAATGTTCTTTTAATAAGAGGTTTAAAGCACAATATTTGAAGCATCAGTCAGTTATGTGATAAGGGTCATAAAATAATTTTTGAAAAGGATGCTTGTCTTATATATGATACTAATAAGATAGATGATTTATTTAAAGGCACCCGTAATAATAATATTTATGAGTTATCAATGACTTGTTTATCTTCAAATGATGATTTTGTTTAATTACATCTAACAATGATTTTCCTCTTTGGCATAAAAGATTTAGGTATTTAAATATGAAAACTATTTTGAAACTTTCAAATTTTGATTTAGTTAAAGGCCTTCCAAAACTTTCTTTCAAAAAGATTATTTTTGTGATTCTTATCAATTAGGAAAACAAATTAAATCTTCTTTTAAATTTAAAGATTTAGTTCTTACTCATAAACCTTTAGAATTATTGCATTTGGATTTATTTGGCCCTACTCGTGTTCCTCTTTAAACAAAAGTAGATGTGTTTTTGTTATTATTGGTGATTACTCTCGATTTACTTGGGTCATTGATTGTACACATTTATTACATGTTTATTGCATGTTTATTACTAGACTTTTGCATCTATTCTATATTGAATCTTGCTGATAATTGTGTCTTAATTTGCAGGCTTGTCTTAATTAGAACGGAAAAGATTAGACCAAATAATACCAGTTAAAATCAGATTTAATTGGATCTATTTTGTTAACTGAAGATAATCACAGATCTAATTTAGTTAACTCGTATTCCTAGAGATCTATTCGGTTAAATAGAGAATCAATGAAGATCAACGAAGATCAGATCAAAATCGGAGACCAAACTGAAAAATCAGTTGGACAAAAGGAGATAACAAAAAATCAGGGATCCCTACTCCCTGGATGTGGCCAGGTGGCCACATCCTGGCCGCGGATCCATGGAAATTGTCATGGATACGCGGCATTGTTGGAGAGATAAGGGGAGCATTTGCTCCCTCTATCTTCAGACGCTCTCCCTTGATTCCCTTTTGGCTATAAATATTGTATTCTCTGTAGTTCAATAGGATGAAGGCTAGGATTAAATTTTTGGTTCATTTTTAGGGTTTATAATCATTGTTAGATAGTTTTGAGAAGTTGTACTCAGTTTTTTTGCTTTATAGTTCAGTCCAGCAACAAGTGTGAGAGAGAAAGAGAGTGTACTTCACCATTGAAGTGACATTAAGGAGATTCACCTTGTTTATCCAACTCTTCTCCAATTTTCTGGTATGTTGCATTTTCAATTATATTTTTTACTTTATATCTAGTATGAGTCGGTAAATCAGTTTTCCTGGGCTCATTATCATCTTCCATCCTTTTTTGTTTTGAATGATTTTTGTGCAAAGAACCCAACAGAATCATATGGATGCCTTAAATTAAGCTTTGCACCTTAGCAATTGTTTTTGAAGGAAATGAAGGTGGATTTGGATTTCTAAACTTTCATTTTAAAAATAATACTTGAACTTGTTTTTACTTCATACTTGGAAAACAAACTTGATAATTAACTTTTAGTTCAAAAGTGTGTTTTAAAAAGGAGTTAACTATTTCATGCAACATCTTATTTGCTTTACTTAAACTTTCAAATTCAAACTTAAATTTTGGCCTATGATCGAGTTGAGGCACTAAGATTTTTAAGGAAAGAATATATTGTTGAGTAGTAAGATAGTGAGGCCGGATCTCTTTTTAACTTAAACACAACAACAACAATCTCAAATTTTCTTAAAAATCCTCTTTTCCAATACTTATTCTCAATCTTTACTTTTTCTTTAAACCACTTTTAAACATTTCATATTCTTTTTCTCCGAAAAAACACCAACACTAAAACTTATTTTTCTCAAAATACCGAAACGTGTGTATCGTATCTCTCCTCGTGGACATGACTCGTTTGCTCTAAGCGACACGGTATTTCAATTCCCAATCAATTTTTGGCGTCGTTGCTGGAGACGGAAAAATTTCTTTGTGCTTTGACAAGTTTGGTGTTCAAGGTTAAGAAAATCAGGTTGAGAATTCAAACATTGCAGAAGAAAACTTGTTATCTTGTGCCCCTGCTCTAGAAAGTAGGGAACAAGATTCTAAGAGTTGGCCACAGAAATGCATATTTTGCCACGTAAACGTGGCAATTTTGTGGGACTAATAAAAACTTTTTCTTACAGGATATACTGCTCAGCAAAATAAGCTTTCTTAAATTGCTAGTTTTATACTTGATTATTTCATTACCCTCTTTTAACCCAGCAGTAATCGGTTGATTGAAATTGCCTAAAAAATGTTTAGACTTGCATTCATAAGCATTTGTCTAATTACATTTTCCTTTCAATTACAGTTGAAGAAAGTTAGAGACAAGGTACGTTTGCATAACATCTAGCTTAGGAGCATTCTTGGGTGATTTACCTACTTGTTGATTGTTACTTTTGCTACATCTTGCACACTTGCACAATAAATCTTACGAGCAAAACCCAACAAAAGATAAGGTGGGAGAGTCATTATCCTTTCTTAGCCTATTAACCATCTCCAAGCACGCACAACTAAGCCTAATTTAAAATCTAATAGATGTTGGCCCTAGGGACATATCAGACTCACTAGGAGTTGACCTAAGGGGGAAGTTGTTAGAATTTGGCTCTTGCCAAATCGGTATCAAAAGATGGGGATTCAGAGGCGAAACCTCAATGGCTGGTGGTTTGGCTTAATTCGGTCTGTCGCTTTTTGCGCGGATACCTCCCACCAATCTGGCCTCGATCTGGCCGATTGACTTGTGGTCAGATTCTGCATTATACCTCCTCTGGATAATCTCTAACTGGTTAGGAGTCATTTAGGTCTAAGTCTACCTTAGAATAGGCTGGTTAAATTTTTCTTTTTCTATTTTGACTGATTGATAAACTTGTGGTAGTAATTGTGTATGCCAGTATGGCTTGCTTGTGGTAGTAATTGTGTATGCTAGTATGGTAGAAGACCCAAGCACATCTAGGTTTACTAGAATCAGTTCACCACCCAAATCAGAACCAACAGCAGATCCGGTTATGGCTCAACTTACATCATTGCAGGAGAGGTTCAATCTCATGAGGACCTCCCTTTCATCTTGCATTCGGCCCCCGAAAGCCAATGGCAACAGTTTTGAACTGAAATCATAATTCAACAACACTCTCCTTAAGTTTTATGGTTTAGTGTCTGAGGATGCGTACTCTTCATAAGTGAATTTGAGAAAAGTATGTCCCATGATGAGTATACAATATTTAGGAGACGATGCGGTAAGGTTACGTTTCATCCCTTTCACTTAAGAACCTAGCCTAGAAATGGCTATACAGTTTAGCGGTCAAGTCTATCACTTCTTGGGATGATTTTGTCAAGGCTTTCTTGATGAAATTCTATCATATTCACAAGACCGCTCTCATTATCGTGCAGTTTAATTAAGAAATTAGTGAAGCATTTTTGGAGTTACTTTGAACGTTTTAAAGACCTCCTTGCTCAATGTCCTCATCATGGCATAAAGCAGTGGCGATAGTGCCAAATTCTTTATGACAGTTTAGACTACTGATCGCTAAAAAGCGTGCACAAGAATAAGTAAAAGAGTGATGGTTGTTGTTGTACCTTAGCGATTCCACTGTAATAGTAAAGTGGTTATACGGGTCGTATCCACGAGGAGGGGAGACGATAGAAGCGTGATGTGCTATTTTCTCTTCGTTTTAAGTTTTCTTTATTTTAAGAATGAACTGAAAGAAAAACAAGAAAGATTGCAGTAATGGTTTGAAATGTTTTGATGTTGGAAGAGTGTTTTTGTATTTTAGAGATGGAAAAAATGCATGGCTAACTTTCTATTGAGTGCTCCCACAAACCTCCAGCTTCTTGAAGACATAACCTCACAATGAATCATACACAATCACAAGCCTTGTGTGCAAGAACTTTTACGTGGTAGATTGAATGAAAGTTTCTCCCATCACCTTGCTTCACACGGCAAAATTTGAACATTCCTCCATCAAGATCCAATTGAAGGCGAGCATGGAGGAAGAAACAATTGCACTATTAGTATCGGCAAGGATGAATAGGAGTTCCACTAACTTACAAAAACAAGTAGAGTTACTAAATTCTATAAATCATCAAAAACTTGTTAGTTAAGCATGAAGTATGAAAGTGAGTCTACTTGTTAGTAAGTTAGAGCTAGAATCCTCATCATAAGTTATAATAGCTC
Organism: Agave tequilana; assembly: GCA_038442645.1. Classification (NCBI taxonomy): domain Eukaryota; kingdom Viridiplantae; phylum Streptophyta; class Magnoliopsida; order Asparagales; family Asparagaceae; genus Agave; species Agave tequilana. The sequence goes on along the minus strand of JAVJIF010001040.1, from coordinate 70,017 downwards.
TTGTTTGTATTTTTTCTCAAAATACTGAAACGTGTGTATCGTATCTCCCCTCGTGGACATGACTCGTTTGCTCTAAGCGACACGGTATTTCAATTCCCAATCAATTTTTGGCGTCGTTGCTGGAGACGGAAAAATTTCTTTGTGCTTTGACAAGTTTGGTGTTCTGTTTCAAGGTTAAGAAAATCAGGTTGAGAATTCAAACATTGCAGAAGAAAACTTGTTATCTTGTGCCCCTGCTCTAGAAAGTAGGGAACAAGATTCTAAGAGTTGGCCACAGAAATGCATATTTTGCCACGTAAACGTGGCAATTTTGTGGGACTAATAAAAACTTTTTCTTACAGGATATACTGCTCAGCAAAATAAGCTTTCTTAAATTGCTAGTTTTATACTTGATTATTTCATTACCCTCTTTTAACCCAGCAGTAATCGGTTGATTGAAATTGCCTAAAAAATGTTTAGACTTGCATTCATAAGCATTTGTCTAATTACATTTTCCTTTCAATTACAGTTGAAGAAAGTTAGAGACAAGGTATGTTTACATAACATCTAGCTTAGGAGCATTCTTGGGTGATTTACCTACTTGTTGATTGTTACTTTTGCTACATCTTGCACACTTGCACAATAAATCTTACGAGCAAAACCCAACAAAAGATAAGGTGGGAGAGTCATTATCCTTTCTTAGCCTATTAACCATCTCCAAGCACGCACAACTAAGCCTAATTTAAAATCTAATAGATGTTGGCCCTAGGGACATATCAGACTCACTAGGGGTTGACCTAAGGGGGAAGTTGTCAGAATTTGGCTCTTGCCAAATCGGTATCAAAAGATGGGGATTCAGAGGCGAAACCTCAATGGCTGGTGGTTTGGCTTAATTCGGTCTGTCGCTTTTTGCGCGGATACCTCCCACCAATCTGGCCTCGATCTGGCTGATTGACTTGTGGTCAGATTTTGCATTATACCACCTCTGGATAATCTCTAACTGGTTAGGAGTCATTTAGGTCTAAGTCTACCTTAGAATAGGCTGGTTAAATTTTTCTTTTTCTATTTTGACTGATTGATAAACTTGTGGTAGTAATTGTGTATGCCAGTATGGCTTGCTTGTGGTAGTAATTGTGTATGCTAGTATGGTAGAAGACCCAAGCACATCTAGGTTTACTAGAATCAGTTCACCACCCAAATCAGAACCAACAGCAGATCCGGTTATGGCTCAACTTACATCATTGCAGGAGAGGTTCAATCTCATGAGGACCTCCCTTTCATCTTGCATTCGGCCCCCGAAAGCCAATGGCAACAGTTTTGAACTGAAATCATAATTCAACAACACTCTCCTTAAGTTTTATGGTTTAGTGTCTGAGGATGCGTACTCTTCATAAGTGAATTTGAGAAAAGTATGTCCCATGATGAGTATACAATATTTAGGAGACGATGCGGTAAGGTTACGTTTCGTCCCTTTCACTTAAGAACCTAGCCTAGAAATGGCTATACAGTTTAGCGGTCAAGTCTATCACTTCTTGGGATGATTTTGTCAAGGCTTTCTTGATGAAATTCTATCTATTCACAAGACCGCTCTCATTATCGTGCAGTTTAATTAAGAAATTAGTGAAGCATTTTTGGAGTTACTTTGAACGTTTTAAAGACCTCCTTGCTCAATGTCTGTAATACCCTGTTCCCAGAATACGTACTTAGTTGCGTATTCAGTTTTCGACCGTATTTTTCGATTTACTTCCTGTATTTGACCGATTTCAATTTCAAATATCATTTTCCAATATATTAGATTTTCTATGATTTTCTGGATTTTTTCTGAATTAAAATAAATTTCTTCAAAACCGGTGTCGACCAGTGTCGCTGATCGATTCCTGGATTTTTATTTTACAAACGGTTAAGAATTTCTAGAAGAGTCTTTAGACCTTATTTCTTAGAATGATATTTCCTACTTAAATACTTTTTCTGAGAATTTTATGAATTTATGAAAATTTCAACGGAGTCGGTAAATTACTGATTCCGGGATTTTTAGTTTTAAAACTATAAAGTATTTCTTCAAACGGATTTCACTATACGTCTTCATATATTATTATTGATTTTTGGTAAAATTTACGAGTCGTTCCGAGATACTTGAATTTCGGACGATTTCGGTATTTCCCGAAATGTTTTCCGCATCCTCGACTTAAACCCGGGAACTTGTATTTTCAATATTTTATTTTCTAAATCCAAGAAGAAATATCTTCTCCCTTATGATTTCTTTTCTTTTTCCTTTCCTTATTTCTTTCCTCCACAACCACAAGTTTTTTCCATTTTCCAAAATTCCATTTTCTCCAAAAATTTCAACTCCACACATTTTCTCACCTACTTCCTCATTAAATGCCCATCTTTTCTCTCTCTCCCATGGCCGGCCAAGTGGTGGCTAGGAGAGACACCTCACCTCCCCTTTTTTGCACAAAACCCCCTCTCAAATTCTTTATTTGCATCTCCTTTACAAAATCAAATCTATATAAGTTTTCCTTTACATTCTTTTACTCTTTTCTTCACTTCACCAAGAAAATAGCCTTCACCATTTCCTTCTCCATCTCAAACCCTAACTCCAAAGCTCACCTAGGTTTTCATCTCCATCTCTAGCAACCTTCTCTACCTTGAATTTGGATCGCATCTCTCTTCGTCGGAAGTATCGCCAAGGATCGAGTGGGTGATACCGTCGACTACGATCTCTTCCGAACTCGCATAGAACTTCGACTAACCGTTCGAGGTGAGTATATTTACTCACCAAGACTTGTAAACTCCTTTGTGTACTTGTGTTGACAAATCATGCACACTTGTGACATAAAAATCATATTTTTAGACCCTCAAACAAAACCCTAGAAATCTGTTCTGTTTGTTGTTTTCCCACGATTAGTCGACTAGACCTAGGGACTAGTCGACTAATCCACTTTAGTTGAAACTTAACCTTTTCTGATTTCACAGTTTTAGTCGACTAGACCAGATTTCCAGTCGACTAGAGACCCCTAGTCGACTACCCATTTCTCCCCAGTCGACTCCTGTTTTCCTGAAATAAAACATCAACTCTCTGTATCTCAAACTTAGTCGACTTAAGTATCCATTAGTCGACTAGTAGTTCCCTGTTAGTCGACTACCCTTACAACCCTAGTCGACTAACTTTCCTGAAACAGAATTCCAACTCTCTGGAACCCAGTTTTAGTCGACTCATCCAGATCATTGGTCGACTTAAGACCCCTATTAGTCGACTAATCCTTCCACATAGTCGACTAATTCTGACTGTTTGACTTAGTTGATTTCTTTTCTGGGATTGGATCTTATCATTGATACATGTGTGGCATATTATTCTTGTTCTTGCTTCTTAACTGGTACTACATGACATGTTACTTGATAGACATTATCTCATATTACTTCATGACTTGTTATTACATATCATCGCTCCATAACTTGTTAAAATGTGAATATCACCACTTATCATGCCATCACTTGAACCAAGCATGATACACTTGACTTTTGCATAAAATGGACCAACTTACATATGGGTCGGGGGAAAACATGCGGATATCGATATGTGTTCGTGTTTACAGTGGCTTTTAGGAATGTTGTGCAACTCATGTTCCGGTCTGACCTGTGGGCCTCCAGGGGACCGAGGGGAGTGCTTGCTCCCTCTATTACTGGTACCATCATGATAAGGGCATACATAAGTCCCTCCTGTTTAGCCTAGCGGCTGGCTTCCGTCACCAAGCAACGGAACAATCCTGGACCGTTATCCCGGGCATGTACGGGGTCCACTGTAAACATAGTTCATCGATACAACCGCTGATTTCCAATAACAACCTTGCTTTACTAGGATATGGATCTATGTGCTCTGGGACGCTGGGTCACATAGCTAGATATCACAGTAAGACAAGTAATAATAATAAGATGTTAACTGTAGATCTAATGTATTAGGACTTTATCTCTTCATGCTTCTCATACTTGTTAGCTGATATTCCTTATATGGTTTCATACTACTTATTCATGTCTCTTAGCCACTTGGCTGTAGTCCGTTTATTGTTTATATGTCTTGACTCCCTTGGATTTGCATATTCAGATTCCGAAGCTTGGACCGAAGTGGAGCCAACTGCTGAGGATCGAGCCTATCTTAGTGGGCAAGCTGACTAGTTCCAGTTCCCTTGTGCCAGACTCCTCATTTTGACTCACGGGATCTTCTTTCTACTCGTGAGCTTTTTGTATACATTCTTGTATCTTGTTCTTTTGGACTTGGTTGTGATAAATGACACTTGTAAAGTGTAATAGTTATCATATCCTGTATAACTTTGTACATGTATTTTCATGTTGGCATATGTATGTATACCACGCTTTGTGTTGTACTCTGATCCTTGCTTGTACTTTTATGCTTAGCGTATATACGTGGGGGCAATTCCTGACCTACGTATATACGTCGCAGTGACGTCCCCATATCCGTGGAATCGGGGTGTTACAGGTTGGTATCAGAGCCTAGGCTCTCACACCTAAAGTACAATCAAGCGGCAAATTCTAGTAATTTGCTAATGCCAACTACAATGTACAAAGTTATTGAGTCCTTCTTGATTCTTTCTTGATTCCTTTCCTTATATCCTAAACTCCTTCCATTTGTTTCCAAATTCCAGTTTTCTATTCCCAACTCGGTATGGAGAGAAGATCGGGTCGTAACCACTCTGGGCAAGCCTCGAATGGACCCACTGGAGAGAATGTGAATATTCTGAGGGTCATTCAGACGATGATGGAGAACCAGCAGCAACAAACCGAACTCCTTCGGCAAGAATTGACAGCTCCAAAGGAACAGAGGCTGGGGAATGTATCGGACTTCAGACGGCTGCAACCAGCCATCTTCACGGGTGGAGAGAAACCCCTGGATGCTGAGCAATGGCTGACGGACACCTCAGATTTGTTGAACGCAGCCAGAGTACCAAAGGATAACCAGGTGGAGGTCGCTAAGATTCAGTTGAAGGATATAGCCAGAACTTGGTGGCTAGCTGAGGAGGCCAGACTGGAGAAGCCTGTCTCCTGGGACACATTCTCCAAGAGCTTCTATGCCAGATTCTTCCCAGCTACTGCTCAGAAGGACATGGAAGAGCAGTTTATCAGGCTCCAGCAAGGGAGCAAGTCCGTGGACGAGTATGCTGCAGAGTTTCTTAGATTGAGCCGCTTTGCTCCGTACATGGTGACGGATGAGGAGAAGCGGGCAAGCAGGTTCCAGCAGGGTCTGCAGATGGACATACAAGTTTTCCTGATGCCCCAGCAGTTGAAGACTTATTCGGAGGTTCTCACCATAGCTCGAGAAGTTGAGCGTGGGCTTGAGAAGAAGAAAGTTGACCAGATGGGGAACCAGGCCATGAAGAGGCCATTTGTACCAATGGGAAGAGGAGGCCCATATAGAGCAGCGAAAGTTCAGAGGCAACCTTTCAGGCCAGCTCCTTACCAGACGGCCCAACCAGTTTCTTTCTGCAGTTATTGTCAGAAGCCAGGGCATATCCGACAGAATTGCCGAAGGGCAAATGGACTATGTTTGGTGTGTGGTTCCCGAGATCATTCCATTGAAGCCTGTCCACACCGGAGAATGGGGATAGCCAGTCAAGCCTTGCCAGCACTACAAGGACCGAATGGACAGAGGGAAATTCCAGGGCCACTTGGGCAGAGGAACCAAGGACCAGCAATGAGGAGAGCTCTTCCCCTTCCTCCACAGCATGTTGTTCGCCCAGTCCAGAGAGGAGCCAGGACTGCAGCAGGGCGTGGTAGAGGTCAGGCTTACAATCTGACAGCAGAAGAGGCTGAGACTTCAGAGGAAGTGATAACAGGTAACATCAGAGTTCATTCAAAACCTGTTCTCGCTCTCTTCGATTCAGGTGCATCCCATTGTTATATCTCAGACCATTTTGTGGCTTTGCATTCTATACCTGTTAGATCTTTAGACCACAAATGGGAGATTAGTACGGGGAATGGGGTAGTCATATCTTCTAGAGTCTGTACTGATTGTCCGGTAGAACTATGTGATAAGATCTTGGCCATAGATATGATCGTACTAGACACCAAAGGGTACGACGTAATCTTAGGCATGACCTGGCTCAGTCAGTACCATGCAGTTATTGATTGTAGGGAGAAGAAAATTAATTTCAGAATCCCTCACCAACCGGAGTTCCAATTCAGTGGAGAAGTGAAGTCTACCAAGGGAAAGACTCGGATGACTACTTCGGAGGTTCAGAAGCAGAAGGTACCAGTGTGGAATGAATTCCCAGGAGTGTTTGCTGAGATCTCAGGACTGCCACCGGATAGGATGATTGAGTTCTCCATTGATACAGTTCCAGGAGCAGCTCCTATATCCAAGGCTCCGTACAGGATGGCACCGACGGAGTTAGAGATTCTGAAGAAGCAACTGCAGGAATACTCAGACAAGGGATTGATTCGGCCAAGTACTTCACCATGGGGAGCTCCAGTACTGTTGGCCAATAAGAAGGATGGTGGTAAGAGACTTTGTATTGACTATAGGGAGTTGAACAAAGTTACCATCAAGAACAAGTATCCTTTACCCAGGATTGATGATCTGTTTGATCAGCTTCATGGAGCCCGTGTATTCTCTAAATTGGATTTACAGTCGGGTTACCATCAGCTGAGGGTGATGAAGGAGGATATCCCGAAGACGGCATTCAGGACCCGTTATGGCCACTATGAGTTTCTAGTTATGCCTTTCGGAGTCACCAATGCCCCTGCAGTTTTCATGGATTTGATGAACAGAGTGTTCTCACCCTATCTGGATCAGTTTGTTGTTGTTTTTATAGATGACATCTTAATTTATTCAAAGAACAACAGGGAGCATGCAGAACACTTGAGGATTGTATTGCAGACTCTCCAGCAGGAGCAGCTTCATGTTAAGAGGAACAAGTGTGATTTCTGGTTGGACAGTATAGCCTTCCTTGGGCACATTGTTTCAGCAGAAGGAATCTCAGTGGATCCCAGCAAAGTCCAGGCAGTGAAGGATTGGCCAATTCCGAGGACGGTGACTGAGATTAAGAGTTTTCTTGGACTAGCCGGATATTACAGACGCTTTGTCTAAGATTTCTCTAGGATTGCAGCCCCGTTGTCCAAGCTCACTCGGAAAGGAGAAAGGTACTTGTGGACTGAGGAGTGTACTGCAGCATTTGAGCAATTGAAGCAGAGGCTCATTTCAGCTCCAATCTTGAGGACTCCCTCAGGTAGAGGAGGGATGGTCATCTACAGTGATGCATCAGGTAAAGGCCTGGGGTGTGTGCTTATGCAACATGGTCATGTTATAGCATATGCATCAAGGCAACTGAAGACTCATGAGCGGAATTACCCAACTCATGACTTGGAGCTAGCAGCTGTTATCTTTGCCTTGAAGATTTGGAGGCATTATCTTCTGGGAGATAAAGTGTTGATATACACTGATCACAAGAGCCTCAAGTATATTTTCTCACAGAAAGAGTTGAATATGAGGCAGAGGAGGTGGCTTGAACTGATGGCGGACTATGATATTGACTTGCAATATCATCCGGGCAAGGTCAATACAGTTCCAGATGCACTAAGCAGGATGCCAGAGAATAGAATGCTTGTCCAAATCACTCAGCAGAAGGAGTTGATTCAAGACTTTATCAGATTGGACTTGATGATAGCTCGAGGAACTGAGAAGGCAGGACAGTTCATGGCTTTGCAGATTCAGTCATCATTAATAGATGAGATCAAGGAAGCTCAAAAGGAAGATCTCAGATTACAGAAATTCCGAGCTCAGGTAGAGGCTGGATTGAGGACTGATATCTGTATTCACCCAGATGGTGCCTTATATTTTGGTAGCAGGATTTGTGTCCCTCAAGGAGATGTTAGACAGAAGATTCTGGCAGAAGCACACAGTTCAGCATATTCCATCCACCCAGGGGGAAACAAGATGTATCAGGACTTGAAGAAGCAGTTTTGGTGGAATGCTATGAAAAGGGAGATAGCCCAGTTTGTAGCCAAGTGCCTGGTGTGCCAGCAGATAAAGATAGAGCATCAGAGATCAGCTGGACTTCTACAACCCTTACCAATACCCGAATGGAAGTGGGAGCACATCACTATGGATTTTGTCACGGCATTACCTCGTAGTCCCAAGGGTAACAATGCTGTGTGGGTCATCATTGATCGCCTCACCAAGTCAGCTCACTTCATACCATTCAGGGTAGGTCAGTCAACAGAGGTTCTGGCAGACAAGTACATGAAAGAGATAGTTCGTCTGCATGGAGTTCCAGTCAGTATTGTATCAGACAGAGACACAAGATTCAGATCTCATTTCTGGGAGAGTCTCCAAGAAAGTTTGGGAACTCGTCTGAAATTCAGTACATCATATCATCCTCAGACAGACGGACAATCTGAGAGGACTATCCAGATTCTTGAAGATATGCTAAGGGCCTGCATGATTGAATTCCAGGGATCATGGGAAGACCATCTTCATTTGGCTGAATTTTCTTATAATAACAGTTACCAGGCAAGTATCAAGATGGCACCATTTGAAGCATTGTATGGAAGGAAGTGTAGGTCACCGATTTGTTGGGATGAAGTCGGTGAGAGGGGACTTTTGGGGCCAGAGATTCTGATTCAGACCACAGAGAAAGTCAGAATCATCAGAGACCACCTCAGGGCAGCACAGAGCCGTCAGAAGAGTTGGGCTGACACACAGAGAAGGCCATTGGAGTTCCAGGCAGGTGACCATGTGTTTTTAAAGATATCACCTACCAAGGGAGTTATCCGGTTCGGTACTCGTGGAAAGCTTAGTCCGAGGTACATCGGCCCATTCGAGATCTTGGACCGTGTGGGAGATGTATCGTACAGATTGGCTTTACCTCCATCTTTGGAGGGAGTGCACAATGTTTTCCACGTATCACAGTTGAGGAAGTATGTAAAGGATGATAGTCATATTTTGGATCATTCCGAACTGGAACTGCAGCCAGATTTATCATATCAGGAACAGCCGAGGGCCATATTGGATAGGAGTGTTAAGATACTGAAGAGCAAGGCTATACCATTGGTATTGGTGTCTTGGAACAGACATGCACCGGGAGAAGCCACATGGGAACGAGAGGATGTTATCCGAGAGCGTTACCCTCAACTCTTCACATCTTGATTTGGTAAAAACTCTTTCCTTCTATTCTTTTCTACTGTTATCTCTCTTCCTTATCTATCTGTTACCTTTCCTGTTACCTTTCACCTTATGAAATTTCGAGGACGAAATTTTTGTAAGGTGGGTGGATTGTAATACCCTGTTCCCAGAATACGTACTTAGTTGCGTATTCAGTTTTTGACCGTATTTTTCGATTTACTTCCTGTATTTGACCGATTTCAATTTCAAATATCATTTTCCAATATATTAGATTTTCTATGATTTTCTGAATTTTTCCTGAATTAAAATAAATTTCTTCAAAACCGGTGTCGACCAGTGTCGCTGATCGATTCCTGGATTTTTATTTTACAAACGGTTAAGAATTTCTAGAAGAGTCTTTAGACCTTATTTCTTAGAATGATATTTCCTACTTAAATACTTTTTCTGAGAATTTTATGAATTTATGAAAATTTCAACGGAGTCGGTAAATTACTGATTCCGGGATTTTTAGTTTTAAAACTATAAAGTATTTCTTCAAACGGATTTCACTATACGTCTTCATATATTATTATTGATTTTTGGTAAAATTTACGAGTCGTTCCGAGATACTTGAATTTCGGACGATTTCGGTATTTCCCGAAATGTTTTCCGCATCCTCGACTTAAACCCGGGAACTTGTATTTTCAATATTTTATTTTCTAAATCCAAGAAGAAATATCTTCTCCCTTATGATTTCTTTTCTTTTTCCTTTCCTTATTTCTTTCCTCCACAACCACAAGTTTTTTCCATTTTCCAAAATTCCATTTTCTCCAAAAATTTCAACTCCACACATTTTCTCACCTACTTCCTCATTAAATGCCCATCTTTTCTCTCTCTCCCATGGCCGGCCAAGTGGTGGCTAGGAGAGACACCTCACCTCCCTTTTTTGCACAAAACCCCCTCTCAAATTCTTTATTTGCATCTCCTTTACAAAATCAAATCCTATATAAGTTTTCCTTTACATTCTTTTACTCTTTTCTTCACTTCACCAAGAAAATAGCCTTCACCATTTCCTTCTCCATCTCAAACCCTAACTCCAAAGCTCACCTAGGTTTTCATCTCCATCTCTAGCAACCTTCTCTACCTTGAATTTGGATCGCATCTCTCTTCGTCGGAAGTATCGCCAAGGATCGAGTGGGTGATACCGTCGACTACGATCTCTTCCGAACTCGCATAGAACTTCGACTAACCGTTCGAGGTGAGTATATTTACTCACCAAGACTTGTAAACTCCTTTGTGTACTTGTGTTGACAAATCATGCACACTTGTGACATAAAAATCATATTTTTAGACCCTCAAACAAAACCCTAGAAATCTGTTCTGTTTGCTGTTTTCCCACGATTAGTCGACTAGACCTAGGGACTAGTCGACTAATCCACTTTAGTTGAAACTTAACCTTTTCTGATTTCACAGTTTTAGTCGACTAGACCAGATTTCCAGTCACTAGAGACCCCTAGTCGACTACCCATTTCTCCCCAGTCGACTCCTGTTTTCCTGAAATAAAACATCAACTCTCTGTATCTCAAACTTAGTCGACTTAAGTATCCATTAGTCGACTAGTAGTTCCCTGTTAGTCGACTACCCTTACAACCCTAGTCGACTAACTTTCCTGAAACAGAATTTCAACTCTCTGGAACCCAGTTTTAGTCGACTCATCCAGATCATTGGTCGACTTAAGACCCCTATTAGTCGACTAATCCTTCCACATAGTCGACTAATTTTGACTGTTTGACTTAGTTGATTTCTTTTCTGGGATTGGATCTTATCATTGATACATGTGTGGCATATTATTCTTGTTCTTGCTTCTTAACTGGTACTACATGACATGTTACTTGATAGACATTATCTCATATTACTTCATGACTTGTTATTACATATCATCGCTCCATAACTTGTTAAAATGTGAATATCACCACTTATCATGCCATCACTTGAACCAAGCATGATACACTTGACTTTTGCATAAAATGGACCAACTTACATATGGGTCGGGGGAAAACATGCGGATATCGATATGTGTTCGTGTTTACAGTGGCTTTTAGGAATGTTGTGCAACTCATGTTCCGGTCTGACCTGTGGGCCTCCAGGGGACCGAGGGGAGTGCTTGCTCCCTCTATTACTGGTACCATCATGATAAGGGCATACATAAGTCCCTCCTGTTTAGCCTAGCGGCTGGCTTCCGTCACCAAGCAACGGAACAATCCTGGACCGTTATCCCGGGCATGTACGGGGTCCACTGTAAACATAGTTCATCGATACAACCGCTGATTTCCAATAACAACCTTGCTTTACTAGGATATGGATCTATGTGCTCTGGGACGCTGGGTCACATAGCTAGATATCACAGTAAGACAAGTAATAATAATAAGATGTTAACTGTAGATCTAATGTATTAGGACTTTATCTCTTCATGCTTCTCATACTTGTTAGCTGATATTCCTTATATGGTTTCATACTACTTATTCATGTCTTTTAGCCACTTGGCTGTAGTCCGTTTATTGTTTATATGTCTTGACTCCCTTGGATTTGCATATTCAGATTCCGAAGCTTGGACCGAAGTGGAGCCAACTGCTGAGGATCGAGCCTATCTTAGTGGGCAAGCTGACTAGTTCCAGTTCCCTTGTGCCAGACTCCTCATTTTGACTCACGGGATCTTCTTTCTACTCGTGAGCTTTTTGTATACATTCTTGTATCTTGTTCTTTTGGACTTGGTTGTGATAAATGACACTTGTAAAGTGTAATAGTTATCATATCCTGTATAACTTTGTACATGTATTTTCATGTTGGCATATGTATGTATACCACGCTTTGTGTTGTACTCTGATCCTTGCTTGTACTTTTATGCTTAGCGTATATACGTGGGGGCAATTCCTGACCTACGTATATACGTCGCAGTGACGTCCCCGTATCCGTGGAATCGGGGTGTTACGATGTCCTCATCATGGCATAAAGCAGTGGCGACAGTGCCAAATTCTTTATGACAGTTTAGACTAATGATCGCTAAAAAGCGTGCACAAGAATAAGTAAAAGAGTGATGGTTGTTGTTGTACCTTAGCGATTCCACTGTAATAGTAAAGTGTTATACGGGTCGTATCCACGAGGAGGGGAGGCGATAGAAGCGTGATGTGCTGTTTTTCTATTCGTTTTAAGTTTTCTTTATTTTAAGAATGAACTGAAAGAAAAACAAGAAAGATTGCAGTAATGGTTTGAAATGTTTTGATGTTGGAAGAGTGTTTTTGTATTTTAGAGATGGAAAAAATGCATGGCTAACTTTCTATTGAGTGCTCCCACTAACCTCCAGCTTCTTGAAGACATAATCTCACAATGAATCATACACAATCACAAGCCTTGTGTGCAAGAACTTTTTACGTGGTAGATTGAATGAAAGTTTCTCCCATCACCTTGCTTCACACGGCAAAATTTGAACATTCCTCCATCAAGATCCAATTGAAGGCGAGCATGGAGGAAGAAACAATTGCACTATTAGTATCGGCAAGGATGAATGGGAGTTCCACTAACTTACAAAAACAAGTAGAGTTACTAAATTCTATAAATCATCAAAAACTTGTTAGTTAAGCATGAAGTATGAAAGTGAGTCTACTTGTTAGTAAGTTAGAGCTAGAATCCTCATCATAAGTTATAATAGCTCTTGTTTGCACAAGGCTTGTTTGATACTTATTGATTCATTTGGGTTGTTCAATCAGGTTACTAGATTAGTGGGTTAGTAGTTAGTTAGCCATGCTATAGAGAAGTTAGCTAGAGATGGTGAATGAAAACAAAAGAGAAGATACAAGAAAGTAATCATGATATACTAAATACAAGTAAGTTAAAGCAAGTAAAGAGAAGAAACAAGGAGAAGAAGAAGAAGTAAACTTGTATTTAATTGTCACCTTCAAGATACAACTCTCACTCTCTCTCCAATTTCGGATCTAAAGATAAGAACAAGAAGAGAATACAAGAAAACTAAAGAAAATCTTAAAAACAAACTAGCATCAATTTCATAACTCTGAATATTTTTTTCCTCGGTGATCCAGGGGGGTATTTATAGCCACCAGAGCATGGGGGAAGGAGGGGGCATGGCCTCCGACGCTGGCAGTGAGGCGCCAGGATTGCTGCATTTTCGTGGCCCTGGCCGAGGAAACGCCGCCGTTCTGGCGCCAGTCTACCAGCGCCGAAGCGTACAGACTGGTGACACCACATTGGGCATGTAGGTGCATTTAATGTTCTGACTTCTACTCCCAGCATCAGCAGATTTGGGCTTCAAGTGTTGGGCTTCTTCTTGATTCTAAAAATCCTCAAATATATTGAAGTTTTGGGCCACTTCTTCATTTCAAACTATAGACCTAGAGACAAGGAGAAGAACCCATTAATTAACGAATTTTATTAAGATAAATGTGAAAATGTGATGAAAAATATGTAAATATAAGTACTAATCACACCCCTACACTTATCTTTTGCTCGTCCCTGAGCAAAACAAATGAAACTAGAAAGCTAAACTACAACAACAACAACAACTAAGCCATTGGTCCCAAGTATTTGGGGTAGGCTACATGAACCGAAAGAGAATTACGCTGGATCAGGCACATGGATCAATTTTCTCCACTCATTCTTATTGAGCAATATGCCTTCACTAAGACCTTTAGCCTCTATATCTTGTCGGATTACCTCCATCCATGTTTTCACAGGTGACGCGATTGCACTAAGCATGTGTAACAAGCTTTAAACCTCTAGGTTCTCCTGAGGGTTTTCAGCGGATTGCACCCACAAAATCCAAGAAAAAGCTGTTGTTAGTTGTTTTTGAGAAATTATTCTTAAAGTAGAAAAAAGCTTTTTAATTCTTTAGAAAAAATAACTAAATAATTATAAGTATTAGGTCTAACCCTTATTAGTCCTTCTTATTTGGTCTTCAAGCAAGAATATGATTTTTATTTAAGTTTCAGGAAAATTTTATACTTCAAACTCATTCTTTTATTTTACCTTAAATAATATGCATTGTATGAACTGATGATATACTTGGAATGTTTCAAATCAAACTCTAATGCCACAAAATTTATTAGTATTTATTTATGTACTGTTTTTATCCTTAATTTTCTTAGGCTTTTTAATTTACTTGTGTAACGAGTTTTTAACCGATGACTCCCAAACCAGGCGGTCTTAAGGCGAGAGGTGAGAAAACACCCCTTAGGTTAAATACTCAAGTAAACTAGACCACGAAACTAAGGTTTATTTCTTTTAGGAATGAATAATCATGCTTTTGAGACACAATTGTCTAGCTTAATCAAGTTTATAACTATGTATTTTTTTTATTATGGCACTTAGAGTCTTTATCTATAAATTTCAGGAGTGTATGTATAGCCAATGCATATTTACTAAGGCAAAAAGTAAAGAGATGAGTTATTTTCTTAATTTCTCCTAAACTGTCAATCCAACCAATATTTTTTTATTTAGACTCAAGTAAAGAATTTCTAACTTGGGTTTCCTTAATCCTTATAACTATTTTGTATTTTTACAAAAGACTATCAAAAATTCTCTACTACTTAAGATTGATTTTTTTTTTTGGAAAAAGAAAATGAACTACTAAATACAAAGAAATCCTGTGTTAATATTCCCTTCCCTATGCTTTTCTAATGCATTGTCCTCAATGTATGACATATCAATGTAAATGCAATAAATAGGCATAAAAAGTGATCTCATCATCTCTGTCTACTAGGGCTGGCCGAAGTACTCGGGCCAGCCCAGTGTGAATGCCTGAAGGTATCCTCAATGCGCTCCAGCCTTGTGCTCTGATCCTCCAATTGTCTCCTACGCCTGATCTGCCCCTATCCCCTAAAAAACTTTTTCATGCCCTTTTACATGGAGGACATGAATGAAGTGGTCTCAGTAGGGAGTGGCTATTGTCAAAATTGGGGCTTATCCTCCTCATCCATTTGTTCCTCTGAAGATGACTCAGCTGGAACATCCTCGAGCTGGACAGTAGGTGTCTAGATCGAGTGTAGGCAGCTGTTATGTGCACGGGTAATGCGTTTGGGGGTTACTAAAACTCTACTATACTCAGAAAATTCCTCGTTCGGTGGAAAGTTTCTGCACAAACGGGTCATCAAAATACGTAGAGAGTATTTCACACTCCTTGTGCGTTGTGAGTTTGCAATGAGCTGCTGCAAAAGCATCATGTTCAAATAGACATTGTGTTGCCTCGTCATGAGGCTGTGAATGATTTAGAGGACAGGTCTGTTGAATGAGGTCGTGTGGTTGATGCCCATGATATTACGTCAGATCCACCGTCCAACGCAATGGATGTTGCAGAACGTGGTACTCACTCAGAAACCACGATCTTATTCAGTGCACCGCGCACCCATTAAGGTCATGTAATCAATCAAAGACAGAGGTGCAGCATGGTGAGGAGATGATTGGATTTGGATGGCTTACTCAATAGTCTCTAGGGTGACCGCAAGGTCCCTGTGATCAAGGTGGACAATAAATTAGTTTTGCTCTATGGTTGCAACATCTATTCCCAAATAAAATTTCTTTACTAATTCTGGGCAATAGCAAGAATCAAGATCTGTGTTATAATAAACTAATCCATACCATTACCTCTCCCTACTCCGATCTAAAAACACAATACCATACCCATGAATATCACTAAAAATTCGCGAGAATTCTCTCTCCAGAAAAATCACAGGGGCCATGACACAGAACTGAATTTAAAGAAACGATTAGGAGAAAAAATTGCAAACCTCCTCCAAAAACCGTGGGGGGGAACCTATCCAGACCGCCTAGAGCAGTCCAGAGATTAGAAAGGAGGACGTAGTAGAAGATCCGACATGGGCTGCTAAAAATGGTCAGACAGGAACCAAACGGTGTGGTAGACTTCCTAGTCTGGCAGCATTTTCACCACAAAAGGGCCTGGGCGTGACACTTTTGGGGTCCTAGGGGAGGGGCTCGGGTAGGGTGGCGGGGCCTAGGTTTCTCTTTTCAGATCTGAAGCAAGATTTAGGAGAAAGGGCATGGGAGAGACTTTGGAAGAACATAAATAGGTGGAGAGAAAGAAAGGGGATTCCTATTCTAACCCTAGGTTAAAGGAATATTTACAAGTATGCTAGGGTTAATTATTCACATACAAAGAATAATTACAAAGAGTTCCTAATTTTGTATTTACAAATTTTTTTTATTTGCATTTGTGGTTTGTGGTGGTACAAGGTCATGTGTAAGATGGGTCGAAGATATTTTCATCTTGTAACTCAGGTTCAGTGGTTAGAAATGGTAATCTTTGCTCGTTAACTTTCATCTTCTCACAGATCGTACACATATTTTGCATTCTTTTCATTACGCTCCTACATTTATCGTGTAATAAATCTGCTAATTTTTTTGTTTTAAATGTCTATTTTATAGAAGATAATAATGAAGAGAAAGAGGATTAAACTAAATAAATATCAGTTAAAATTAAATTTAACTGGATCTATTTGGTTAGCTGAGGATGATCCCAGATCTAGTTAGAACAAATCAAGGATTGGGGTAAATGTTCAGTTGAAGATCAGAGCAAATCAGAAAGATAACACCAAATGAAAACCGGTAAAATTCGGATCTCTATAAATCCATTTTAGTTAGCTAAAGATCAACCAAGGATCATATCAAATACAGAGGGATAAATGGATAAAGAGAGATCAACGGATGAGATGAAGCAAGTTTGACTCGGATTCTGTCTGGATACATTTTAGTATTTGAATCATAACTTTTGCTACTGAATCTCAAATCTAATAATTCAAGATGATCCAGAAAGAAGATTTAAAGGGAAACAACTCTTAGGTTGATCCCTATTTCTAATTCTATCATTTGGTAAGTGATATTCAGTAATCAACACGTCAATAAGCTGCAGATTAGAACTGAATATCCACATCAAATCAAGTTTGGAGATAAGGGGAGGATTCAAATTCTGAAATATCCAGCTTTTCCTATCTTCATACTACTCTAACCTCTGCATTTCTCCTATAAATACCTGCAATCTCAAAGGCCAGAAAAGGACCAAGCAGAGAGTAGAACTTAGGCTAATTTGTAGTTTGAAACTTAGGTTTTTATTTTCTTTCATGTAATTTTTATTTTTTTATGTAACTGAGAGGAAAGGATACTTTCATAGAGGAATGAGAGCAAGCTTGTACTGTAGGTGACACCGGTGTAAGTGATCTCTTCTTTCATAGTTATTTGAATTGAATCAAAGTTACTTTTTCTTCTTTACTCTAGTTTTCGTTTACTCTCCTCTAATGTGTTGCAATCCAAGAGAATCTGATAGCCTCGAGACTGCTTCGCATTGCAAGTGCCCTTGATGGCCTATGGTGATGAACAACCATTCTCTTGGTAGTATAGCTTGCCCTTTTATTCTTAGTGTAGATCAGCAATGGGGAAGATCCTACACGCCATGCTTGATTGCCTTCAAAGACAAGGTAAGTCGTAGCTACGAATCCAAGGTATATGAGCACAAAATGGGTAAGTAATTTTTAGTTTCTTTCTTTTCTTTTAATTCTTTAGTTTAGAACACCACAATCTATCACTTCTTTTATCATTCCTTTTCTATTTCTTTGTACATATCATTTCTTGTTTTTCCATCTTCGTAATCTACCATCTTCTTCCTAATTCAACTTTAACTCAATTTTTCCTTTTTCTTTTTAAGAACTAAAAGAAGATCTTTAACTATTCTTTGTAACCTAAAAGAGAACATATTAAAAAGCTTCCATCACTAGTCCCTCCTTATGGATCACGACTAGCATAGCCACTTGCTATTGCAGTAGCATTGAGTACCTTGCACTCTTTATTCTAAATCTGAAATTCTGTATTTTTGTGCAGGTAATAATTCAATCAAATTTTGGCGCCGTTACCAGGGAGGGACGGTAAGTTATTCTCATTTTAGATTTACATTTTTAGTTAACTTTCTTCTTCGTTCTTGGTGTACAGGTTCAATAAGGAATTTTTGCTGCAGTGGACATATAAGTGGCCCTGGACTCTGCTCAAGAAAGCAGAGCCAGTAGCCCTCAGATTTGCCACATTCCTATGGCAATCTGAGTGAACTACTAACCTGTATTTTTTGCAGGTTGGCTGAATTACAAAATTTAATATTTGTACCTATTTATTTTCTTGTTTGACTCACTGTATATCCATTTCTAACACAATAGTAAAAGGCTGATTGTAAATGCTAAAAATAATTTAGACTTTGCATTTAGGCACGTGTCTATTTCATTACATTTTCAATTTACTGTTGAAGAGTGCTGGAGCCAAGGTATGTGTACATAGCATTTAGTATAAGGTTCAATCTTGTATGAAATATTGCTTGAGTGTTATTTTTTTCTATATATTTATACACTGCACTAAATCAATCTTAAGGGCTTGTCCTATAAACAAGATAAGGTGGGGAAGTCATTACCCTCCCTTAGCCCACAAACAATCTCCTCGCTCACTAACCCAAGCCTAACAAAAACTGAGTAGACGTTGGCCCTAGGGACATCTCGGACTCAATTAGGAGATTATACTAAGGGGAAAGGTGTTAGAATTTGACTCCTGTCAAATCAGTGTCTAAGGAAAGGGATTGAGGGACGAAACCCCGAAGGCTAGTGGTTTGGCTTAATTAAGCCCGTCGCTTTTGCGCGAATACCTCCCACCAATCTTGTCCTGACCTGGCTGATTAGCTTGTGGTCAAAGTCTACATTATACCTCCCGTGAATAGTCTAACCTGTTAGCAGTCGTCTAGGTCAAAGGTCTACCCTAACTTAGTTTAGAATTTTTTTCTTTTTCTTTCTTTTTATTTGTTTGCTTATTTGTTTGTTTTTTTTGTTTGTGTTAACATTTCAAGTGTGATATGGCTTATAACAATAATTTTTCTAATTTTAATGGTAATCCATATTACACCCCGACCTCTTTTTCAGATATTACTAACCCGGCATATCATAACTTTAACCAACCTAGTGTTCTAGATTGGTCTTATCTGAATCATTACATGCCCCAGTCCCAATACTATGAACAAGACTGGAATAATCATCACTACACTTCACAGAGTTAATGGGGATGCAACTCCCCCGAGTCATATTGTCAACTACCCTATCAACATCCAGCTTCATATACTCCTTCTCCCGAACAACCATTAGAAGAATCAATTGACTGAGAAAAGAGGATGGAAGCCTTAGACGAGCTTGAGCGATGAATTCAAATTTTAGAAGACTCAAAATCCCGTAAAAATTTTCAAATAACAGATCCTTACTCAATTTTTCAAGGAAAACATGCCAACTTAGAAAAGAGTATGAAAATCATGATTCAATATCAAAATGATCCACTCGATATGATAGAAGCAAGAATTAGTAGATTGGAGAACATGCGTAGGAATAAGGAAACTCTCCCTATTCAATCTTTGACTATTCCCAACACTTCTAGCCATATTGATGAAAACCAAGAGTCGTGGTATCTTGAAGACTTTGTCTAAGATTCAGTTTCACCACAAAGCCTTGAACTTGACCAATATCAATCCATTGACGAATTGACAAGTTTTCATTTTAATGAGATTGAACTTGATCATGAATGTGAACCCGATCCCTAACTTTGTGATTCAGTTTCCATCTTCGAATCTAGTTGACTCCAGTGTTCTTACCCAATTTGGACCAATTTTTTGAGCCAATATTTATTCCCGTACCCATAGATTTTGAAATTGAATCACCAATTTTGTATAGTCACATCCATTGATGGAAAAAGAATGTGAATATCTATTCTTGGACTTGGACTCAACGCTTGAACCAAAACTAACTCTCGAACCCCAAGTCAACCATTCCACCAAGTTTGTATTGGTTCCTGAAACTCTTGAGTCTAAGTCAACTATTCCACCAAGTCACATTCTTTTGTTGGACATAGGTATAGACCATGATGACTCTGTGATGATTTTCCAGGATTGGTCATGTAAAGGGAGTAAGTTTCACGATAGGATCTTTCATGATCCTATTCATATTGGGGACTGTAAATATGTAAATAGTAAAGAGGTCAATAAAGGTAGATTCCATGAACCACCACATTATCTTGATTGGGTAGCAACGCTTGACCCAATCAGACCACCACCGGACCCACCACCTTAAGGTAATATTTTTCTTCCCTTTTTCTTTTTCATGCATCTATGCATTAATTCATACATTAAGGACAATGCATGAGATAGGTGTGGGTGAGGGTTCTAACATAACTTAGGTTTTTATTTAAAAAAACAAAAAAAAATTAACATTTTCTTTACTTTTAAAAAAACTTTTTGAAAATAGAAATAATATTTTGACATATTTTTTTGTAAGAAATTAAATCAATTTTAAGGTATAGAAAAATCCAAATTAGTATTTCTTATACTTGATCAAAATAAGATTATTTGTTTGATTTTTAGAGTTAGGAAGATAATTTGTCAAAGTAATTTAGTCTTGATCTTTACCTTGATGAAATATGCACACTTCATATACTTAAACACTTAGGGTTCAAAAATAAAGATTCTTATACCTTAAGAAAATTAAAAAAAATGAAGAAAAAATATATCTATGAAAGATAAACAAACCTAATTATTGATTAGCTAGGTGCTTTGGCCTAAGCAAGCCTTGGTATTTATGTGAAAGATGATTAGATAAATTTGAGAAAAAAATATATAAAAATTCTCTTATTAAGCTGGGTATTTGTGCCTAATAAAGTATAAGTATTCACGCCTAAAAGCGGTTCATATAATAAAATCCTTGGTTTTGAGACCTTGTTTGCTCGAGTCCTTAAGTCCTTAGGGTGTTTTCTCACCCGGCGCCCTAAGACCGTTTGGTTTGAGAGTCACCGATTAGAGGCTCGTTACATGGACATATTAGAAAGCCTAATAGAACTAAGAAATAATATCACAAAAAATAAATAAATAATAAATAAATAAGGCATAAGCGTTAGAGTTAAAAAAACCCTTAGTCAAAATTTCACGGTCACAAAGGTGCATATGACTTAGGGTAAAATAATAAACTAGATGAGAAGTACAATTTGACTCCTTACTTTGATTGATAACAAATTTTTGAATAGAGACTAAGTTTAGGAATGAAAAATTCGATTTTCCTATAATTTATAGATTACTTAAATCTTACAATAATATTTCAAATATTTTTCTCTTTCAAAATGAGTTTTCAAAATACTAATATTTTTCTTCTTTATGGATTTTCTGGGTGCAATCCAGTGAAAACTCTCACGAGACAAAACTCGTCCTCTAGGGGTAACCTAGAGGTTTAAAGGCTTGTTGCACAAGCTCAGTGCAATCGCGTTACCTGCAAAAGGGGTCTAATAATCTTTAATTTAGTTTTGTTGTTTTGCTCGAGGACGAGCAAAAGATAGGTGTGGGGGTGTGATCGTACCCATATTTTGCATTCTTTTCATTACACTACTACATTTATCGTGTAATAAATCTGCTAATTTCTTTGTTTTAAATGTCCATTTTGTAGATGATAATAATGAAGAGAAAGAGGATTAAATTAAATAAATACCAGTTAAAATCAGATTTAACTGGATCTATTTAGTTAGCTGAGGATGATCCCAAATCTAGTTAGAACAAATCAAGAATTGGGGTAAATGTGTAACGCCCCGATCCGGCGGGTACGGAGACGTTACTGCGACGTATATACGCGGGTCAGAAATACCCTCACGTATATACGCTAAGCATCAGTACAGGCAAGATCAGAGTGCGGAAGCACGTGGTGCATTATATATTCCAACACATGAGTACAGGTACAAAGTTATCACAGGAAGTGATAAATATTACAAGAATATTACATCACCAATATGGCGCAAATGCGAGAATACAAGTAGATGTACAAGTATGAATAGTACAATATGGAGACTCAGAGTCATAACAGGAGAACTCTAGAGCCGGACAAGGGGGCCTGGAAGGATGGGGCTCTGGACGATCTACTGGACATCCACGCTACCGCTGCGCCACTCTGATCAGTAACTGGGAGAATCCACATGCTCCAAGCTCCAAAACCTGGACATGAGGATCCAGAGGAGTCAGAACTCCCCGGCGAGTGGTGATGCGAAAGCCAGATGGCGAGTATGGATAAGCACATGTGTATCGATAAATCTGGACCATAAACATGAGAACCATGTCGTAGGCACAAGCATACAAGAGCAAATAGATATACAACATATGATATCAAGTAGGGAAGACTCATAGTATGATTAGATAAGAGCAGGAGACAGGCGAGATAGAATACAAGTAGAAAGCAGGATATGAACAGGTATAGTATAATAAGCATAAAACTGGAAATCTGAAGTAAAATCCGATACAAGCAAACATGGCAAGGCATACTACAGATTCATAGTTGGCATCTTTTATTATTATTATTACTCGTCTTACCCTGATGTCTAGATATGTGAACTAGCGTCCCAGCACACATATATCCACATCTGAGTAAAGCAAGATTGTTATTGGAAACCAATGGGGGTATCAACGAACAATGTTTACAGTGGGTCCCGTACATACCCGGGACCACGGCCCAGGATTGTTCCGTTGCTTGGTGGACGGAACCTGCTGCAAGGCGATCAGGAGGGCTTATAGAATGCCCTTTATCAAGATAGTACCAGGAAGGAGGGAGCCAGCACTCCCCTCGGTCGCCTGGAGGCCCACAGGTCAGACCGAAAGTTTTAGTTGCACAACATGCCTAGTACCACTGTAAACAAAAACATATATTGATAGCCGCAAGTTTCCCCCAACCCGATGTAAGTTGTCCGGTTTTATGGTTTATTATGTAATTATAAATTTACGGGAATGGCAGGTGCAAGACATGATCAGGAGTTCAGGAGTCAGGTCACTGTATATATAATACAGGATAACAAGTACAATATTCCCGTAAATGTGATAATCACAGGTCAAGTATTAATATGTCAGGAGGCAGGTGATACGTTATGTCATAGTGAGAAGCAAGTGTTAAGTAGCAGCATGTCGAGTATCAGGTGATATATGACTTGAAGGTGATATCATGTCAGTTGTCAAGTGATATAGTCAGGTGTCAGGTATTAGCATGAAGATGACGGGTATCAAGCAAAAGCATGTACTTGGCAAGTAATAAAAATAATGGTTGAGCACAATCAAGCAGAGCTGAGCAAGCTAGAGCGAAGCTAATGTACAACACTAAATGCTATCACGCTCGGCATGGTTACCACTCGCAGCGTAGCTAAACACACGTGTCGCAGCAAGCGTATGAACGTTATACTACTGATCACGGGAAGCCGTGCTCACGGGGTAATTACACTCGAACGGAGTAAGCGGTAAAGTGTTGACGCTAGGTCCGCCTACCAGGCGTAGCATAGAGAAAGTCCAGAGGACTTCAAACCTCAAAGGTTGTACCCAGAGGTTAGGGTACCTGCAGAAAAGGTGTTAGTTCCAAATAGCACAGTTGAAAATAACATAAGTCGACTGATGAAATGGGAAAGTCAAGAGGAAAGCGAGAACACTCGCCTAAGTCTCGAAAATATAGTGAAATCCCGATCACCGGAATCCAAGAAATCAACGCATCAACGCGTTAGGGAGAAAGTGATAGAGAGAGGGAAAATTAAGAGAGAGAAAGGGAATGAGGGAGAGGAGAGAGAAAGAGAGAAAGGAGGGAAATGCGGAGAGAGAGACGCAAGAGAGAGTGGGTAGAGACGCAGGAAAGAGAGAGGAGGAGACGCAAGAAAGAGAGAGGAGGAGACGCAGGAAAATAGGAAGACGCGGAAAAGTAGGCAGCCAAAAATTAGTCGACTAGGAAGAGGCAATTAGTCGACTTATGAAGGAGTTAGTCGACTATAGAGGAGGGCCAAGTCGACTAGTATGGTCGCGTCTCACAGAGTCGCGTCTTCAGGAAAAAGTTAGTCGACTAGGGATAAAGGGGTAGTCGACTAATAAGGCCGCGTCTCATAGGGTCGCGTCTCAAATAAGCTAGTCGACTTGAGACAAGGAAGTAGTCGACTAATAAGGATTCAAGTCGACTAATAACTGGATCCAGTCGACTAACAGAGGGCAAACTGAGAGCAGAACTAATTTTGAGGGTTGTGGTTGTTGGTATAAAAATGCAAGTATGTTAATGAGTTATCCATGTCTTGGCGAGTAAAGTTACTCGCCTAAAAATGTCCCTTTGATGCGTCCGACGCCCCGGGAGAAAAACACCAAGTGAGGATGAGTCCTTTGTCAAAGTTGCCGTCACTTATCACCAAAACGATTACCGGAATAATCGCGAACGATTACCGGAATAATCTATGGCGATATTGCCGACGAAGAAAAGCTCGGCCCCAATCCAAAAGGAGGGTACCGGCCCTAGAGTCTTGCCGATGATGAAGAAGAGCACGGCCCCAATCCAAAGGAGGTGGCGGCCTTAAAAGAGAAGGAGAGAGGTTGAAGGTGCAAGTATAGTTCAAAATCAAAAGTTGGAGTTTTGGAAACGAAGCTTCGGAGAGCGAAGCTATAGCTCATCGGAAAGAGCACGATGAGGAGATGAAGATGGCATGGTCGTTGGCGGCCAAAGTGGAGCATATGGTGGTGGAGATGGTTGATTGATACACAATATTGCATATTTTACCACACTCGGTATAGCTCTATGCTATAACGGAGATTGGAAAGGGTACATTGAACATATAAATACATTTGTGGAGTGATACAAGCACTTGAGGTTGTTTCTAAACCTTATCTCTCTTTCCATTGAATATATTTGTGTGCAAATTATACTCCACAATACAACACCTTTCCCGTCTAATCAATTTTTGGCGCCGTTGCCGGGGAGAGCAACGGATTTTTTTTAAAGTGAAGAACTAAACGAATCTTCTTCTCTGTTGCAGGTTACAGGTTGAAGAAACAGGAAAATTTGCATTGCAGTGACATATAAGTGGACCTGGGCCTCTGCTCTCGAAAGCAGAGACCAGGATCCCTCTGACTTGCCGCGTTCCCACGGCAAAAGCCGCGGTTCTGCGGCAAGGAGGAGTGAACTCCTAACAATTTTTCTGCAGGGTCTTCAGCTTTGCAAAATACAGCTGCTGCAATAATTCTTTCCTGTATTCTTCACCATACTCCTGCTAATTTAATAAACAGTAAAAAAATTAGTTGAAAAGTTAAAAATGATTAGACATTTGCATCATTAGGCACGTGTCTTTTCAATTCATTTACTTTTACTGTTGAAGAGTGCTGGAGGCAAGGTACGTTTCGCATTGCATGTAGACTAGGAATCATCTCTTGCTTGATTTTCATGCTTTGAGTGTATCCTAGTTATATATCTTGTACACTTGCACAAAATCAATTCTAAGGGCAAATCCCATAAAAAAGATAAGGTGGGGATTTCATTACCCTTTCCTTAGCCCAAAAACCACCATCTCAGCACTCACTAACCCAAGCCTAATTTAATAAAATTTGATAGACGTTGGCCCTAGGGACATCCGGACTCACTTAGGAGATTATCCTAAGGGGAAAAAGTGTTGGAAATAGACTCTTGCAAAATCAGTGTCTAGGAAAGGGATTGAGGGCCGAAAGCCCGAAGGTTGTTGGTTACTTAATAAGGAACGTCTTTGACGGAAAACCTCCCAACAACTTTGCCCTTACCTGGCTGATTAGCCTGTGGTCAAAGTCTACACTAAACCTCCCGTGGACAGTCTAATCAGTTAGGAGTCGTCTAGGTCTAGGTCAACCCTTCTTTTGGCTTGGTTTTGATTTTTTTCTTCTTTTTTGTTTGTTGTTTGATTTTTCTTTTTTGTTTGTGATTGTTTGTGATATGGCATTCAACAATAATAATTCTTTCCATCCGAACATGAATCCATATTTCACACCAACTTCATATTCGGATAATTCCAACCCGGGTGTTTTACAATATGCACCAACCACATACGCCGGGTTGGCCTTATCCGAATCAATATGACCCATACCCCCCATCTAATAATTATAATTTCCATAATGATTTCAACTCTTCACCGAGTTATTGGGGATTCACGTACCCCGAGCAAAATTTTCAAATTCCTTGTCCACCATATCCACCCAGTCCGCAATATTTTCAAGACACAGACTCATTTCCACCAGTCTAAAATAGAACACCATCAATTTTGGAAATGAGTATGCGTGAGTCCAAACACAAATCCCAAAATCTGATGGACTCACAATTTCACTATCAATTCCAAGACAACACTTCATCTTTCCATCAAAACAATGAAGTCATCAATTATGGAAAGATGCTTGAAGACATGACTCATGCTCAAAATGCTAGAAATCGTGACATAGATATGATGGTTGAATCTTTACGTTCTCACCGTTTGGCCAGATCTAGTGTCACTAGCCACTCTGTTAAAGAAGATGAGTCATGTAATTTTGGAAATCCAGATTCTATTTCAGCACAACCACCTGAACTTCTCCAAACTTCAAAACCCATTGACAATTTGGCAAGTTTTCCATTTCCTGAAATTGAACTTAAACATGAATATGATCCTGAACTTCCACTTGATGATTCAATTTTCCTTCCTAATTCAATTATGACTCCAGTGTCTTCACATGATTTCACTTCATTTCCTGAGTCAGTATTGGATCTAGTGCTAGTCCATTTTGAAATTGAATCACCAAATTTTATGATGATCATATTGAACTTGACCAATTCCATACTTTTGAAAGTCCCATTGATAAATTGGCAAGTTCCCATTTTTGTGGAATTGAACTACATGAGGAATGTGATCTTGAACCCCAACTTAGTGATTCAATTCTTTTTCCTGATTCAATAATGACTCCGGTAACTTTACCTGACTTCAATCTTTTCCCGGAGTCGACATTGGATCCTGTCCCAATTCATAATGAAGTTGAATCACCCATCTTTAAGGATCATATTGCACTTGACCAATTATACACTTCTGAAGATACTATTGACAAATTGGCAAGTTCTCCATTTTTTGAACTCCATGAGGAATGTGACCTTGATTCTCACAATCTCTTTACTTCTGAAACTGATTGTACAATTCTGACGGAAAACATTGACCTTAGTTTGAAGAATTGTATGGCGATGAGCTTGAATTCCTAATATTGGAAGTAAAGAGATATCACCCATATTAGGTCACATTCCATTGTTGGACAATACATGTGGACTTGAGCTTCATTTTCTTGACTTGACTAAATTCCTGAACTCATTCCGACTCCTGAACCATCACTTGACTTAAGTCACAATCCTGAGTCAGTATTCCTTCTTGAGTCCAAGTCAACCATTCTATCATTTCATACTCCATTCTGGGACAAGGATCTTGATAAACTTGACTCTGAAATTATTTTGAAAATTTGGAAATTGGATGGGGTCAAATTCCTAATAAAAATCATACATGCATACATCATTCTTGTGGGTCATATTCATGATATTTCTGGTGGGTTCCTCAAAACCCAAAGTAATGTTGATTGGGCCACGTTTCGTGGACCAATCAGACCACCACCGGAACCACCACCTTAAGGTAATTTTTTCCTTCCCTCTCTATTTTGTTTCATGCATACATATATCACGATGCATTGAGGACAATGCATGAAATAAGTGTGGGGGAGGGTTTACTAACATAGAGTTTTTAGATTTTCTTTCTTTTATACTTCTTTTAGAAATAAAAAAATATAAAAAAAAACTTTTTGAAATAAGAGACAAAGTTTTGACCTATTTTTAAGAGAATTAAGATGTATCTTAGAAATTAAGAAAGCCTTAATTATGACATCTTAAACCTAGTTGAAATAATAGATCTTGTTTAAAATTATAGACTAAGTAAGTAAAATTGGTGAGATATTTTTATCTTGAATTTTTACCTTAGATAAATATGCACTTTACACTTACACATTTCTTGGGATGGAGACAAAGACCAAAATGCCATAAAAAAATAAAAAAAAAGAAAAGAAAAATAAAGATATAAATAAAACATCACCTATTAAGCTGGATAAATGTGCCTCAAGAAGCATGATTATTCACGCCTAACGGTGGTAAAGGAAATAAATAATCCCCTTTAGTTTCGTGGCCTTTTTTACTCGAGACCTTAAACCCGAGGGATGTTTTCTCATCTGGTGCCCTAAGACCGTTTGGTTTGGGAGTCATCGGTTAAAGGCTCGTTACAAGGGTAAACTAGAAAGCCTAAACTAAGGGAAGAAAAAAGCATAAAAAAATATATATATAAATAAATGGCTTGATGGTTGGAGTTGAAATCCCAAAAATTTTCACTGAGCACGGTGTGCATATTATCTAGGTTTTATGAAAGATAAAGTATTCAATCCAATTTTGAATTCTTACCTTAATTGAAGACAAGATCTTGCATAGAGACTAAGTTTAAGAAGAATGATTATAGGTGGACTTATGACCTAAGATCACTTATATTTTTGCAAAAATAGTTCGAAAACATGTCTCTCTTTCAAAATAAGTTTTCAAAACACTAACATTTGTCTTCTTTCTTTATGAATTTTGTGAGTGTAATCTGCTGAAAAC
Source organism: Agave tequilana (assembly GCA_038442645.1). NCBI lineage: Eukaryota > Viridiplantae > Streptophyta > Magnoliopsida > Asparagales > Asparagaceae > Agave > Agave tequilana. The sequence goes on along the minus strand of JAVJIF010001040.1, from coordinate 41,412 downwards.
CCCCAGGAGACAACACTCCTCCCCTAGGGTAACCTAGAGGTTTAACGGCTTGTTGCACATGCTCAGTGCAATCGCGTCACCTGCGAAAGTGGTGTAATAAATTTGTAGTATAGTTTTTCTTTTTCTTTGTTTTGCTCGGGACGAGCAAAAGAATAAGTGTGGGGTGTGATTGATACACAATATTGCATATTTTATCACATAATCCCCATGCATATTGCAAATAAATATATGATTTTTACTCATCTTCTCTATATTTTTACAGGTCCACAACTGAAATGAGAGAAAGCCCAATAATCACTTTAATTAGCAATAATTAATAGATTAATTCCAAGCCCAAGATAAAGCCCAAATTTGAATCCAGAATCCAGAGAGATCCGCGCGCCAACTCAAGATTCTAGAAGGCCACGTGGATAACAACCTCGTAACCAATCTGTACCAGAAATCTGTTGCCCAACAGATTCTGTTTTGCCGCAAATAGTTGTGGATCTGCGGCAGTTTTAAGGTTGTTGGATCCCGGATTTTGCACCAACAACCTGAATCTTGAAGCTTCTCTCTGAGCCCTATAAATACTTCACTTGGACCTGCGAGCAAAGACGGAATGGAGAAGAGAGGAGAAATTAGTAGATGCTTGTAATTTTTGTAGGTTTTTCTCTAGGTTTTAGTTCTTTAGACCCTCTTCTTCTTCCCTAGAAATCGTTGTAAAGAGAGAGTTGTAAGAGAGAGAAAGCTTGTGTACATCAAGGAGGTGACATGACTTGTGAAGCAAGGATTCATCCATTCTCTTCTCTCTACTCTTGCATTTTCTAGTTTACTTGCTTTCTTTATTTCTTGCTTTACTTTCTTGCAATTTAGTTCATGCTTTGTTTTACTTTCCTTATGGCTTGTAGCTAACTTTTCTACATGTGCTAGCTAACCACTTACCTTGCTAACTACTATCTCATGGGTGATTGTTATCTTTAATCTTGCAAGTTGGATGGTCTTCTCTTCTCCGATGGGTAAAACCCCCCGTCATCCAAGTGAGAAAGTAATTAGATCAACACGCAAGACGAATCTATGCCGATGAATCAACATGAGGCACGCATTCACCATCACGGAGTTTAGTAAGTTGTAGCAAGGAAGTAAGGTTAGCTAGCCATGGTTTTCTCATCTTAAATTCTTTCAAAGTTTTACTTTCTTTTAGTGTGAATACCAAATCCAATCTTGATTTTGATTTCTCTCGATTTTCCATCATGAACATATCCACCGATTCTTTCATTTCTTTTTCCATGTTTTATTCATTCTTTTAAAGCAAAGAAGAATCTTCGTTTTACTTTCTTCACTACGGACCGTAATGCTTCCATCGCTAGCTCTCCCTGAGAATCGACTCGGTATAGCTCTATGCTATAACGGAGATTGGAAAGGGTACATTGAACATATAAATACATTTGTGGAGTGATACAAGCACTTGAGGTTGTTTCTAAACCTTATCTCTCTTTCCATTGAATATATTTGTGTGCAAATTATACTCCACAATACAACACCTTTCCCGTCTAATCAATGGTGGAGAAGGTGGTGGTGGAAATGGGCTCCTTGGTGTTTCATGGTGGAAAAGAGGAAGAAGAAGATGGTATGGAGGTGGTGTTGTTGTTGGAAATGGAGGAGGAGATGAAGGAGAAAATGATGGTGGAATTTGTGGTGAAAATGAAGGAAGAGGTGGAGCATCTTGGCTGGCCAAGGAGGGAGCACCATGGCTGCGTTTGCTGCCATGCTCTCTGGAAACAAAAAAGAAGAAGAGAGGAAAAAGAATGAATGGAAGAGAGAGAAGGAGTAGGGTATATATATATATAAGGGAAATAATATTATAAGTTGACTTTGGATCTAAATAATGAAACCTGCGTTTCATTGGAGGGAAATGGGTTGCGTCCCATGCAATATAAAAGGCTGCGTCCAGGCCAAAGAACTGGACGCGGGGAAAAATCCGCGTCCGCGAGTTTTGCGTTCGATGAATAAGACAAAAGGGTATGGTGATAAGATTTTGAGTTGACCTTGCAGGACAAGCATTAAATGCAGTATGGGGAGCCTCACTGCATTAAATGCGGAATCCAAGTTGGTGAAACTCGCGTCTAGCGAGGAGAGAGAAAAAGAAGAGTAGAATATCTGGATACTATTCCGGTATCTGGGAAAACACCGAAAACTCCAGAAAAGTCCAAAAAATAAAATAGCTTGAAACCTTCCAAAAATTCTCAAAAATAATAAATATTATAAAAAGATTTTTGGTGAAATGATTTTCAGAAATTCAATCTTATTTTCAAAATAAAAATCATAAAGTCAACCGTTAATATCAGTCTACACCGGGTTGGCCGGATTTTTGATAAAATCTGAAAAATCTCAAAAAATGCCTAAAAGGAGAAAATATAATTCTAGGAAGTAATATGAAAGTGGAATCTAGAAATTTGATTCCAGTTGTAAACTAAAATTCCTGGAATCAACCAGTGATAGTGGCCGACACCGAATCCAGTGAAATTTCGATAAATTCAGAAAATTCTCAGAAAAAGTATTTAGATAGAAAATATGATTTAAGAAATTATGAGAAAGCCGTTTCTTGAAATTCAACTCTGTTTGTAAATTAAAAATCCGGGAATCGGTCAACGGCACTGGTCGACACCGGTTTTGAAGATTTACAACTTAATTCAGGAAAATTTCAGAAAATCATGAGAAATCTAAAATATTAAAAAATGATGTTTGAAACAGAAATCGGTCAAATCAGAATACCAGAAAGTCCAAATCGAACAATACTCTAGGATCGGGCTCCTGGTTCAGACTAGGGCTGACTCGAGTTCACGAATCCAAATCCAAGGCAAAACGGTCATATAAATGATTCGTAATACAAAACAAATACTGAAACCAAATAATAATAATAATAAAATACGATTGAAAATACGAATACGCAACTAAGTACGTATTCAGGGAGCGGGGTGTTACAAAATGTTCAGCTGAAGATCAGAGCAAATCAGAAAGATAACACCAAATAAAAACCAGTAAAATTCGGATTTTTATAAATCCATTTTGGTTAGCTAAAGATCAACCGAGGATCATATCAAATACAGTGGGATAAATGGATAAAGAGAGATCAACGGATGAGATGAAGCAAGTTTGACTCGGATTCTGTCTGGATACATTTTAGTATTTGAATCATAACTTTTGCTGCCGAATCTCAAATCTGATGATTCAAGATGATCCAGAAAGAAGATTTAAAGAGCTACAACTCTTAGGTTGATCTCTATTTCTAATTCTATCATTTGATAAGTGATATTCAGTAATCAACACGTCAACAAGCTGCAGATCAGAACTGAATATCCACATCAAATCAAGTTTGGAGATAAGGGGAGGATTCAAATTCAAAAATATTCAGCTTTTCCTATCATCATACTCCTCTAACCTCTGCAATTCTCTTATAAATACCTGCTATCTCAAAGGCCAGAAAAGGACCAAGCAGAGAGTAAAACTTAGGCTAATTTGTAGTTTGTAACTTAGGTTTTTATTTTCTTTCATGTAATTTTTATTTTCTTTATGTAACTGAGAGGAAAGGATACTTTCATGGAGGAATGAGAGCAAGCTTGTACTGTAGGCGATACCGGTGTAAGTGATCTCTTCTTCCATTGTTATTTGAATTGAATCAAAGTTACTTTTTCTTCTTTACTCTTGGTTTCGTTTACTCTCCTCTAATGTGTTGCAATCCAAGTGAATCTGATAGCCTCGAGACTGCTTCGCCATTGCAAGTGCCCTTGATGGCCTATGGTGATGAACAACCATTCTCTTGGTAGTATAGCTTGCCTTTTTATTCTTAGTGTAGATCAGCAATGGGGAAGATCCTACACGCCATGCTTGATTGCCTTCAAAGACAAGGTACGTCATAGCTACGAATCCAAGGTATATGAGCACAAAATGGGTAAGTAACTTTTAGTTTCTTTCTTTTCTTTTAATTCTTTAGTTTAGAATACCGCAATCTACCACTTCTTTTATCATTCCTTTTTCATTTCTTTGTACATATCATTTCTTGTTTTTCTATCTTCGTAATCTACCATCTTCTTCCTAATTCAACTTTAACTCAATTTTTCCTTTTTCTTTTTAAGAACTAAAAGAAGATTTTTAACCATTCTTTGTAACCTAAAAGAGAACTTATTAAAAAGCTTCCATCGCTAGTCCTTCCTTATGGATCACGACCCGCATAGCCACTTGCTATTGCGGTAGCATTGAGTACCTTGCACTCTTTATTCTACATTTGAAATTCTGTATTTTTGTGCAGGTAACAATTCAATCAAATTTTGGCGCCGCTACCAGGGAGGGACGATAAGTTATTCTCATTTTAGATTTACATTTTTTGTTAACTTTCTTCTTCGTTCTTGGTGTACATGTTCAATAAGAAATTTTTGCTGCAGTAGACATATAAGTGACCCTGGACACTGCTCAAGAAAGCAAAGCCAGTAGCCCTCAGATTTGCTACATTCCTATGGCAATCTGAGTGAACTACTAACCTGTATTTTTTGCAGGTTGGCCGAATTGCAAAGTTTAATATCTGTACCTATTTAATTTCTTGTTTGACTCACTTTATATCCATTTTTAACACAATAGTAAAAGGCTGATTGTAAATGCTAAAAATGATTTAGACTTTACATTTAGGCACGTGTCTATTTCATTACATTTTCAATTTACTGTTGAAGAGTGCTGGAGCCAAGGTATGTGTACATAGCATTTAGTATAAGGTTCATTCTTGTATGAAATATTGCTTGAGTGTTAATTTTTTCTATATATTTGTACACTGCACTAAATCAATCTTAAGGGCTTGTCCTATAAACAAGATAAGGTGGGGAAGTCATTACCCTCCCTTAGCCCACAAACAATCTCCTCACTCACTAACCCAAGCCTAACTAAAACTGAGTAGACGTTGGCCCTAGGGACATCTCGGACTCAATTAGGAGATTATCCTAAGGGGGAAGGTGTTGGAATTTGACTCCTGCTAAATCAGTGTCTAAGGAAAGGGATTGAGGGGCGAAACCCCGAAGGCTAGTGGTTTGGCTTAATTAGGCCCGTCGCTTTTGCGCGGATACCTCCCACCAATCTTGCCCTGACTGGCTGATTAGCTTGTGGTCAAAGTCTACATTATACCTCCCGCGGACAGTCTAACCGGTTAGGAGCCGTCTAGGTCAAAGGTCTACCCTAACTTAGTTTAAATTTTTTCTTTTTCTTTCTTTTTATTTGTTTGCTTATTTGTTTGTTTTTCTTTGTTTGTGTTAACATTTCCTGTGTGATATGGCTTATAACAAGAATTTTTTTGATTTTAATGGTAATCCATATTACACCCCGACCGCTTTTTCAAATATTACTAACCCGGCATATCATAACTTTAACCAACCTAGTGTGCTAGATTGGTCTTATTCGAATCATTACATGCCCCAGTCCCAATACTATGAACAAGACTGGAATAATCATCACTACTCTTCACAGAGTCAATGGGGATACAACTCCCCCAAGTCATATTGTCAACTACCCTATCAACATCCAGCTTCATATACTCCTTCTCCCGAACAACCATTAGAAGAATCAATTGACTGGAAAAAGAGGATGGAAGCCTTAGATGAGCTTGAGATATGAATTCAAATTTTAGAAGACTCAAAATCCCGTAAAAATTTTCAAATAACAGATCCTTACTCTATTTTTCAAGGAAAACATGCCAACTTAGAAAAGAGTATGAAAACCATGATTCAATGTCAAAATGATCCACTCGATATGATAGAAGCAAGAATTAGTAGATTGGAGAACATGCGTAGGAATAAGGAAACTCTCCCTATTCAATCTTTGACTATTCCCAACACTTCTAGCCATATTGATGAAAACCAAGAGTCATGGTATCTTGAAGACTTTGTCCAAGATTCAGTTTCACCACAAAGCCTTGAACTTGACCAATATCAATCCATTGACGAATTGATAAGTTTTCATTTTAATGAGATTGAACTTGATCATGAATGTGCATCCGATCCCCAACTTTGTGATTCAGTTTCCATCTTCGAATCTAGTTGACTCCAGTGTTCTTACCCAATTTGGACCAATTTTCTGAGCCAATATTTATTTCCGTACCCATAGATATTGAAATTGAATCACCAATTTTGGATAGTCACATTCCATTGATGGGAAAAGAATGTGAATATCTATTCTTGGACTTGGACTCAATGCTTGAACCAAAACTAACTCTCTAACCCAAGTCAACCATTCCACCAAGTTTGTATTGGTTCCTGAAACTCTTGAGTCCAAGTCAACTATTTCACCAAGTCACATTCTTTTGTTAGACATATGTATAGACCATGATGACTCTGTGATGATTTTCCAGGACTGGTCATGTAAAGGGAGTAAGTTTCACGATAGGATCTTTCATGATCCTATTCATATTGGGGACTGTAAATATGTAAATAGAAAAGAGGTCAATAAAGGTAGATTCCATGAACCACCACATTATCTTGATTGGGTAGCAACGCTTGACCCAATCAGACCACCACCGGACCCACCACCTTAAGGTAATATTTTCCTTCCCTTTTTGTTTTTCATGCATCTATGCATTAATTCATACATTAAGGACAATGCATGAGATAGGTGTGGGGGAGGGCTCTAACATAACTTAGGTTTTTTTTAAAAAAACAAAAAAAAATTAAGATTTTCTTTACTTTTAAAAAAACTTTTCGAAAATAGAAATAATATTTTGACATATTTTTTTGTAAGAAATTAAGTCAATTTTAAGGCATAGGAAAATCCAAATTAGGATTTCTTATACTTAGTCAAAATAAGATTATTGTTTGATTTTTAGAGTTAGGAAGATAATTTGTCAAAGTAATTTAGTCTTGATCTTTACCTTGATGAAATATGCACACTTCATATACTTAAACACTTAGGGTTCAAAAACAAAGATTCTTATACCTTAAGAAAATAAAAAAAAGGAAAATAAAGAAAAACTATATCTATGAAAGATAAACAAACCTAATTATTGATTAGCTAGGTGCTTTGGCCTAAGCAAGCCTTGGTATTTATGTGAAAGATGATTAGATAAATTTGAGAAAAAATATATAAAATTTCTCTTATTAAGCTGGGTATTTGTGCCTAATAAAGTATAAGTATTCACGCCTAAAAGCAGTTCATAAAATAAAATCCTTAGTCTTGAGGCCTTGTTTGCTCGAGTCCTTAAGTCCTTGGGGTGTTTTCTCACCCGGTGCCCTAAGATCGTTTGGTTTGAGAGTCACCGATTAGAGGCTCGTTACATGGACAAATTAGAAAGCCTAATAGAACTAAGAAATAATAATACAAAAAATAAAAAATAATAAATAAATAAGGCATAAACGTTAGAGTTAAAGAACCCTTAATCAAAATTTCACGGTCACAAAGGTGCATATGACTTAAGGTAAAGTAATAGACTAGATGAGAAGTACAATTTGACTCCTTACTTTGATTGATAACAAATTTTGAATAGAGACTAAGTTTAGGAATGAAAAATTCGATTTTCCTATAATTTATAGATTACTTAAATCTTACAATAATCTTTCAAAATGAGTTTTCAAAATACTAATATTTTTCTCTTTCTTTATGGATTTTGTGGGTGCAATCCAGTGAAAACCCTCACGAGACAAAACTCGTCCTCTAGGGGTAACCTAGAGGTTTAACGGCTTGTTGCACAAGCTCAGTGCAATCGCGTTACCTGCGAAAGTGGTCTAATAATCTTTGATTTAGTTTTGTTGTTTTGCTCGAGGACAAGCAAAAGATAGGTGTGGGGATGTGATCGTACCCATATTTTACATTCTTTTCATTACACTCCTACATTTATCGTGTAATAAATCTGCTAATTTCTTTATTTTAAATGTCTATTTTGTAGAAGATAATAATGAAGAGAAAGAGAATTAAACTAAATAAATACCAGTTAAAATCAGATTTAACTGGATCTATTTGGTTAGCTAAGGATGATCCCAGATCTTTTAAGAACAAATCAAGAATTGGGGTAAATGTTCAGCTGAAGATCAGAACAAATCCGAAAGATAACACCAAATAAAAACCGGTAAAATTCAAATTTTATAAATCTATTTTGGTTAGCTAAAGATCAACCGAGGATCATATCAAATACAGTGGGATAAATGGATAAAGAGAGATCAACGGATGAGATGAAGCAAGTTTGACTCGGATTCTGTCTGGATACATTTTAGTATTTGAATCATAACTTTCGCTGCCGAATTTCAAATCTGATGATTCAAGATGATCCAGAAAGAAGATTTAAAGAGCTACAACTCTTAGGTTGATCCCTATTTCTAATTCTATCATTTGATAAGTGATATTCAGTAATAAACACGTCAACAAGCTGCAGATCAGAACTGAATATCCACATCAAATCAAGTTTGGAGATAAGGGGAGGATTCAAATTCAAAAATATTCAGCTTTCCTATCTTCATACTCCTCTAACCTCTGCATTTCTCCTATAAATACTACAATCTCAAAGGCCAGAAAAGGACCAAGCAGAGAGTAGAACTTAGGCTAATTTGTAGTTTGTAACTTAGGTTTTTATTTTCTTTCATGTAATTTTTATTTTTTTATGTAACTGAGAGGAAAGAATACTTTCATAGAGGAATGAGAGCAAGCTTGTACTGTAGGTGATACCGGTGTAAGCGATCTCTTCTTCCATTGTTATTTGAATTGAATCAAAGTTACTTTTTCTTCTTTACTCTTGTTTTCGTTTACTCTCCTATAATGTGTTGCAATCCAAGTGAATCTGATAGCCTCGAGACTGCTTCGCCATTGGAAGTGCCCTTGATGGCCTATGGTGATGAACAACCATTCTCTTGGTAGTATAGCTTGCCCTTTTATTCTTAGTGTAGATCAGGAATGGGGAAGATCCTGCACGCCATGCTTGATTGCCTTCAAAGACAAGGTAAGTTGTAGTTACGAATCCAAGGTATATGAGCACAAAAGAGGTAAGTAACTTTCGGTTTCTTTCTTTACTTTTAATTCTTTAGTTTAGGACACCACAATCTACCACTTCTTTTATCATTCCTTTTCTATTTCTTTGTACATATCATTTCTTGTTTTTCCATCTTCGTAATCTACCATCTTTTCCTAATTCAACTTTAACTCAATTTTTCCTTTTTCTTTTTAAGAACTAAAAGAAGATCTTTAACCATTCTTTGTAACCTAAAAGAGAACTTATTAAAAAGCTTCCATCGCTAGTCCCTCCTTATGGATCACGACCCTCATAGCCTCTTGCTATTGCGGTAGCATTGAGTACCTTGCACTCTTTATTCTAAATCTGAAATTCTGTATTTTTGTGCAGGTAACAATTCAATCAAATTTTGGCGCCGTTACCAGGGAGGGACGGTAAGTTATTCTCATTTTAGATTTACATTTTTGGTTAACTTTCTTCTTCGTTCTTGGTGTACATGTTCAATAAGGAATTTTTGCTGCAGTGGACATATAAGTGACCCTGGACTCTGCTCAAGAAAGCAGAGCCAGTAGCCCTCAGATTTCTACATTCGTATGGCAATCTGAGTGAACTACTAACCTGTATTTTTGCAAGTTGGCTGAATTGCAAAGTTTAATATCTGTACCTATTTATTTTCTTATTTGACTCACTGTATATCCATTTCTAAACAATAGTAAAAGGCTGATTGTAAATGCTAAAAATGTTAGACTTCGCATTTAGGCACGTGTCTATTTCATTATATTTTCAATTACTATTGAAGAGTGCTGGAACCAAGGTATGTGTACATAGCATTAATATAAGGTTCATTCTTGTATGAAATATTGCTTGAGTGTTAATTTTTTCTATATATTTGTACACTGCACTAAATCAATCTTAAGGGCTTGTCCTATAAGCAAGATAAGGTGTTGAAGTCATTACCCTCCCTTAGCTCACAAACAATCTCCTCACTCACTAACCCAAGCCTAACTAAAACTGAGTAGACGTTGCCCTAGGGACATCTCGGACTCAATTAGGAGATTATCCTAAGGGGGAAGGTGTTGGAATTTGACTCCTGCCAAATCAGTGTCTAAAGAAAGGGATTGAGGGGCGAAACCTGAAGGTTTGTGGTTTGGCTTAATTAGGCCCATCGTTTTTGCGCGGATACCTCCCACCAATCTTGCCCTGACCTAGCTGATTAGCTTGTGGTCAAAGTCTACATTATACCTCCCGCGGACAGTCTAACCAGTTTGGAGTCGTCTAGGTCAAAGGTCTACCCTAACTTAGTTTAAATTTTTCTTTTTCTTTCTTTTTATTTGTTTGCTTATTTGTATGTGTTAACATTTCCTGTGTGATATTGCTTATAATAATAATTTTTCCGATTTAATGGTAATCCATATTACACCCCGACCTTTTTCAAATATTACTAACCCGGCATATCATAACTTTAACCAACCTAGTGTGCTAGATTGGTCTTATCCGAATCATTACATGCCCCAGTCCAATACTATGAACAAGACTGGAATAATCATCACTACTCTTCACAGAGTAAATGGGGATACAACTCCCCCGAGTCATATTGTCAACTACCCTATCAACATCCAGCTTCATATACTCCTTCTCCGAACAACCATTAGAAGAATCAATTGACTGGGAAAAGAGGATGGAAGCCTTAGATGAGCTTGAGCGATGAATTCAAATTTTAAAATGCTCAAAATCCCGTAAAAATTTTCAAATAATAGATCCTTACTCTATTTTTCAAGAAAAACATGCCAACTTAGAAAAGAGTATGAAAACCATGATTCAATGTCAAAATGATCACTCGATATGATAGAAGCAAGAATTAGTAGATTGGAGAACATGCGTAGGAATAAGGAACTCTCCCTATTCAATCTTTGACTATTCCCAACACTTCTAGCCTATTGATGAAAACCAAGAGTCATGGTATCTTGAAGACTTTGTCCAAGATTCAGTTTCACCACAAAGACTTGAACTTGACCAATATTAATCCATTGACGAATTGACAAGTTTTCACTTTAATGAGATTGAACTTGATCATGAATGTGAACCCGATCTCCAACTTTGTGATTCAGTTTCCATCTTCGAATCTAGTTGACTCCAGTGTTCTTACCCAATTTGGACCAATTTTCTGAGCCAATATTATTCCCGTACCCATAGATATTGAAATTGAATCACCAATTTGGATAGTCACATTCCATTGATGGGAAAAGAATGTGAATATCTATTCTTGGACTTGGACTCAACGCTTGAACCAAACTAACTCTCGAACCCCAAGTCAACCATTCCACCAAGTTTGTATTGGTTCCTGAAACTCTTGAGTCCAAGTCAACTATTCCACCAAATAACATTCTTTTGTTGGACATATGTATAGACCATGATGACTCTGTGATGATTTTTCAGGACTGGTCATGTAAAGAGAGTAAGTTTCACGATAGGATCTTTCATGATCCTATTCATATTGGGGATTGTAAATATGTAAATAGAAAAGAGGTCAATAAAGGTAGATTCCATGAACCACCACGTTATCTTGATTGGGTAGCAACGCTTGACCCAATCAGATCACCACCGGAACCACCACCTTAAGGTAATATTTTCTTCCCTTTTTTCTTTTTCATGCATCTATGCATTAATTCATACATTAAGGACAATGCATGAGATCAGTGTGGGGAGGGTTCTAACATAACTTAGGTTTTCTTTTTTTAATAAAACATAAAAAAATTAACATTTTCTTTACTTTTAAAAAAGCTTTTTGAAAATAGAAATAATATTTTGACATATTATTTTGTAAGAAATTAAGTCAATTTTAAGGAATAGGAAAATCCAAATTAGGATTTCTTATACTTAGTCAAAATAAGATTATTTGTTTGATTTTTAGAGTTAGGAAGATAATTTATCAAAGTAATTTAGTCTTGATCTTTACCTTGATAAAATTTGTACACTTCATATACTTAAACACTTAGGGTTCAAAAACAAAGATTCTTATACCTTAAGAAAATAAAAAAAGAAAAATGAAGAAAAAATATATCTATGAAAGATAAACAAACTAATTATTGATTTGCTAGGTGCTTTGGCCTAAGCAAGCCTTGGTATTTATGTGAAAGATGATTAGATAAGTTTGAGAAAAAAATATATAAAAATTCTTTATTAAGCTGGGTATTTGTGCCTAATAAAGTATAAGTATTCACGCCTAAAAGCGGTTCATATAATAAAATCCTTAGTTTTGAGGCCTTGTTTGCTCGAGTCCTTAAGTCCTTGCGGTGTTTTCTTACCCGGTGCCCTAAGACCGTTTGGTTAGAGAGTCACCGATTAGAGGCTCGTTACATGGACAAATTAGAAAGCCTAATAGAACTAAGAAATAATACCACAAAAAATAAAAAATAATAAATAAATAAGGCATAAGCGTTAGAGTTAAAGAACCCTTAGTCAAAATTTCACGGTCATAAAGGTGCATATGACTTAAGGTAAAGTAATAGACTAGATGAGAAGTACAATTGACTCCTTACTTTGATTGATAATAAATTTTTGAATAGAGACTAAGTTTAGGAATGAAAAATTCAATTTTCCTATAATTTATAGATTACTTAAATCTTACAATAATATTTCAAATATTTTTCTCTTTCAAAATGAGTTTTCAAAATACTAATATTTTTCTCTTTCTTTATGGATTTGTGGGTGCAATCCAGTGAAAACCCTCACGAGATAAAACTCGTCCTCTAGGGGTAACCTAGAGGTTTAATGGTTTGTTGCGCAGGCTCAGTGCAATCGCGTTACCTACGAAAGTGGTCTAATAATCTTTGATTTAGTTTTGTTATTTTGCTCGAGGACGAGCAAAAGATAGGTGTGGGGATGTGATCGTACCCATATTTTGCATTCTTTTCATTACACTCCTACATTTATCGTGTAATAAATCTGCTAATTTCTTTGTTTTAAATGTCTATTTTGTAGAAGATAATAATGAAGAGAAAGAGGATTAAACTAAATAAATACCAGTTAAAATCAGATTTAACTGGATCTATTTGGTTAGCTGAGGATGATCCCAGATCTAGTTAGAACAAATTAAGGATTGGGGTAAATGTTCAGCTGAAGATCAGAGCAAATCAGAAAGATAACACCAAATAAAAACCGATAAAATTCGGATTTTTATAAATCCATTTTGGTTAGCTAAAGATCAACCGAAGATCATATCAAATACATTAGGATAAACGGATAAAGAGTGATCAACGGATGAGATGAAGCAAGTTTGACTCGGATTCTGTCTGGATACATTTTAGTATTTGAATCATAACTTTCGCTACCGAATCTCAAATCTGATGATTCAAGATGATCCAGAAAGAAGATTTAAAGGGCTACAACTCTTAAGCTGATCCCTATTTCTAATTCTATCATTTGATAAGTGATATTCAATTATCAACACGTCAACAAGCTGCAGATTAGAACTGAATATCCACATCAAATCAAGTTTGGAAATAAAGGGAGGATTTAAATTCAGAAATATCCAGCTTTTCCTATCTTCATACTCCTCTAACCTCTGCATTTCTCCTATAAATACCTGCAATCTCAAAGGCCAGAAAAGGACCAATCAGAGAGTAGAACTTAGGCTAATTTATAGTTTGTAACTTAGATTTTTATTTCTTTCATGTAATTTTTATTTTCTTTATGTAACTGAGAGGAGAGGATACTTTCATGGGGAATGAGAGCAAGCTTGTACTGCAGGTGACACCAGTGTAAGTGATCTCTTCTTCCATTGTTATTTGAATTGAATCAAAGTTACTTTTTCTTCTTTACTCTTGTTTTCGTTTACTCTCCTCTAATGTGTTACAATCCAAGTGAATCTGATAGCCTCAGACTGGTTCGCCATTGCAAGTGCCCTTGACGGCCTATGGTGATGCACAACCATTCTCTTTCTAGTATAGCTTGCCCTTTTATTCTTAGTGTAGATCAGGAATGGGGAAGATCCTACACGCCATGCTTGATTGCCTTCAAAGACAAGGTAAGTCGTAGATACGAATCCAAGGTATATGAGCACAAAAGGGGTAAGTAACTTTTAGTTTCTTTCTTTTCTTTTAATTCTTTAGTTTAGAACACCACAATCTATCACTTCTTTTATCATTCCTTTTCCATTTCTTTGTACATATCATTTCTTGTTTTTTCATCTTCGTAATCTACCATCTTCTTCCTAATTTAACTTTAACTCAATTTTTCCTTTTTCTTTTTAAGAACTAAAAGAAGATCTTTAACCATTCTTTGTAACCTAAAAGAGAACTTATTAAAAAGCTTCCATCGCTAGTCCCTCTTTATGGATCACGACCCGCATAGCCACTTGCTATTGTGGTAGCATTGAGTACCTTGCACTCTTTATTTTAAATCTGAAATTCTGTATTTTTGTGCAGGTAACAACTCAATCACTCACCATTCTTCGGATCAAAATTACTACTGTACCATGTGGAGCAACTGTACATACAGTGAACAATCCCGACCAACAACTTTTGAGTTTTCTCACAAAGATGTGAAGCCTCAAATTGTAGAGCAGAACTTTTTGCCCAGGGACAAAAACTTTTCGGTTGATGATTTGTTCGTGAAAATTTTTATTCTGCGCTTTGTGATTCAGTCATTATCATAAGCTTTGTTCTGTATTTCCTCCAAGTTCAGATCTGCAGTTTTCTTAGTTCACCGGCTCTAGTCAGATCGAAGTTTAATTGCTTTATGGCATATAGTGCTTGGTGTTCTAAATCGACGGGCAGATGGCAGGCTTTTTTGAATATAACTCTATATCGAGACTACCAAGGACAGTCTTAAAAGCAGTCCGGTATGCCCATAGAGCATCTATCAGCTTGACCGACCATTCTTTTCAGTTTTGTCCTACCGTTTTCTCCAAAATAATCTTGATTTGCCGATTTGTCACTTCAACTGCCCATTCGTTTGGGGATGATACGGGGAGGATAATTTGTGAGTGATGGATTATTTCTGCATCAGGGCTTTAAAAACCCTATTGCAAAAATATGACTCATTTTCACTAATTATTGCTCATGGGGTACCGAAACGAGAGAAGATGTTTTCTTTGAGAAATCTAACAACCACTTTGTTGTTGTTGGTCTTGGTAGGCACGACTTTTACTCATTTGGAGACGTAATCCACTGCAACCAAGATGAACTGGTTGCCCAATGAATTTGGGAATGGTCTCATGAAATCGATGCCCCAAACATCAAAAATTTTGACTTCGAGAATCCAGCTTAGGGGCATCATGTCTCGCCTCGAAATCTTCCTAGCCTTCTAATAGTTTGCACATGACTTTGAATCTTTTACTTTTAATGTTTATTTTTCCTCTTTTGTTTACCACTATTATGATTGAGATATAATTTTACTATTTTGTTGTGAAATAAAATATTATAATTCTAATAATTTGTGTATTTTGTTATAGTTATCACTATGTCAAACTTTACAAAGCTTGAGTTCATTCCACTTGATATCACGGAAAGAAATTATATATCCTTGTCATTGGCATAGAAATACATCTCGAGTCAATAGGTCTCATTGAGACAATCAAGAGATGAACTCTACGTTATCGCAAGATAAGGCAAAAGCGACAATTTTTATACGTAGACATCTTGACGAGAGCTTAAGATGTGAATATCTCATAGTAAGAGACTCAAATGTCTTATGAAAAAATCTCAAAGAAAGATTTGATCATCAAAAGAAAGTTGTGCTTCATTCCACACATGATGAATGGAACGATTTGCGTTTCTAAGACTTCAAGAAAGTCAGTGATTATGACTCTGCAATATTCAGAATAGTATTTTAATTGAAATTCTGTAGGATGGATATCACAAACGAAGAAATGCTGGAGAAAATTTACTCAGTCATGTATCTAATATAACACTGCAACAACAATATCAGGTACGTGGTTTCAAGAAATATTCTGAACTAATTTCATCTCTTCTTGTGGCGTAGAAGAACAGTGAACTTTTAATAAAAAATCATCAGTCTCATCCTACTGATTCAGCAACATTTCCAGAAGCAAATGCTGTATTTTTAAAAATTATAGATGAGGATATAATCATGATCGTGGCCATGGATGTGGTCATGGTCGTGACCGTGATTGCGGTCAAAGTGGTTATACAACACTTTACAAGGTCAAAATGGTTATTACAACCCTTTACAAAATAACGCGATCCACAAGAAGCATCATGTGGAAAGACATGATAAAATAAAGATGTTCGTGAAAGTTCTCTCCAGAATCCTGAAGATTCTTATTATAAATGTGGTTTTAAAGGCACTGGTCTTGAGTTTGTCGAACATCAGAGCATCTTTTTAAGCTTTACAAGGCATCCTTGAAAGAGAAAAAAAGGAAGTAAATTTTATGGAACATGATGATCCTATGGATGATTTAACTCATCTTGATACTTTAAATTTTACTGATGATTTTACTGACCTTTCAACTAATCCGGATTCTATGGATACTGGTGATAATTAGATATATGATTGTATTACTATGTATTGCGATTTGTAATTGTCAAAATTATCTTTGAATGTAACATTTCATTTATAATAATATGTTTGAAGTTTTATTCTCCTCAAATAATTTATTTTTTACATGAAGCTTGATATGAATTATACTAATGATGAAGTCAAGACCAAAACTGAAGATATTTGCATACCAGATAGTGGTATAACGCACACTATTCTCAAATATAAAAGGTACTTTTCTAATTTAAAAACAACAAAGGTAATCAATACAATATCAGGTCCTGTACACTTGATTGAAGAAACTGGTAAAACCAGCTTCATATTGCCAAATGGAACAAAGTTTGTCATAAAAGATGCTTTGTTTCATCAAGGTCCAAAAAAATTTGTTGAGTTTTAATGACAGATATCTTCATGAATATGATACTCAGTCTTCAACTAAAGAAAATATGAAGTATATGTATCTTACTACTTATATATCAAGAAAAAAGTACATATTAGAAAAACTATCAAAGGTTTTCTCAAGATAGTATTACACATATATAAATGTGACTGAGTCATATATGGTAGTTAAAGAAGATACGCAGATATTAACTCTGTGGCATGACCTTTTAGGTCATCTTGGTTCAATAATGATCCGAAGAATTATTGAAAAAAACACATGAACATACCTTGAAGGGTCAGAAGATCCTTCAAATCAATAAAATTCTATGTAAGGCTTGGTTTCTTGGGAAATTAATCATGAGACCATCACCAACTAAAATAAAAATTGAATCGCCTACATTTCTTGAACATATTCAAGGTGATATATGTGGGCCTATTTACCCACTGTGGACTATTTTGATACTTTATGGTATTGAAAGATGCCTCTAGTACATGATTAGACGTTGTCTATTATCAACTCGCAATGTGGCATTTGCGAAATTTCTTGCTCAGATAGTTAAATTATGAGCATAATTTTCTGGTTATACAATCAAGTAAGTTAGACTTGATAATACTGGTGAGTTTACGTCTCAAACCTTTAATGATTATTGTATGTCAATTGGAATAGCTGTTGAGCATCCTGTTGCCGAGTAGATACACAAAATGGTTTGATTGAATCACTGATTAAGCGCCTCCAGCTTATTTCTAGACCATTAATAATGAGAACAAAGTTCCTATTTCTA
Source organism: Agave tequilana (assembly GCA_038442645.1). Lineage (NCBI taxonomy): Eukaryota > Viridiplantae > Streptophyta > Magnoliopsida > Asparagales > Asparagaceae > Agave > Agave tequilana. The sequence continues at coordinate 23,805 of JAVJIF010001040.1, read as the reverse complement.
TATGGGGCAATGTAATTTTATATGTTGCGGCATTAATTCGCATCAGATCAAGTACATATCATGAGTACTCGCCTTTACAATTAGCATTTGGTCAAAAATCAAATATTTCCATCTCAGAATTTTTAGTTGTGCAGTATATTTACTGATTGCTCCACCACAATGTACAAAGATAGATCCTCAAAGAAGACTGAGAATATATGTTGGATATGAATCTTCTTCTATCATAAGATATCTTGAGCCTAAAGGCGGTGATATTTTTATGGCTCGGTTTGCCGACTACCATTTCAATGAGACAATTTCCTAGCATTAAGGGAAGAAAGAAACAGCTGAAAAAAGAGATTACATGGAGTGAACCATCTTTATTGCATCTTGATCCTCACACAAAACAATGTGAGTCAGAAGTGGAAAAGATTATGCACTTACAAGAAATAGCAAGTCAATTGCCAGATGCATTCACTGATAAAAAGAGAGTGACTGAATTATACGTACTAGCAATATTTTCCTATTCCATAATATGTGATATTATTAATGAAAGTGAGGATCCTGAACCAAGATTTGTCACTGAATGTGAAAATAGGCATGATTGGATTAAATGAAAAGATACTATACAGGCTGAATTAAATTTACTTAATAAGCGTAAAGTATTTGACCTATTGTCCTCACGTCTAAAATTGTGAGACCAGTACAATACAAATGAGTTTTTGTGCGAAAATGTAATAAAAAAATGAGATTATGAGGAACAAGGCTCGACTTGTTACACAAGATTTTTCACAAAGATCTGAAATTTATTATAAAGAAATGTATTCTCCATTAATAGATGCAATTATGTTTAAATATTTAATCAGCCTAGCAGTTTTTAAAATATAGAAATGCGCCTTATGAATGTTGTTCAGCTTATTTATATGGATCGCTTGATAGCGATATTTATATGAAAATCATTGAAGGATATAAGATGCCTGAAGCATCAAGTTCAAAACCCAAAGAATTATATTCGATCAAATTACAAAGATCGTTATATGGGTTAAAATAATTAGGGCGCATGTGGTATAATCGCTTAAGCAAGTATTCGTTAAAAGAAGGATATGTGAATAATCCTATATGCTCACGTGTTTTTATAAAGAAAACAATATTCAGATTCATTATCATTGTTGTCTATGTTGATGATTTAAACATCATTAGGACTCAAAAAAATTCTAGAAGCAATAATGTACTTAAAAAATGAATTTGAAATGAAAGACTACGGGAAACTAAATATTGTATCGGTTACAGATTGAGCACCTTAAAAGTGAAATATTTTTGCATCAATCAAATTATACTGAAAAGGTCTTGAAATGCTTTAGCATGGATAAACTAAATTCTTTAAGCACTCCAATGATTGTTAGATCGTTGAATGTGAAAAAGGATCCATTTCGCCCTCGCGAAGATAATGAAGTGGTTCTTGATCCTGAAGTATCATACCTAAGTGTAATTGGAGCTCTTATATATCTTACTAATTGTACCCGATCAGATATAGCATTTGTTACTAATCTATTAGTAAGATTTAGCTCATCTCCTACATGGAGACATTGAAATGGAATTAAGCATGTATTTCATTATTTACATGGAGACATTGGAATGGCATTAAGCATGTATTTAGTTACTTTTGAGAAGCAACTAATTTTGACTTATTTTATTTCAAAGGATCAAAACAAAAAATAATTGGTTATGCAGATGCGGTTACTTGTCATATCCGTATAAATCAGGTCTCAAACAGGATATGTGTTCACATGTGGAGGTTATGCGATCTCTTAGCATTTACAAAAGCAGACACTTGTTGTCACTTCTAATCCTACTGAAGTCATAGCACTTCATGAAGCAAATCGAGAATGTGTATGGCTAAGGTCTGTAACTTAACATATCCAAACAACTTATGGATTACCCGTCAACAGAAACAAGTCATGGCTGTAGACGAGTACTTTCTCTGTCACTCCGGCTGGAAGAGCCAAGGAGGCAGCGAGGGACGCCAGTGCATCTGCATGCGCATTTTGCTGGCGAGGTACATGGTCGATGTAGAAGTTTCTGAACCTCTCTGCCATGTAGATAGTTGCATTGTGATAGGATACTAAGTTTTCATGTCTGACTTTGTACTCCCTGCGAACTTGGTTAACGATGAGCTTTGAATCATCGTATGCTTTAAGATTTTTAATGCCAATCTCGTCGGTGATTTGCATCCCAATCAAGAGAGCATTGTATTCCTCTACATTGTTGGAACATGACTCAGTTAATGAGAAGGCACAAGAGATTACATAGTTCTATGGGGAGACAAGTACTACCCCCACTCCTGCTATGATATTTCCTCGAGGACCTATTTTTGATGCGCCATCAAAGAAGAGTTGCCACACCTGTCCTTCGAAAGACATCTAGGTCAAGTAAACTTCAGCGATCTCATCTGAGAGATCTTCATAAAGCTTGGTCGTCCTTAGATATAGATGCTCAGCTAAGAAATCTGTCACTGCCTGTCCCTTCATAGCTTTTTGTGGCAGGAATTGCATCTCATATTGAGAGAACAACATGGCTCATTTTGCCAATCGACCACTCAGTGATGATGGCCTCATCATAAGCAATCATAACAGGTTGACTTTTGATATGACTTGTATGGTTTGGCTCACCAAGTAGTGTCGCGGCTTATGAACGGCGAATACCAATGTCAAGCATTCTTTTTCGATCAGGTTGTATCGATGTTCAGCTCCGATCATTATTTTACTCGGTAATAGATTGCCTGATCATGTCGCTGATCATTATTCTGGGCTAGCAAAGCTCCTAGAGAATAATCCATAGCTCAAATTTATAATAAGAAAGGTTTTCCTGACACCGGAGCTGTAAGGATAGGTGGATCGTGAGGTACTACTTGATTTTCTGGAACACTTGTTAGCAAGCATCGTCCCAGATGAATGAAACACACTTCTTCATCAATTTGGTGAATGGTTGGCATCATCCTGAGAGATTTGAGATAAACCTCCGGATATATGTCAGTTGCCCTTGCAATCCTCTAAGCTCTCTAAGATTCCTTGGAGGTTGCATCTCCTGGGCGGTGCGGACTTTCTCTGGGCCGAAGTGGATTCCTTGGATGTCACGACAAACCCTAGGAATTTACCGCTGGCTTCCTCCAGGAAGAATTTGGTGGGATTCATCTTCAATTGATGCGCCCGCAAGATATCGAATACTGCCTTTAGATCTGCTATGTGATCACCTTTGGCACTCGGCTTTTCACTGCAATATCATCTACGTAGCATTCCACTATTTTGTGTATATGCTCGTGAAAAATTGCATTCATAGCTCTCGTATGTCGCCCCCGCATTCTTCAATCCGAAGGGCATGACATGTTGGCCTAGAGGCCTTCCACTCTAGTTTTGATGATGATTAACTCATGTAGTTATGTTTACTAATAATCTTGTGATGTTTAGTTTCAGATCTTTTACCAAGATATTAGTAGGTGTTTAGCTCCAACACAGATGTTTTGGAAGCTTTCACAAGGTGATTCAAAAGCCCGAGCATCAAAGAGCATATATAGCACTCATTGGAGTCAAGCTCGGTGGATCACGGTTTGGATCGAGTCGGCTTTAAGACGGAGTTCTACAAGAAGACTTCGGTACCTTTAGTTTTGTTTAGATCCATTTGTAAAGATTAGATAGTGTGATATGCTCAAGTTCACAACACACACACGTCTCATGTTTTGGATATTGGTTTTCGGTTTTTGGTTTAACCAATCTTGGTTTTCATGAATAGTTAATATCAAGCAAGTTTAATTGGTTTAATGTATATTAGATATGTTCTATATACATGTATGCTTTATATCTTAGACAAACTTATCTTGATATGCATATTCATGTATTTGGAGTTTAGTGTTTTAAACAAAACATATTTTCAGATTTAATATAAAAAACAATGATATATATATCTTTTATGTATATTGGATTATATCCATATACAACATGCTTCAAGTTGTTTCTATATCAGTTTTTGTATTTGAATGAGTTTTGAAAAAAATCGAATTTTCATTTGAAAAATCTAAGTTTAGGAAAATACAATTTTTGGTTTTTGGCAAAATTTATAAGTCACAAAAATGGTTCAAAAAGTTTGAAATTTGTGTTGAAATTTTTCACACAATTTTATATATCAAAGTATTATGTTAAAACTATTTTTGTGGATTTTTAGAGTTTTTATGGAATTTATGTGGCAATTAAAAACTAAGTGTTTCAGCCCCTTAATGCTGCCTGCCAGGCTCTGGCGGTCGACCGGACCGGTCGACCGACGTGCACACAAACGTGCACGCAGCCAGCCTTTTGGGCCGGTCGACCGACTGAAAGCAACCCTCTCTCGGGTTGCTCCGGTCGACCGGGCGGTCGACCGGCCAGAGAGCTGTTGCTCTCTGGTTCAGGGCCCGGTCGACCGGGCGGTCGACCGGTAGTTGGCAACAGTGAAAATTTGACCGTTGGCCGGTCGACCGGAAGGTCAAAACTGGCCATAATTGCTGCCAACGGCTAGTTTTTCTAAAGAGCTATAAAATGGGTTTTCTCTTAATAGTTTTCAACAAGTTTTTAGAGAGATAAATTTCTGATCTTACTAGTGTTTTTACAGCAATCAAAAGAAGTTTTTGGGCTCAAAAGTTTACATTTAATTTGGTGTTTTCTAGGGTTTGGAAAATCAAAGAAAAGTGTTTTTGGGAAAAGTTTTTTGATTCAGCTTCTTCATTCTTATTTCTAGTTTTTTTCAAGAATTTTCTTTGAGTATTTATTTTCCATTCCTTTGGTTTTTCTCACACTTGAGCTTCATTCTATCCGATCTATAGGATCTTTATATTGTGGGAAAAGAAAGTGGTTTGTGGTCTTTTGATCACCAAGTTGTAAACCCTTATCATTGCTTGGCTTTGTGCCTTTCCCTCTTAGTGTAGAGGAGGTTGTGCAATTGGGTTGTATCCCTCAAGTTGTGAGGTGATCCTTGTTTGGCTTTGTGCTTATCCCTCAAGTTGTGAGGTGATTGATATTGGTGGCTTTGTGCCTAGCCTCTAAGTGTAGAGGTGGTGTTTGTAAAGAGAGGAGTTCGGTACTCCCGGTTGTTGTTGCCCCAAATCCTCGGTGGAGGTTCTCTGTGTGGGAGTCCTGCGTGGACAATCTAGTGGATTCGAAATCCTTCTGGGTGAAGGCGGGGACGTAGAGCTGGGTGCTCAACCTCGAAACAAATCTTATTGTTTGCGCTTGATCCATTGACTCTAACTCTCTCTCTCTCTTTATATTGTGCCATTGCATCATTTCATATTGCTCATTCATGTTATATGCTTGGCTTGTTGGTGTGTGCCTTACTTGTGCTTAACCACGAGAGCTTCATATAGCGCCTCAACTCTTATTCAGAGAAATCAAGAGGAGTTAGTCCAGAGCCCTTCACGGGGTATTCGGCTACACTCGTTGGTTGCATTAAGTGTTGATTGCAATTAAGTTTTAATTTCGCATTTAGTTTAATTGATTAGCACCATCACCTATTCACCCCCCCCCTCTAGGTGATTTCAATTGGTATTTTAGCCTACGCTCCTGATATTAGGTTTAACCACCTAGGAGTGTGATCTTGATTTTGCTAATCTACATTTGCATTTGCATTTGCACACATATAGTTTGCACTCATGGATAGCCCTCCCATGTTTGATTACTCTAAACTAGATATATGGAAGGTTATGATGAGTTGTCATTTGAAAGTCCTAGGATATAAGGTTCACCTTGCCATTACCAAGTAATCCTACCTTAGTGATAACAAGCATATAGAGGCCAATGCAATAGCCCTAAAGGCACTTAGAGCATCTCTTCATAAAGATTACTTACATGTGTTTTCTCACTATGAATCGGCTTTTGCAGTATGGAGCATTTTGACTTCTCCCGAGCTACCAAAGATTATCGATAAGATGAGGAGATCTAGAAGAGATGAGTCTGATGAACATTGCTTCATGGTCCAAGGGAATGACTCCCTTGAGGTACAATCGGAATCTCAACTAGATGCTAGCACTAGTTCCTATTGCCATGAATGTTTAGAAGCACAAGCTATGAATGATGAACTTGCTAAAAATTGTGAAAATTTGATTTCAAAATATAAACTTTTGAAAAAGGATAATCTTGTTTTAAAAGAAAAAATAAAAATTTATCTTCTAAACTTGAAAATGTTTTGCAAGAAAGGGATGAGATTTTAAGTGAACTTGACTCATTTAAATCACAACTTGATCTTGCACTTAATGAAAACAAAATTTGAAAAGTAAAAATGATTGTCAATATATTTTGATGAAAAATAAGGATTTAACTTCAAAATTTGATTTTGTATTAAAAGAGAATAATTCCTTGATAAACAAAATTGACTTAATTTCACAAGAGTTGAAAGAGTGTTTAAAGAAAAATATTTCTTTGCAAAATGATTTTGACACTCATGTTTGTCATGCTAGTGTAGCTTCACCTATTTTATCTATTGCATGCTCCACTTTATCTTCTAGTATTGAAAATGATATAAATGATTTGAAGAAAAGTATGGATTATTTGGGCTCCACTCTGAGCCATTGTGCCATAAATCATACACGGTTGGAATCTTTGTTTCGAAAGAAACAAGTTCCTGTTATGCATGCTCCTCACGGTCACACACATCACATGTATGCTCATGTGTACACTTGTACATATTGTGGACATAAGGGCCACCTTGCTAGATTTTGCTATGATAAGATACATGATGAAAATTTAGCAACTAAGTTTGTTTGGGTTAGGAAAGGTGCTAACCCCTATGGACCCAAAAGAGTGTGGGTACCAAAGACCACCCCTATTGTATTTGATATAGGTGTGGCTCTCGCATGACGTGAGAGTGATGGTGCCTTGAGGTGGATGTGTTCCGAGCTTAAAAGAGGACAATTTGGATGCATCACTTTCAAGGGGAGTTTGGTGGAAGGACCACCTTGTTTTGGAGACATGGAGAGTTGCCTTCTAGGTTTTGGTAACGGTCTCTTACTCCTTCTTTATTGTTTGCATGCTTTTCATATTGATTGATTTATAGCATGTCTTGTTTATTGTTCATTGTGTCATATGCCATGTTTATTAGATTAGTGATATACATGATTAGTATTTGAGACACCCATGTTTAATATGGATTATATCTTTGTGTTCTCATATTTGTTTTAACTAATATGTATGTCCTACATCTATGCATGTGTATGTACATAATGATCATATGTATGTTTATGAGTTTTATTTTGATGCTTCATGCTTTGATTACTTGTTTGAATGTTAGTTTTCATTAAAACTAGGATATATATATATACTTGTATATATAATGAGCTACAAATAGACTATTATATGTTTGTGCTTGAACGCTCATTTGTACCCATTAGATGTACTAGTATAGTCTAGTTTTGATGATTCATACATTTAACTTGTATTCCCTTCTTTGTACATGTTTTCCTTATTTATATGTTTAACTTCATGCATATGTCAATCTTGTCTAAACTATTGATTATACATATACATCCTTGAGACACGTGTCTTCATGCATATACATTTGTAAACTCGTTATGTTTTGGATATGTATGTATACTTTAGTTTGAACATGACATACATATACCTTGAAGAATTCTAGTTTTGATAATTTTCATGATTACGGAATTTTGAGCTGTTTCATGATTATATGTTTCACATAACACTTGTGCACTCACTTCATTTAAATGTTTCTCATGATTGTGTTTTCATGAGTATGATATGAGCTTTATGGACTTTGAGTGTTTAGTGACTATATGATTTACATGTTTTTCATGAAATATAATTTTATTTTATTCCTTGATTCAAGGGTTTCGTACTAGTTCACAAGTTTTTCATTAAACTAGTTCGTATTCTTTATATGGTAGAGTTTTCAAATATGCTAAACCTATTTTCAAATCTATTTGAAAACCCCTATCCATTTAAGGGCGGTTGGTTGGGCGACCATGCCTTGTATGTTCATATTGAAAATAATTTTAAACAAGTGCATGAAATGGGTGGTAGGTAATATAAGTTATATACTTGATCTTATTATTGTTTCAATTGGTATCATTGGATCGTTTCAATTGGTATCAATATTGACATTCTCTTTGTATACTCATATATGTTGTATTTGTACTCAATGATATCACAAATTTTAGTTTTGCAAAATCAAGCTTAGCATAACCCAAAACTTGATTTTTAATGAATATCATATTTCAATTGATTAGTTTTCAATTGGTATCCTAATACAAGCTTATGCATCGTTTTATTTGATATTTCATAAAAGGGGAGAAAACTCGTATTTCATCTTTCAATTGGTATTTTGTTTTCCACTCCCATACTTTATGATGAAAAATGATTAAAAAAATGAATATTGATTTTATTTTGGTATCATATGTTCAAAATGAAAAATACTTACTATTGGTATCATGATATTTATTTGTTTACTTTTAATTAGTATCTTAAAAATTGATTTTCTAAGATATCTCAAAATTTGTTTTATTGAGAAAATTCAAAATGTTGTTTTAATAAAAAATATTAAAAAAAATGTGTTTTGATTTATATTGCCTATATGCAAGGGGAGCTTAACATCTCTTCTACATATAGATTCATGTTGAGTGTATCCTATATTGTGGAGCTTGACAACTCTTCTTTATGCGGTACACGTGTGTAGGGGGAGCTTCACATCTCCTCTTATGCATTGCATATTATGTGTTATGTGAGTTAGGGCTCATCATCCCTTCTTCATGTAATACATATATGTAGGAAAGTTAACTTAGCGTCTTCCTCTTCATAAATGTATATCGCATATATCTATTTATTGATTTGTTTCGAGATTTGTTCGATTTCACCTCTTTGTTGATTTTTGATTTCTAACAAAGAGGGGGAAAACATTGTTTTGTTTTTACTTTAACCCCTTTGTTGATGATTGACAAAAAGGGGGAGAAGTATTTTAGTATATATGCATGTTTTTAGAAAAAGGATTTATGTTCATACATATTATTTTGTTTTGCAAATAGGAGAAAAGAATTCGATGTGTTTCATGCTTGTTTATGCATGTTTATCTTCTTGTATTTGCATACATGTTTATGAGCTTTCATTGCATATATTTAGTGTTTATTGCTATGAATGAGTTAAGGGGGAGCTTCTTTGAAGCTTAACTTTAATCCATGCATATAACTCCATGAGTTTTGTCATCATCAAAAAGGGGGAGATTGCTGGCCCAGAGGCCTTCCACTCTAGTTTTGATGATGATTAACTCATGTAGTTATGTTAACTAATAATCTTGTGATGTTTAGTTTCAGATCTTTTACCAAGATATTAGTAGGTGTTTAGCTCCAACAAAGATGTTTTGGAAGCTTTCACAAGGTGATTCAAGAGCCCGAGCATCAAAGATCATATATAGCACTCATTGGAGTCAACCTCGGTGGATCACAGTTTGGATCGAGTCGGCTTGAAGACGGAGTTCTACAAAAAGACTTCGGTACCTTTAATTTTATTTAGATCCATTTGTAAAGATTAGATAGTGTGATGTGCTCAAGTTCACAACACACACACGTCTCATGTTTTGGATATTGGTTTTCGGTTTTGGTTTAACCAATCTTGGTTTTCATGAATAGTTAATATCAAGCAAGTTTAATTGGTTTAATGTATATTAGATATGTTCTATATACATGTATGCTTTATATCTTAGACAAACTTATCTTGATATGCATATTCATGTATTTGGAGTTTAGTGTTTTAAACAAAACATATTTCGGATTTAATATCAAAAACAATGATATATATATCTTTTATGTATATTGGATTATATCCATATACAACATGCTTCAAGTTGTTTCTATATCATGTTTTTGTATTTGAATGAGTTTTGGAAAAATCGGATTTTCATTTGAAAAATCCAAGTTTAGGAAAATACGATTTTTGGTTTTTGGCAAAATTTATAAGTCACAAAAATTGTTCAAAAATTTTGAAATTTGTGTTGAAATTTTTCACACAATTTTATATATCAAAGTATTATGTTAAAACTATTTTTGTGAATTTTTAGAGTTTTTATGAAATTTATGTGGCAATTAAAAACTAAGTGTTTCAGCCCCTTAATGCTGCCTGCCAGGCTCTGGCGGTCGACCGGACCGGTCGACCGACGTGCACACAAACGTGCACGCAGCCAGCCTTTTGGGCCGGTCGACCGAGCGGTCGACCGACTGAAAGCAACCCACTCTCGGGTTGCTCCGGTCGACCGGGCGGTCGACTGGCCAGAGAGCCGTTGCTCTCTGGTTCAGGGCCCGATCGACCGGGCGGTCGACCGGTAGTTGGCAACGGTCAAAATTCGACCGTTGGCCGGTCGACCAGAAGGTCAAAACTGGCCATAATTGCTGCCAACGGCTAGTTTTCTAAAGAGCTATAAAATGGGTTTTCTCTTAATAGTTTTCAACAAGTTTTTAGAGAGAAAAATTTCTGATCTCACTAGTGTTTTTATAGCAATCAAAAGAAGTTTTTGGGCTCAAAGGTTTACATTTAATTTGGTGTTTTCTAGGGTTTGAAAAATCAAAGAAAAGTGTTTTTGGGAAAAGTTTTTTGATTCAGCTTCTTCATTCTTATTTCTAGTTTTTCCCAAGAATTTTCTTTGAGTATTTATTTTTCATTCCTTTGGTTTTTCTCACACTTGAGCTTCATTCTATCCGATCTATAGGATCTTTGTGTTTGTGGGGAAAAGAAAGTGGTTTGTGGTCTTTTGATCACCAAGTTGTAAACCCTTATCATTGCTTGGCTTTGTGCCTTTCCCTCTTAGTGTAGAGGAGGTTGTGCAATTGGGTTGTATCCCTTAAGTTGTGAGGTGATCCTTATTTGGCTTTGTGCTTATCTCTCAAGTTGTGAGGTGATTGATATTGGTGGCTTTGTGCCTAGCCTCTAAGTGTAGAGGTGGTGTTTGTAAAGAGAGGAGTTCGGTACTCCCGGTTGTTGTTGCCCCAAATCCTCGGTGGAGGTTCCCTGTGTGGGAGTCCTGTGTGGACAAGCTAGTGGATTCGAAATCCTTCTGGGTGAAGGCGGGGACGTAGAGCTGGGTGCTCGAACCTCGAAACAAATCTTATTGTTTGCGCTTGATCCATTGACTCTAACTCTCTCTCTCTCTATTGTGCCATTGCATCATTTCATATTGCTCATTCATATTATATGCTTGGCTTGTTGGTGTGTGCCTCACTTGTGCTTAACCACGAGAGCTTCATATAGCGCCTTAACTCTTATTCAGAGGAATCAAGAGGAGTTAGTCCAGAGCCCTTCACGGGGTATTCGGCTACACTCGTTGGTTGCATTAAGTGTTGATTGCAATTAAGTTTTAATTTCCGCATTTAGTTTAATTAATTAGCACCATCACCTATTCATCCCCCCTCTAGGTGATTTCATGACAGTATAGCAATACACCCCTAACGGTGTCCTAAAAAATGTATGCTTCTCATCGTCAGGGTACATCTTAATTTGATTGTATTTCAAGAATCCATCCATAAAAGACATCCGTTCGAACCCACACATGTTGTCGATCATGACATCCGTGATTGAAAAGGGAACTCATCTTAAGGACACGCCTCATTTAGATCACGAAAATCAATCCAACCCAGATCTTCCCATTTTTCTTGGTAACGGGGACGATATTAACAACTGAATTAGGGTGTTGTTCTTTCCTAATAAAATCGGAGTCTATAAGCTTCTTGACTTCTGACTGAATTGCTTCCATTATCTCCGGGCGGAACCATCGTTGTTGTTGCTTAACGGGCTTCGCATCCGGATTGATGTTGAAGCGATGTATAGCAACTTGAGGGTCGAGCCCAGGCATATCCATGTAGTTCCAAGCAAAAATATCAATATACTCTCACACAAGAGATATTAGATTTTCTTTCTCAAGGGGATAAGCTTTCACTTATAAAGATGGGCTTAGAATTAGCCTCATTCCCAGATTAATCTGGGTTACCTTATCCGCTGTGGGTGGTTCGCGTTGTTCAAAACGAATATCCCAGAGAGTATTTAGGTGTTTGATTCAAGGATCTGTATCTGACTGGATCATTTCTTCATCTCCATCTTTCGGGTGGCTTGTTGAAACCATGTTTACCGAAAGTTCTTTGAAGATGTTATCGATAATGACATCTGACTCCCACGATGACGTGCCTGACGAGTGATTATGGTGTAATGACCCTTCAGACTCAGAGGCTAACGGGATTGGACTTGATACATAGCCCAACCCCTGCGAGTTTGATGATAATAATCAGGGGCTTTTCCTTTTGGCACGAAGGATCGAAGTAGTGTTCTCCTTCCTTTACCGAAGTTCAAGCTAGGACTACTTGTTAGGTCATACCCCATGTTCTCCATCATTCTGAGTACACTTGACTTGTAATGAGAGAACTAAGGAAGTTCAGTCTCACTTTTTGACTCTTCGCAAGTCGTTGGTTTGGACTCGACTCTTCCGAAAAGGATCAATTTTTGGCATTTGCGTCTTGCCGGGACCTTGAAGAAAGATCTGTGCGCATCATTGACGCTTTAATATACCATGAGAGATGGTCTCACGGTACATGCAATAATGTCAGGGTATCTATGGCCGACCAGGGGTCATCATCTACATCGGTACTAGTATCTGATGGCATAAAATCAGAAGCAAATACAAAAAAGTAAGCCAAATCAACTCTTCATTAATATACCACTCACCTACATCATTGGCGGTGTTATTGTCATAGAGCTTATTAATGCTCGTTACAAGTGGATTCAGCTCCCAAAGACATTCTTCTTCTGCCTCAGGCTCGACATCAGCTTCATTACCAGAGTCTAGTTCCTCTGGCTAGGGATTCTTGTTTGTCTCTAGAGATCTTGATACAGGAGGGAATCTGTGAAGTAGTTCTCTACCCCTTTGAACGGATACCTTTCGACGATCAACGTTCAGATTTTTTCCATCTTCATCAACATACTTCATGACTTGATGGAGGGTAGGGGACGATGGAGTTGCAAGGAATCCATGGTTGTCCCAGCAGCAAATTATATGAAGTGTGGGCATCGATAACATAACACGTCACCTCGGATCTTAGGTCCCCAATCTGACATTTGAGTTTAATCTTTCCCATTGGGCGCGTACCATTAGCGTTGAAACCGTGAATGGTAGTTTGAGTGGCGCTCACTCGGTGAGTAGGGATTCCCAAGTGGTGCTTGACCCGGCGGGGCATGATGCTCAACGCGGATCCTGGATCCACCTGAATACGGTTCACTTCAGATGATCCAATATACCTTGTGAAGTATAGGGGCCTATCATATTTTCCCTTAACCTGTATGTCGTCTGGAGTGAAGGTTATGCAGGGGGTAAGTTGAGAGACGTGGGGCAGTTTTCTTCATCTTCCTCCTATGGTTCAGCCAGAATCTGGGCCATGAAGACCTCAGCATCAGCTAAAGCTTCTCTCAGAACTTTCCTTGTTGACTTTGATAGTCTCAGGAGCTTTAAAGGGTGATCCTGGCCGGGATATTGGCCAGTTGATCTAAGACATCAAAGCGGTAAGGTGCTGAAGATCCTTCCGCTTTATCCTTCAGGAGGGCCTTGGCATACTGAAGCTCATTTTGCTTCTCCACGGGTTGCTTCGTAGATTGCTTGATTGGCTCTGGGGTGGGTTTAGAAGGATTTACCACCATTTCGTCGTATTTCTTCAAGTACGACTGACCCGATGGGACCCTGCTACGAGCAGCGCATTCGGTTCTGTAGCAAGGATGATTGTCTCCTCCTCCGAATCAGATAGCGAGAGGATATCGGTTTCTGCTTTTTAGGAGGAAGTACACTCCACATTGTAAGGCGAAGCTTTTGCTTTACCCCTGGACTTCCTGTTGGTAATAGTAGTCCACTGGGGGACTTCCACGAGGTCGGGATGAACCCAGATGATTTATATTGAGTACCCTTAGTTCCCCTTTCGGTATGGGAACTACTCTGGCAGGCGTTGGAGGCTGGAACCCGAATTGAAGAAAATGACGTCACAGTTGCTATCACTTTCTTCTGCCCCGGGCGAAGCTTGAGCACCTCCCATCAATTAAAACTTAGAGAATGTCTTTGAAAACATAACAACTGTTGGTAGGGTGCCCCAGCATCCTGTGGTACAAGCAATAATTGGGGTTATCGGTCTTGCCCACCTCTTCAAGACGTCTAGCTTCAAGAAGCTTCAGTTTGTTGCTCTTGTTGGCTAACTTGAAGAACGAATCAACATGCTCGTCCTTGAAGGAGTACTGCTTATTGGCGCGTGGTTGGGTTGAAAAGCTACCCCCTCTAGCGGTTGAAGCTTAGAGGGAGTCTTTCTCTGTCATCACTGTGTCCTTCCTTTTAGCTGGGAAAGATGCTTCTGACGCGCGCCTTATTGACTTCTCTGGTCTGGGCTTGCTTTCTTCTGCCTTAACCCTGGCGACAATCTCTTTTGCCTGTTCGCCTTGCTGTACCAATTGCTTTTAGGTACGGCTTTTAACTACTTCTATCTGAGCTAGGAGTGAGCTTTGCAAATTATGATGGCATGTTTCCACCAGGATAGTCTGGGTCACACCGCTAGGACATCAGAGTGCCATATTCTGAAATCTCTCCACAAATGCTTTAACTGACTCTTTTTTCGTTGCCTCATCACCTGGAGAGTTGGCATGGTAATATCTGAGTCGTCTTCGAAGAAGCGTGTAAGGAAAAGCTTCTCTAGATCACCACAGTCTTGATAGAGCCTTCGGGGAGCTTCATGAACCCCTTCAGGGTGCTGATGAACAAACGTACCAAGATGGCATCATTTGATACTACATTCCCTGTTTGAGACTTGAATTCGTATATATGCTAGTTCAGTGACCCTTGCCGTCGAAGGCCTGCAGGGTTGGAGCTTTGAACTTAGGAGGGTATAGGACAAGATCTCACTCAGCCGGGTATGGTCGAACCACCCTACTTCTTACAGGCCTTTCCGATTGGCAAGGGCTTCAAGACGCTGTTCCAATTTACTCATTCTTTAGAATGAGTGCTCATATTTTCTGAGTTGCCTTCCTCTTCAGATGGAGGTTTGGACGACTCAGAGTTGAAATACTCCTCTCAGTATGTGCAGAAGATGAACTTCTTGGAAGGCGTCCTATCCTTAGGCTTCTTTTTTGTCCTCAAGCAATTACGAAAGCATCTACTTGAGGTTGTCGATAGATTCTTGTTGAGCATGAATTATATCGAGTTGCTCCCTCTGAGCCTGGGCTTGCTGTTCAAAGCGTCTGGTCATTTGTTCAGGAGTGCTTGCCATATATGCAAAGGCTTCTTTCTCTACAGAAGAGTTCGAGGCCTGTGATTCTATGATGGCAGAGTGTGACTCACTTACTTCGATGCCCTGGGTTAGGGCACTGTAGTCCACTAGGCTATCACGCTAGTTCGAGTGCGGGTATACTGGTATACTTCTTCGTTCGGTGTCAGACTCATCAGAGCTGACTATTGGTTGCTTTCTCTTAGTTTTGCTTAGCGTAATGCTTGGACCCACCACATTCGCAGTAACTTCAGGGTACTCCGCATCTGAGAAAGTTCTCCTTGTGTAGGAACGACGCCTTTTGGCTGAGCGAGAGACTGACGTAGATGATAACCATTTGAACACCCACTGTTTGCAGTGGCATTCAGAGAGCACCATTGTGATGAGTCGTTCACAGTAGCATAATGGAGTGATTTGATGAACACTCCTCTTCTTTGTCAAGTAATTCCTTAGATCCATCAAAGGGGGATCGAAAAGACCAGCCTTGAGTCTCTGAGGACGACGACTGTTCAGCTTCCTTCTGACCCTAGCCGTCGGAGAGTGAATGTTAACCTTATGTCGCAACTCCGAGATGCAAGTCTCAGGGGCACAGGGTTGAGAGACGCGGAGTTCACGTTCTGTACAACAGACGCGGCTCTCACATTTTGGCTTTGAGACGTGGGTCTCGTGCCTCTGTTGAGAAGAGAGGCGGACCTCGCGTTACTGATTGTCGCGTTTGTCTGGCGACACTTGAGAAACACAGACTTCGTGAGTACCACGTTCTGTCATAGAGATGCAGGTCTCGTATCTCTGAGAAGAAACGCAGACTTCGCGTTGCTGAACATTGCGTCTGTAAGGTGAAGTCTTAGAAATGCGAGCCTCTTGAGCTCTACGTTTTGGTATCCAGACGCAAACTTCGCGCGTCTGATGCGGTTCAGAAAAGATGCAGGCATGAGCCTCGCGTCTTGTATCTGCTAGATAAATGATTTTTCTAGCTTCTTGCATCTATTGTCGACGTGCGCGTTACCTTTGTCGACGTTCAGCATTCCGGTTATCCTTCACGGGTTGTTGGGAACTCCCGATAACCTAGAACTCGGGAAGAGAAGGGGCATGGCAAGGTTAGCCTTCAACGACATTGGCCTCGCCGGTCTCGTGGGAGACGTTGACGCGGGCCACGCGCGTGACGCGGCCAGAAATAACCCTATTTTCGCAGGTCATTTTTAATGAAGTCTCCGAAGAGACTTGAGAGTGGATCTCCCAGGAGACCCTACGGTACTGTCGTACCACCCTAGGGCTCTTGGAGCCAGAAGAGAGGAACTCTTCATACTTTTCCTGATTGAATTCACGATAAGTGACTCAACTATTTTTCCCATGAAGGTGACATCACTTTGCGCCATAATTTGCTCATCAGTGGTGAAAGTAGTCCCCAGTAGAGTCGCCATCTCTTGTTTTCTCGAAAAAAATTGAAGGGCGCTGTAAATTCTTTATTTGATTGTAAAGAAAATAAAATGGATCAATAATCCGAATACAAAAGAGGGAAAATGATTGTATCTCCCCTTTGTTTAAGGCTGGTTCTTTGCGTAGTGGTGGAAAGTGAATCTTGTTTTTCGTTAACCGGGTGAACATCAAGCTCTTCTAGAAATCTTCTCCTTGAATCACGGATGGAGTAGCACAGCTCCTATCTAATGAAATCTCAAAGAGACTGAGGCAAAAACTTGAACTCAGCAAGTTGGTGTAGAAGAGTTGAACTCTTTGTAAAGCTAATCTTCCTCAGCTGAAAATTTTTGACCCCTCTTCAATAGCAAACTGAGCTATTTATAGGGGTTCTAGGGGTAAAACTGTCCCCTAAAAATCCTCCATAATGGGGGTTAACTCCCCTTATTGTGTGGGCAGTAACTGACCCGATAATGAGGGCAGTTACAACTGAGACGCAGGGCTCCTCTGCAGTTGAAATGCGGGCTTGAGCTCTGCGTTTAGCCATTGAGATGCTGCTGGACGCGGGTTTCGAGCCTCGCGTCTTGACACTACTGTGATGCTGGGACGCGGGTTTCGAGCTCTGCGTCTACATTGCAGTGGCGTTGAGACGCGGGCTTCGAGCTCTACTGTGGTTTGAGACACGGGCTTGGAGCTTTGCGTCTTAGTGTTGCATGAATGACTTTGATTAATCGCGTCTGAAGTATGAACTCTGCTATCTGATGATTTGTCTTCAGTAATTTTTAGACAGTCTACAACACCTCTACACAGAGGTAGGCACAAAGTAAAGAAAAAAATACAACTTAGTAATCACTTAGAACACAAACAATCTCTTAGTGATCGCAAAGGATCACAAACAAGACACCTCTTACAATACAAGATCCTAGAGGATAGATAAGCAATGAAAAATTAAGTATGTGAGGAAACAAAGTGTTTGAAAAAGAAACACAAAGAAAAAAACTTGAAAAAAACTTCTTGATAGATGAGGAATTGAAGAACAAAACTAGATTTCCCAAAACTTTATTTTCTTTGATTTATCAAAACTTTGAAACAAATAAAGATGCAGAGTTTTTGGCTCAAAAACTTCTTTTGAAAACTTGTTGAAAACATTCAAAAAGATGGAAAATAAGGCTCTTGAAAATCTTAACAAAAGCTGGCCTCAAGGACCCCAATTTATAGGGGATCTAAAAAATAGCCGTTGGGGCTCAGGTCAAGTCAAAACTGACCTGTTGGTCGACCGGCTGGTCGACCAACCAACAATCATAAAAATGACCGTTGGGGTTAGCGGTCGACTGCCCGATTGACCGTCCCCAAGGGAAACAGCCTATCGATCGACCGCTCAGTCGACCGGGCCAACCCAAGACATGGTTTGAGCTAGTTGGTCGACCGATCGGTCGACCGCCCTTACTGCGGTCGACCGTCCCAAGAGCATGGACTTGTGCATGTTTTGTTCACGTCGGTCGACCGACTGGTCGACCGAACCCTGGTTCGGTCGGCCGCCAGCGCCCAGCCCAGAACAGGGATTATAGGGTTTAAGATTTGAACTTTTAAATACCTATAAATTTCTATAAAATCTCATAAAATCTACAAAAATAAGTTTATGTAAGCACTTGAATGAAATACAACATGTTTGATCAAAGATCAAGGCATATTACAAACAATTTGAACTATTTTTTAGGCATAGAATTTTAAGCTTAAACAAAATCTGTATTTTTCAAAACTTATATTTTGAAATGGAAATTCATTTTCTCTAAAACTTGTATAAATACAAAATAAGATATTGAAACACTTTTGAAGCATGATGTGCATGGATAGAATCCAATACAAATAGTAAGTGAAATATGCTTGTTTTTACAATAAGCTCAAAATAAGTTTTGATAAATAAAAAACTTAAAACACATGAATTAAACTCATCAAAATAAGTTACTAAATAGTATGAAGCAACAATATGTATGGATGAAATCCAATACACATATAAACCATGTAAACTTGTTTTGATGAAATCTATTCATGAAACCAAAATATATATTCTTTGAAAATAAAAAACAATTAAACTGAAAATCAAAAACTATAAACTTTTGTGTGTGTGTGTGTGTGTGTGTATACTTGAGCATATCAAAATTAAACTATTCTTAAACAAGATTTAAACTAAAAACAAACCTAAACCGAAGTCTTCTTGTTGATCTTCATCTCCAAGACGACTCGATCCAAACACGATCCATAGAGTTTGACTCCTCTCGAGTACTTGATGCGATCTTGAAGTGGAGCTCTTGAATCAACATGTGATAGCTTCAAAATTTGACTTTAAATTTTTTGTTGAAGCTAAACACTTACTATGATCTTGAACAATATCTAAAACTTAATAAACACAAGATCATTAGTAACTTAACTTCATAAATTAGTCATCATCAAAACTAAGGTGAAGAACCTTTGGGCTAACACGACTTTGAGTTAAAATTTTAAGATGGAATTTGGAACTGATAAGTAGGCGATGTCAAGCAGAAATTTATGACTAAGTAGGTGAGGTCAAGCCGAAATAGTACTATATATTGCATGGGATGTTTTATATTAATAAGTAAACTGATGTTTGCCGAAATCTGAGACATAGTATCAGGAGAGACTCCGTATTATAAAGGAGATGCTATCGAAAATTTTTGATGATTATCCGATTAATTAAAGTATAAAAGAGGTTGATTATGATAATTTGTGATTAAAATCTGGGACATTATAATTATTTTGCATGATACGGGGGTGGGGGAGTTCTGTAATCACCGTCTTCGAGTCTGTGATTGAAGAAATTTTCAAGTTGTAGTCACTCGTCCTCCGACAGCTTAGGGTTCTTCAAGACGTGTTCTACTTCGGCGATCCACTTGCACTCTGATTCTTCATTGTGGATTACTCCACAGTACAAGCAGAATTGAGGTAACTTGTCATAAAGTACTCAAACTTGGTGATTTGCATTATCGGGAGGGGGGCCTAGATGATATGTCAGAGGCTTGGTGATGTCGATGTTGATCTTGACGCGGGTAAAATTTGTCCACTTCCTGTATCTTGTCGATTAATTGGTGTCACCGTACCTAGACCGTTCGCAATGCAGGTAATGATTTCTTCCTTCAGCGTGTCCCATGGGATGTTATGGATTTGGATCCAAATATCACAAGAATTCGAATTTGTAGTTTCCATAGGGTTCGTGGATGATATTAGTCGTTCTCAAACAGCATGGTCCGTTCACAGGATTCTCTCCACTTCGACTCGTGTGGAAATTTTGCTCTGAAAGGTTGTTTGGTGTGACTTGAGTGATGAGATATGAGACGGATTCTATGGATCCATGATTTTGTGAGAGACAGCAGTAGCGTCGAGAACAGAGAGATGTGATCGGGCTTATAGCAAGCTGTGAATCAGCTGAAAACTTTGCCAGCGCGAAAAGAGGCTCATCTCTCTCTCGGAGTGAGAGAGATAGAGAGGCGGCGGCGCGGCTGCTTTGCGTTCGCTCTCTTTATCTCTCTCCCTCCTTCAGTCATCAATAATTTATTAAGAAACCACAACGAAGCAACCACTAACAAAATAATAGAATAAAAATATTTTTTTAACAAATACAACCCTCCGTTTCCATCGAAATCAGATCTCGTTCCTCCCCAAAGAAAAACTAAAATCAAATCTTGCGATTCGCGTGAATGGAGCTGGTCTCCTCCGACACCGAGGCCGACGACATGGACAGAGATCCTCCGCCGCCGCCGCCCGCCGACCCCTCACCGTCCCTTCGCATCCCCCGCCGCCTCTCCCACCACCGCGCCCAGTTCCCCGTCCGCACCCGCGCCTACCACTTCGACGGCCTCGGCGACTACCACACCAAGGACTGGGATCTCTCCGAGGCCCGCGGCCCCCAATTTAATTGGTACCACGTCGAGCTCCCAAAGACGAAACACAAGCTCGCCGCCTCCGCCCAATCCCTCATCGGCGTCCTGTGCCCCCCATTGAAGCTCCAGGACATCCTCACCCTCGCCAGGAACGGGCCTTTCTGCGGCAACGTCACGGCGCCCTCATCTTTCGGGTCAATTCCTCGGGCCCCTCCATGGGCGATTTCACACTGAGGATCGCGGCTAGGGTTACGGAGAACTCGGTGATCTCGGTGTCGTTGGGGCGGGTGCCGAGGCTGGGGTTCTCGCCAACGGGGCAGAGTGCTGGTCGCGTCGAGATCCCGAGAGTGGAGAGCCCGACGACGATGGGGATGAATGCGGGGAGTGAGGAGGGGGGAGGGGGGAGGGCGGTGGCGATTGGGGAGGACTTGTTGGAGTCGCTGCTGACGATGAACCACTCCGAGGAGGCGGACCGCCCAGTGCCGAAGAGGGTGGCGGAATTGCTGCTGCACGTCGTGGAGACGCACGTGGATCAAGTGCAGGACATGGTGACCAGGCTGGAGATGGAGCTGGACTCGGTCGAGCTCGAATTGGATCGAGGTGAATTCTAGTGCTTTATACGCTTGATTGCTTGATTGTGTCTACATCTGTTTGAATCGAAATTAGACTGTTTGGATGCATAAGGAATTGAGGAAGTGGAGGCCTCATTTTTTATTTTCATTGTCCATGCAAATCTATTTATATGGTGCTACGGTTAATTTTGTGGGCATGCAAATCTCACTTGTAATAAGTTGTACTCATAACAGTTAATTTTGTGGTCATGTGAATCTCACTTGCATTCTAATTATAGTCCATTTTTTTTATAATTAATTTTTATTTTAATATTATTTTGTGGTCAACTTTTCTACTTTCACTTCCACATTGCCATTCAAACAGCAGAAAAGACATAACATTTTTCAAACAACACTTCCAATAACATTCAAACACCGAAAAACTTACTAATTAATTCTCAAGTTCCAAACTTTCTCACTTCCACCCCTAAAAACAGTCCTGTGCATTATTACTGAAGTTAAGGAACTAGTGATGGAAAATAAATGTAATGTAGGTAACAAAAGGGAAGTTCAAGGGGATATTAGTTGAAGATAGGGTTCTGGTGGAGTTTGAGTTGAATACAATTGATCTGGAACAAATTTTTAACTTTATTTGTTGGAAACATGTTGCTTGTTCTGATGTTGGGATGAGGAGCCCAATGCTGTTAGAGATGAGAACAGGATCGAACAGCATTGTGATTCATCGAGAAGCATCTGCCATCATGAATGATGCCAGCCTATAGCTCGAATCTCAGAGTGCACCAATGACCTTTTTCTCCTTGATACGAAGAAACTGAGCATGGTCGGACTCGTCGAAGTAGAAGGCTATAGCTGTGTCACCTGGTCAGAACACACCCTGCCTCATCTTGAGCATTGCTAGTTGAAGCAAGGAATTAGGGACAGGATATAAGGGAGTCTTGGGAAAATCAACTTAACAAATTCAAGGATTTAGGACTTTACCTTTCCTTAAATTAGCTTATTTGATAGTGCAATGGGTTTTTGGTGTATCTTATATAAATGCCCCTTATTTGCTAGTGCAATTGAAGAAGCAGAGAGGGAAGTAAATACCTTCCGAAACAAAGCCAAGCAAACATTAAGAATGAATAATTGAAAATATGTTATGTAAGCAACAAGCATATGTCAATGGTTAGTACCAAATACATGGATTTTATGGATCTATGATGCAAATGTTATCTGATACGTTTTTGAGAAATTTTATGAATATTATCAGATTTGTCAGATAGATTATCCTCTGCAAAGGGCTAAGAGGAGCTTTTGTAAAAATTTAACGCGAAAGACTGATCATGCAAAATAAGTAATATATCAGTATTTGAGAGAAAAAGGAAAGGATGATAAATTATAACCATCAATAAGGTTAAGCAAGTGTTTGAAGGGGTGAGATCAGTACTTTGGGTGGCAGATTATTTAGTCAAATAGGTCAAGAATTTTGTTCAAATTTTAGAGGCAAACAAAATATTATGTTATTAAAGTTTGCTGGTTGGATGCTGATAAAGTAATAGGAAAACCTAGCTTGATGTCTACCGTGTAAAAGTTTGGTCTAAGTAATGGTATCAAACACGCTGAAATTCAGGGAACTTGGAGTATCTTTAGGTGAATTAATCGAAGGTATGTTAAACAGAATATGCACATGGTAGGTGATGTGGAACAATTTCTTGATCATGTTCTCCATTATTTCAAATTCAGCTTGCAAACACAAATCGAAACTCTCTACATATAAGAATTATTGTTAGGCTTGGATTTAAATTCCTTTCTCTAGAGTTTTTTTATTTATGTCTTTGAAGTTGTTTCTGTAGTCTTATTTATGAAAGGCGAGTTATTGAGTATAGTGTTCAAAAATATGATTCATGCGGCTACATATGTGTTTGCGACTGAAAATTGCAGTCACATACCCGCATTTAGGGAAAACTCGGTAGACGTAGCTAGCTCCCACATTTTCTCTTTATGTGCCCATATACGTGGCACATAATTGTTATGACTGGTTAAAAGATCTAGTATTGAATTGTGAACCATCAAGTACTAAGCAGCATGCAACTGTTACAAATAAAACTATATAACTTTATGATCTATGTAAAATAGAAGACATCACATGTTGCACTTTATGCTTATGTAGTATGTAAATTTACTCG
Organism: Agave tequilana; assembly: GCA_038442645.1. Classification (NCBI taxonomy): domain Eukaryota; kingdom Viridiplantae; phylum Streptophyta; class Magnoliopsida; order Asparagales; family Asparagaceae; genus Agave; species Agave tequilana. The sequence goes on along the minus strand of JAVJIF010001040.1, from coordinate 485 downwards.
TGCTGCACAAACTGACACAAAACGTAAGTCATGTCCAAACATCCAGTCAGCTGAAACTTGACTGAATTTTCTCACTGAACTGACAAACCAATCTTAGTTCGGGCTATTGGTTTAAACAGGACGTTGTGTGACTATGTCTAATCTAGCGAGAGAATAGCCTAAGCACGAATCCAGCGGGGAAGTCAGGCTAATCCTCTAAACCTGCTATGGAAGCATGCCCAAGTATTCATGGAGAAGTGTGTGCCACAATGATTCCATTATATTCCTTAGGATACAAAAATGCATGAATTACGTAGATGCATGAAAAGTCAAGAAAATTGATTATGACAGAAAAATGCACGTACCTACTTTAGTATCCACATGAGCAGATTCATTAAATGTTATGTAACCTGATTATAGCACAAACATAGATGTATATATTGTGTACATGTGATGTGCGACGAAGGAGAATTTAGAGTATGTGGTGGGAATTTGGTGTCATTGGG